>JACEFO010002626.1:0-29920 GCA_015342445.1 Digitaria exilis | reverse complement strand
GCTCGGGAAGCATATGGCAATGACTCGGTTCTCTTGCATAAGAACACAGCAAGCCCGTGCCTGAAGCATCGCAATCGACATCATAGGGCTTGGTGCTATTCGGTTGAGCTAAAACTGGGGCTGAAGTTAAATGTTTCTCAACCAGTGTGAAAAGCTTCTTCACATTTTGTCACTCCACTCAATTATTTGACTCCCTTCTTTAAGAGTTCGGCTCATGGATTTAGCAATCCGTGAGAAATCCGGAATGAAGCGACAATAGTAACCAACTAGACCAGAGAAAACTCCGAATTCTCGTGGACAGAGGTAGGTGGTTGCCAATCCATCACCTCTTGCACCTTGGTTGGATCCAGGACATATACCATCCTTGGAAACCGTGTGACCTAAGATTTCACACTTTCTAGCCAGAATTCACATTTTGAGAACTTGGCGTAGAGTTGATGGTCTCTCAATCTTTGAAGAACAATGCGAAGGTGCTCGGCATGCTCTTCCTCATTCTTGGAATATATGAGAATGTCATCAATGAAAACCACCACGAACTTGTCGAGCTCGTACATGAAAACCGAATTCATTCTTTATTTAGTGATAGCCAGAGCGAAGATCAACTTAGAGGACACTCTTAGCGCCAGCTAGTGTACTTTTTTTGATGGTCACCGCGTTAAGAGGCCGGTAATCATTACACACCTTAGAATGATCCTTCTTCTTCACAAAGATAGCTGGACAACCCCATGGTGACACACTAGGACGGATGAAACCCTTGTCTAGTAGTTCTTGGAGTTGAATTTTTAATTCAGCCAATTCATTGGGTGGCATGTCATCCTCTGTGTCCATGTCTGAATCAGGGGCTTCTCCTTCCCCATTCTCTCCACCCTCCTCAAGAAGGTGCTGAGCATCATGGGCAGCTAGCATGGCATTGGCATGCTCCAAGACACCCTGCACGTTTCTCAAGCTGCCATCCCTTGTTTGGGTTAGCTCGTTGTGGACATTGTTGTTTTGCTATGTGGAGGTCGGTTAATTGCCTCTCCAAATCTGCAATCATGGCGTCCCTGGTACTCACCTCTATGGACAAGAGAGGTCCTCTCTACTCCAAGGTCACGAGCACGAACAGACATGTCAATGGCAAGGTTAAGTGCTTCATTTTGTGACCGCCCCAAAAGTGCCTGCAGCCGGTGATAAGCCCGGATCCATCTCATCAAGAGTGCAGCTGCAGCGACGGGGTTCTCCGCCACCCTCAAAGGTGAGCTGAGATAGCGCCTCATCCAATGAGCATCGTCCGGCTGGGCCGGTGGAAACAGCCCAAGAAGCTGATGCTCCACAAGGTCCTGGTTCTGTGCGCAGAAGGAGCTGATCCCTTTGAGAGTCACGGAGGATGGTTCTCTCATATTGTGGCGGGGTTGGGTAATCAAGCGCCTGCAACACGGACCAAAGGATGCTAGGAAAACCTTCCCATCCAAGACAGTCCGAGAAGGAGACGTCATTGGGGTAGCTAGCAAGGTCAGCGTGGCCGTCCATCTGAACAAAAAGGTCAAGTGTGAGAACCGGTTAGCGCCAAGAAAATAAAACAGTTTCTGGACAGTGTAGTAAACTTTAAACTCAACATCTACAAACCCCAAAATTCCCAAATTTGGCCAGAACATTGTTTGAGTAAATTTCAAACAAGTCTCATGTTGAAGGTTTGAGCAGAAACCGTCGTGAAGAAGATGTAAAAATTCAATTTTCAACTCACTATTCCCAGAAATTTCCAGCAGACAGGGGTCCTACCATTTAAGCATAACTCTTATTATACTGAACTAAATTTGTTGAAATTTCCACAGAACAAACTAGATAACATTTATGACAACTTTCATGTTAAATACTGTTTCGTTTGACAAGGTTTTCAGGTTTGAATAACGATGCAAACAGACTGTTTTCGGCAGAGTTTGCGGCACAATTTCTGGTTGTTTATTCAAATTTTGATGATGGGTAGTTCAATAGTCGTGCATTAAAGGTTCAATAAAATTTCAGCAAATTGCAATGCATGAGCGCCTATTCGTTCTCACCAACACACGTGCCAATAAACTTTTGGCCTACGAATTAAGTGACGGTGGCTAGGCAATATCCGTCTCTCCTATATTAACTAGCCGAACTTTTCTAAACGTTCATCTTACGGAATCGTGGTTAGTATACCTGCAGAAAATTCCATTCGAAAACATATATAATCAACCTTTCGTGCCAGCACTCACGAAAGTGTTTTCCATACATTCACACCCACTGTAGAGGTGGCACCCGAACGTTCAACATTGAACGGGCAATGCTTCATATGTCACCAAGGCAACATATTGACAATTTCATACCCGCATGAAATAGTGTATTGACTTTGTGCCGCCATCATATTTGCATATGATGCCGTGGTACGCTACAACAATCGCCGTACCTTGCGCCCACCATGCTATTCTAGTTTCATACGCCATCACAGCGTATTGACTATGTGCCGCCACTATTATTTTCATATAGTGCCGTGGTACGTTACAGCAATCGTCGTACCTTGCGCCCACCATTGCGTAAAGTAAATGACAATGAAAAAGTGTTGAGAGTTAATATAATATATAATTAGCCACCTATCATATCGTGATCCCTTAACCCACATAGGCTTGACGCTCTATATATCATCCTTAGCGGTCCTATGGATAACATTCCATCGCAAGTGCACGGTGAAAGCAAGAGTTGGCAAGTTTTATTCAAAAATATTTATTTAGGGTCTGTTACTCTCTCTGGTGCGCATGTTTCGGCTCTGATACCAGCTATGGCGACCACTCCAAAATTATTCCAAGTTAAGTACCCCGGGACCACTATTCAAGCAGTCAGGCACTTAATCCTGAATAAGCTGGAGCGCTGTCGGATTATATCCGATTAACCACGTACTTTCACGATCGAAACAACACGCGCGCGCCACACGAAGGTGAGTCCCAGAAATTACAACATTCCACAAATTCAACATACATAAACAGTCTCAAGAAGTTATTACAAACCAAGTTCGAATTTCAAATCTTAATACGAGAGTTCATTGCAATGGAAATTAAACTAACGACGATACATAGCAACACCACGATGAAGCCGGCCATGGTGCTACTCCTCCCGATCCTCGGCAGAGGACGGAACCCACTCGACATGCCAGCCATGAGGAACCTGGGTAGGCCAAGTGATGGAATCGACTGCCACATCTATAACAGAACCTAAAAAAAATAGCCACAAGCAAGGCTGAGTATACTAATACTCAGCAAGGCTTACCCGTCGGGTGAAAACTACATCACCGACTTCTAGACATGAGAGGCTTTTGGCTGGTGGGTTTTTTTTGCCAGAAAGCTACTAAGAGTGGATCCTTACTTTCATGATTTTAGCATCAAATTCTAGTAGAGTTAACCATTCTAGATTAGCATCCTCTCTAAGCATACAAGTGGTGCAAAACAATTTAGTACATACAACAAGTTCATCATCCTCATAGTTCCACTTGTTACTCAATGCAGCACAGCGGTCAAGCAGTCTCATTAACCACGAGAAGCGGACAGCTCGAACCGAATTTTTGCTACCTGGCCAGGGGAAACCCAACACACACGGATAATGCTTGCTGTAAAAGGCACAAGCACTACCCAACCTTTCCCATCGATCCACAATTCGGCGACGGGTCCATTCTCTTAGGATAAAGGTTTACTGCTTCACTCACGTCATCACGCATATATCCACATGTGTACAGCAAGGGAAACAAAATGTTTCAAGGAGAGATGGCTATCGGTTCTAGCTGCTTCAATCTTTTACCGGACTTACCGATTCCCATAGGTCGGCATGCATGTGGTACGTTCAAAACTTGACACACAGAACCACACATTTCGACCTTAATCCATTTATCATACACGGACGGGAGATCTACACATACCATCCCGCCCGTCCATCCTTATGGTTCCAACATAAGTAAAGACAAGCAACTCCTATATCTCGCGAGTGACAGGAAATCACTCGACTTGTAACGGTCCTGAAGTCATTGCTCTACCGATCCTATCATGCTAGTATTTCAAGTCATAGGTACTATAATCATGCAACTAGGGTATTCATATAACACCTAGAACGTAAATGCACAAGCATAATAAATTCATAGTTGCATGAATCAAAAGTTAGGTTATGCTCCGGGGCTTGCCTTCTTGAGCTAATCCACTGTCAGGCTCCGGGTCGATCACGGCGATGTCGGCACCACCCTCGGGACTTCTTCTTCTTTGACGGGGACAAGGTTGTAGGTGCCGTCAGCAAGATCGCCTTCTACATGAGATGCACAACTTTAAGGTGGCTGCCTAAGTGATCTAAATGCAAGGCCTTGAAGGCCGTATTCACCTAGACATACTAGTGACCTATTTTTTCCTTCACAAAATTAGAGGAGGTGGGTGGAAATTTCTACGCCTTCACAAAAACTGAGCTACACAGAATCTATTAAAAATGGAACAAGTTGCTGTCCTAGGAAAAAAGATTAATTCATATAAAATCAAAACTACTTCCAAAACAGGAGATTTCTTTACCAGAGCTATATATGAGTGAAAGAGAGGCTCTGACCAAGTGGGTGGCTAAAAATAACACTTGAACAGCCCCCAATAATTTTCTACCCGAAAACCAAACATCTATTTATTTGGGAGCCTAAACAGGGTCAAAATTAAATTTACCATTTTTACCACATGTGCAAATAAGTTCCTAGACTTCTGGTGAAAGATGGTGATTTTTTGACTGCATGGATTATTTTTGATAATTGCAGAACTAAACTAGAACAGGAATCACAGAATAAATCATAACTGAAGCTACATTCCATATTTTTAGGTCTCCTTTGGGCACAAAGCGTCTAAAGGCATCACAAGCAACATATCCCAAGTTCAGCTCCAGAAGAGCTCAGGATTTGAAATGGTGCACAAAATTCTAAAAACTGAGTTTGAATTTTAATTCAGAACCGATTCACCAAAAGTGTATATATGCTAACATGAGATTGGAGTTTACAACCTCACGAGTCCAGAGAGTATTTTTGTGCATTTTTCTGATTTTTCTACGATTTTTAGTGGATTTTACTATTTCTCAGCAAAATGATGAGGGGCTCACCGCGCATCATTTGGGGTAGGTCTCCAGGCCGGTGGTGCAGTGGTGAGGCTCGTCGACGGTGAGCGGCGGAGCAGCTTGCTCCGGTGACGTCGATAGCCGGCTACGGGGGTCGAGACGAGGCGCGGCGTGGCTTGAAAGCTTCACCGGAGTGAGACCGAGCTCGTCGAGGTACTTGGCGGCGACGGGGATGACCGAAAGATGGGGCTCGGCGTGGAGGTGGAGCTCGGGGGTGGAAATGGAGCAACGGCGAGAGATCTCTTCGATTTCCGGCGAGTAGTGCGCGGTTTTGGTTGGGAAAGGTTCGAGAGGCTAGCTAGGAGAGTGGGTGAGCTATGGGTGCAGTGGATTGGAGTTTTGTGGACGGAGCGAGGGGAATTTTGGCCCGCAACGGCACGAGCTCAAGCTCGGGTCACGGCGGCTGAGGTGGAAGAAGGGGCGAGGAAGCACGAGGAGGAAGAGAAAGGCAGGGCGCTACGCGAGGATGGAAATGAGAGTCGCTTGGCAGCGGTTTGGGGCAGTTAGCGAGGGCTGGGCAGCTCGGGGATGGCGTGCACGCGAGCTCGGGCTGTCGGAGCCGCCATTGATGGCGCTGACAGCTTAGGCAGAGTGCGGCCACGGGTTGGGGGAGGAAGATCATGGCATGGGCGAGTAAAGATCCTCTGGCGCTGCTTGTTTGGCGCGAAGCAGGCTCGAATCCACCGCTGAGGAGCTCGGCTTGGCGTGCGCCGCCGCTGCCAATGGTGGGCTCTGCCGCCATGATGGCGCGCCGCGCCGACGACGTCGACAGACCACGGGAAAGACGGGCGGGCGCTGGCATGTCCGCGGGGAAGTGGGACGCGGCTCGCTGCTCTGGCCGGCTCGGCGGGGTCACCGCCGCTCGCCGGCCACGTGGCGGCCGTTGGCGACCACCGTCGGCCTGGACAGAGCGCTTGTCAGCGACGCCCGTGGAGCATCTCGGGTTCAATGGGTTAACTCCGGAAATTTGAACTACACTTCAAAAAGTGCAAACACAAAAGTTGGAGTTTGAAAATGCGGGACAAGCAACTTTCTTTTGGGGTGAACCTGAAATTTCAATTTTTTCAAGCTCAAACAGACCACTTTCAACAGGCGTTCAGCAAGGTTTTTGAGTTTTTGAGGGGCTTAACTGCAAAATTTTGAAAAAGTTTCCAACAGTGACTAGGACTTATTTGTGATGAAAACAACTTTTATGTTTCGAGATTTTTATGTTAGTACAAAATTTTTGAGATTTTAGTTTGGTGCAAAAAGGCCTTGTTTGAATTTAAATTTCGAATTTGATCAAATTTTGTGTGCTTCCACCATTGCTACCCTAATCCTGTTTTGATTGTGTTTTTAGAGTACTAACATCAGGGATGTCACAGTTTCCCCGGACCTTTCGAGGGTCGGAAAGACAGAAGTCTTCGGGCAGCAGCGGAATATGATCGCCTTCATCCATTATCAGGCTCTCTCATTACCCGCCTGCCGTTAACAGGCGTCGTGTGGTGGGGGCCCTAATTCATGACCCCCACAGTAGCCCCCCACCTTGTCAAGGTGTATGTGGGGAGCATGGGTAGATTATAGTTGATCCATCGAGCACGGATTTATCCGTTGGCTATGTCTCATTAGGCAAAGTCCTGTGATGTAAGCGCTCGATGTATGGCAGCTCACATTGTTGCGACGATTGCGCTCTCGCTCGGACGCCATTGAACCCCTCACTTAACGCCCTGAGCGTACGTCAATCTCGATGCCTTGGGTTACGCTGCCCATGTTGAACCAAAACGGGCTACTGTGTTTGTTAGGGTGTTTTGTGAAAGTCCTCGTAGCATAAGTTCTTTTGGATTTATGTGACCAGTGGGTAAAGGCGAAACCTCTGCAGAGTGTAGAGCTATCATAATAGTCGTGACTCACGGATACGAGCGGCCTGGATCCTTTTTATTTGAAGATGATGTTAGAGGTTGATGTTTGTGGCAGACCACTCCGAAATTATTCCAAGTTAAAGTACCCCTGGACCGCTAATCATGCAGTCAGGCACTTAATCCGGAATAAGCTGGAGCGCCGTCGGATTATACCCGATTAACAACGTACTTTCTCGATCGAAACAACAAGCGTGCCCATACGAAGGTAAGTTCCAGAGATTACAACATTCCACAAATTCATCATACATAAATAGTATCATAAAGTTATTACAAACTAAGTTCGAAATTCAAATCAGAGTATATAAAGGGTCACTGCAGCGGAATAATAAATTTAACGACGATGCATAGTAACACCATGATGAAGCCGGCATGGTGCTACTCCTCCCGATCCTCGGCAGAGGACAGAACCCACTCGACGTGCCATCTAGGGGGAACCTGGGTAGGCCAAGTGATGGCATCGACTGCCACATCCATCACAGTACCTGAAATAATAGCCACAAGCAAGACTGAGTATACTAATACTCAGCAAGGCTTACCCGTCGGGTGAAAACTACATCACCGACTTCTAGACATGAGAGGCTTTTGGCTGGTGGGTTTGTTTGCCAAAAAGCAACTAAGGGTGGATCCTTACTTTCATGATTTTAGCATCATATTCTATTAGAATTCACCATTCTAGGTTAGCATCCTCTCTAAGCATACAAGTGGTGCAATACAATTTAGTACATACAACAAGTTCATCATCCTCATAGTTCCACTTGTTACTCAATGCAGCACAACGGTCAAGCAGTCTCATTAACCGCGAGAAGCGGACAGTTCGAACTGAATTTTTGCTACCTGGCCAGGGGAAACCCAACACACACGGACAATGCTTGCTATAAAAGGCACAAGCACTTCCCAACCTTTCCCATGGATCCACAATTCGGAACCGGGTCCATTTCCTTAGGTTAAAGGTTTACTGCTTCACTCACAGCATCACGTATATATCCACAAGTGTACGGCAAGGAAAACAAAAAGTTTCCAAGGACAGATGGCTATCGGTCCTAGCTGCTTCAATCTGGTACCGGACTTACTGATTCCCACAGGCCGGCATGCATGTGGTACATTCAAAAACTTGACACACAGAACCACACGTTTCAACCTTAATCCAATTATCATACACGGACGGGAGATCTACACATACCATCCCGCCCGTCCATCCTTATGATTCCAACATAAGTAAAGACAAGCAACTCCTATGTCTCGCGAGTGACAGGAAATCACTCGACTTGTAACGGATTCACTCTATAATTTTGGTCAAATAAAAAGTGTTTGGCTCTCTAAGAATCTTGGAATGACATACAATTTGGGACGGAGGGAGTATTAGTTTACGCTTGTCCTGTGTTGATCAATAAATGTGACTATATTTTTCACAAATTACTTTAAAGCAGAAATTTGAGAAACAATATGAAAAACTTCTTACAAAGCCCTGCGTCGCTCCTCTCGAGGGTAACACGGGTGGCGGCGGCGCCTGGGGAGACTGTGCTCAACATTGGCCATCTCCTCGCCACCGGAAGTCCACGCCGGTGCAATGACGGTGGTGGTGCGGCCCTCTTCTTCTCCCGCCCCCACCTCCCTCCTGGTGAATGCTTCTATAGAGCCATGTCTGCTTCGCCCGCCCGAGCTGCTTTGGAGGTCGAATCCAGCGAGCTAAAGCCCAGATCCGAAAGGCCCATGGCCAGCTCTGGCGTCTCCACAGTCGTAGATGCCGGTTGCGCTCGATGGAGATGACAACCGGTTGTGGATGGCCTACAGCTCTTCGTAGAGCTGGGCATGGAGATGCCTCGGCCCCTGCCCCAAGCCCACCGAGGTCGCCCACTTGCTACCAATTCCCCCTACGACGGGAAGCTGCTGATGGGTTAAGCCAGCCATGGTGGCAGTGGTGGCCCAGATCCAGCGGATCGGGTGCAAAGACACACTAGTGGCCGGGCGGCGGGAGGGGTGACATTAAGCCACCTCGCCTCTCCTCTATATGACGGTGGTGTCATGGCTTCCTGTGACGAAGGTTGTTAAGGCACGCTTGGCTTGTCTGGTGGCAGCAAGCAGCGACTTGACTGGGAATGAATGTTTGGTTGCAGGCTTGGAGGCGGTGAGGCTGTGCGAACCATTGGCATCCCCTTTATGTCATGTTCTCATGGCCATTGTCCCTGTTCTACGATGCATGTATGCGGTACATGCAGTTTGGTCGCGGGCATGCTGGCGTGAGGCTGCATGACCGTGGTCGAAGCGAAGGCTTGGACCGCAACATCTCGGATGTTGGTTCCTTCTTGGAGGAGTCCATCTATACCTTCCCACCACACGATGCCCCAGTCTCCACTCTACAACCATGGTCTTCTCTGGGGTGAAACCTAGTCCAACTAAGGATGAGCGATAGCATCGCCCTTGATGTCATGACCTCACTGAGGCATCAGAGACCACTTTAGGCGCAATGTATTGGAGATCGTTCTCCTCTCTTGCTATCAGCGGATTTGGCCTTTGATATTGACTGGATGTTGGTTTCGGACATGGTTTTGTGGGTGCTCTCTGCTAGCACCTCTGCTTCATCGTCGGACGACGTTGATACAACCATCAAATCAAATGATGTGTGTGTTCATGCTTCTTAGCATCCCTTCTATGTGGATTCCTCCCCACAAAGGTGTAAGCATGGTCGTTCATGGAGACCGGATGTGCTTTTAAAGGTGTCTTCTTAACTTCAGGGGAGGTCGATGTTATATGACAAATAGTGGTCTGCATGCCCCCCCCCCGCACACACACTCTTAGTCACCATCCTGTTGGGCGGCACTTTCATCCCTGGAGGATTTCTGTCCTTGTTGGATGGTGGAGGGTGACTATAGGGTGGCGTAGCTACGACCTGTGGTGTTGGGGAGCAATGGTCATTGTGATGGAGGCAAGCATGTCACTAGGTAGTGACGCTTCGTCGATCGTTTGTGGTTGTCTTCATGTAGCTCAAGATCTGGACTAATTGGTTGGTGACCTCATCATCCGTTGTAATTACGATGTTCTCTTGCCTCATTTAGTTTCCAACTAGTACGCTAGAAAACTTTTTGTAACATGCAACAATTTTCGATAATATAGTAGGTGGGACCCCCAAATGGTTTGAAAAAAAAATTCTTGGGAACATTGTCTAACAATTTGGAGTAATTTTGGTATGATTCCAATTCGAATTACACTAGTATGATATGTCCATCACATTCATGCGCCCCAAATATGATGGATGACTTTAATATTCTCATTGTGCAGATTAAGGCAAGGAAGGAAATGAATCCAACAAATTCGGATGTTCAATATGCAAAAGTGCTTGATGTATAGATCACATTAAGGCAGGAAGGAGATGGATGTAGCAAATTTTGACATTCAATATGCATAAGTAGATTTCATTTTGCCTTTCCGCTGTTATTTGGATTTTGCAAGGCCACATCTTTTTTTTTACATGGATGAATGGAAGATATACCATGATCGAAATATTTTACATAGTAGTGATGTGTACTAGCTACAATATTACTGGAAGTGACAGCATAGTAGTGGTCGATGTACCTGCAACACTAGTTCATGATAATACATTGAATTTATGGTGAGAACTTGTGCGCTTGAAATGACTCATAGTACTGATGAAAATAATGTAAAGGCCAATCCAGATAGAGACAATTAGAAAAAACGAACCTTCAAAGTATTCGACACAGCTGCTTCTCCCACATTGCACTATAATCAGTTGGTGTGCTTTATAGTTGACACATTATCTTTCCCTGAGAACTTTGTAGAATCAGCAACCTTGTATTAGGCTGAGTAAGGGACCTGATCTTAAGCATCGGTTGTGTCCCTTGGGGATGGATTGTTGACTCATAACTGCACCACTAGCATTTGCTACATTCCATACTTGCGCATTAGTCTCTGCCTTGGTTGGAATCATATATTCTAGAGGGATCCCTAATCATGGATCTAGAACAAATCCAGACGGAGGAGCAAAGAGAAGCATCTGTACCGATGTAGCATCCAATGATGTTGTAGCAGAGTATACTGGACCATTCAAAATTAGGGGTGTACAATGCGTGATACTAAGGCGTTATGTGGTGTAAATAAGGTTGTCTAACACAACAACCTCTTCTTCCAATGTGACTGTTTGCGTGTTGACATTTATTTCACTCCTGGAACTCGAATGTCAGGTCATTGTAGTATGCATTGTCGTTGGCTTAAAATAGCATGGGCCATAATAGAAGTGGACCTCCTGTTGGTGTTTTCATGACTACATTATGCACCGTGTTTGACAAAACCTTTGCCTGATTGATCATTGCATGATGCATGGCTTGATCAAACATAGCTTGAAACTTAGTTGGGTGCTCTGTAATTGTGATTTCTTAGGCTTTAGTTGATCTTGCTTCTAAATTGCCTCACTTTGCTTGGTTGCGCTGAAAGACTTCATGAAAAGGACGGTAGGAATCCAAAGCAAATGGATGGTGTCAGTTACCAGAGCAAGGGGTCCCATCATCACCGATTAGAGAGAAGGGCTACACCACCTTCCAAGGATAGACCATAAGGAAAGAGGCCTTCCGTAAGCCCAGTGCAGCCTGAGCACACTGAGTGGAGCAGCCAGTAACATCTCCGATGTTAATCATGTTTAACATGGAGACTAAGAAAGAAAATTTAGCTTAATCCAAGAAATCTAAGGCTCAAATCTAACTCTACAAAAACTAAAAAGCCTGATTTGTTTTTCTGTCTTTTGGGGCCGAAGCTAATACAAAACTTCAAATTTAGCCTAAACAAAAGTTGTACAAAATTTCAAACACAATAACTTTCTCAATTGGAGCTTTGTTCAAAACGGATGGGAAAAGGGTAAAAAATTCCACACAAGCCCTGTGGAACCCTAGGTTTTTCCTATGCCCGAAAATTGAATTTGAAATCCACCAAATTTGGCTTACATATAAAAGGACGTGAAATTTTGTCTTTATAGAAGTTTTAATAACTATGTATTGAATGACTTTGTTTATAAATTCTTGTTCTAAACTCGAGTGGAATGCGGTTCAAAACCCTAAAAGCCATGTTGATACTTGATTCAACTCACTCCTCGCCATAGCCCAAATCTTTCAAAATTTGGTATGCCGACCTTTATGAAAGTTCTGTTCATGGTTTCCATTTCTAACTTTTGTATTTGGATCTCTCTCTGCACAGTTCAAATCTTGAGAGAAAAGTTGATGTCAACATTTGAGCCGTGTCATGCCATCCGAGTGTCAGAAGTGCAGTCACCATCACCACATGACGTCGCGTCATGCACCATCGCCCAGCCACCACATGTACAGCGATGCCAGCTGGCCGCTAGGCGCGAAGCCAACCGACGCAAGCTCAACCCCCCTCACCGCACTATCTCTCGCCCAATCCCTACGTCGCCTTTCCCGCTCATGTCGTGCCTACGCTGGCTAGAGCCGTGCTATCACGTCAGGCCCTAGCTTTGTGTCCCCAATCATGCACCTGTACTATCCCTCGGCCCATGCCACGCATCACCACTCGCCAATGTGAGCACCCAACCGGCTGACAATCGCACCGATCTGTCCGCCATGCCAGTGCAAACCTCGCTGGCCACACTCAGGGCCGATCTGAGGCTCTATTAGTGTTTCTTAACTCTTACAGATATCCTCAAGCGCACGAAAATACCGATGTAGCATTTCACCCATAAGTATTCAGGGTATTGAAATCCATAGGGAATAGAGTAAAATTATTTCCTCACTAAGCAACCCTAGCAGATGGGAAAGAGAGATTGAACTTAAGATACTATTGTTCTTTTCTAATGAAATTCTAAAGTAAGAAATTTCTATCTCGGGCTTGCTTCGGTGAGGTATAAGAGCACTACTCTTAAAGTCTCAGTAGAGAGGGAAGAGAAGAACTAACTATATACCCAAGACACCACTTCTTTAACTGGTGAGATCCTAAACAAATGAATGGAATTTCTATGCTCAGACACCACGCCTACAGTAGAAATACTTATCCATAGTGCCGCACGGGGTTGCCCTTACTTGAGGGTACCGTACACCAGAATAGCAAACACACGTTCCCACAGGCAATCAATATCAACTAATAACTTAATAATTCAATAAACAAAAGAAGAACTTGGAGACTTAAGTGTATGAATCCAATAAGGTACATAATAGAAGGATCCAAAAAACAATCCAATCAAGCTTGGATCCTCTTCGAATCCACTCTAATCACTTCAATTCTCCTTCTCATCTTTCCCTTAAACACTTCTAATTGCAATACATCTATGAACTTTTCTCCTCATCCTTCCCTCCCAGAACTATCTTTTTTTGGGTCTCAATTAAAAATGAATTCTTCGATACGGAATATAGGGGGGATACCCCTGGTTATATAGGCCTGTAGGTCGGTTGGAAATGATGGAAGTATGATAGCTAGCATTGCCGACCTAGGGAACTGCCTTGGGAAATCTTGGCACGAACGTTGTCAGTGGTGGGCCGGTCGATCCATGGGCCCAACCAGTCCCTAAACACAGGACCGCCTTCACGTGGTGTGCCGTGGACTAGGCATTATCACATTTTATGTTAACGATAGCTCCTATTGAGTCCATTAAGCCCATCATTTGAATGTTGTGGACTCTTTTGTGGGCCGGCACTATTGCTGCCGCCGGCGTCGCCAACAGAATGCCACAACAGAGGATCAAAGTGGCTGATGCCGGGTGCCGTTTGTTAGCAAATAAAGAGGAGGATATTAGATAAGTTGTTAGGAGTTTGTTTGCTTTGTTAGTGCTGCCTAATCTATAAAGGCCGCACTTTGTTTAGGGAATAATCATCGAAGAAATACAATCCATGTTGGCGGGTTGCTCTTCGTCACGATGGCGAGAGAAGCACGCCGCCTCCTCCTCCTCCCCGTTACCCTTTGCGATCCAATTCCCAGTCTAGTCTCGTCCTTCTTCCTCCCCTGCGCTCTCCCAAGAGGTCATGCCATATCAATTTGGTATCAGACTCCTCCCTCACATCGACAGCAATTTCCGGCGACGGGCAAGATTCTAGGGCCAACGCCACCAAGCTGGACCAAATCCTCGCCCAGCTCACCACCCTGTCCACCCGCCTTGACCATCACAACGCGCACGGAGAAATTCCAGTCCGGCGAGGACTCCTCCGAGCCACCACTCCGCCTCATCGCTCGGGCACCGTCGGCGGTGAGGACGACCGCTGCAACTCCACGCGCCTTCCCAAGATTAACTTTCCATGCTTTGATGGTTCCGCCGATCCACTGCCATGGCTCAACCTGTGCGTGTCGTATTTCTACGGCATGCGCACCCCGCCTGAGGAGAAGGTCTGGGTCGCCTCGTTGCACCTGGATGGTACAGGGGTGGAGTGGTTCTATGCGTTGGAGCAGGACAATGGCACCATGACATGGCCTCGCTTCGTCAACTTCATCAACCTCCGCTTCGGGCCATCCATCCGGTCCAACCCCATGGCGGAACTCAAGGAGCTGCACCTCACCTTCACCGTGGAGTACCAATGCCAGTTCAACCTCCTCATCTGGCGCTGCGAGGACATCATGCCGCGCCAACAGGTACTCATGTTCACGGCCGGTCTGGGCAAACCTCTCCACACCGATGTCATGTTGCAGGCCCCCACCAACCTGCAGACGGCCATGAGCCTAGCCCGGATGTACGAGCGCCAGATCGGGGCGGCTGCCATCGGCGACGCTCCGGCCCTCGCTCCACCGGCCACTCGCACCCAACCGCCGATGGTGGCCTTGCCTGCGCCGGCAGCCCAACCTCCGCAGCCTCACTTCAAGCGGCTTTCCCCCGACGAGCTGGCTGCCAAGCGGGCCAATGGTGAGTTCTACCACTGCACCGAGAAATACGTCGCCGGCCACCGCTGCGCCAACAAAGGAGTTTACGTCATCGAGCTCACCGACGACGAAGATGAAGATGCGGTCCTCAGTGAGTTGGGCATCTCACTGCATGCCCTCACCAGCATCGACGTCGCCGACACCATGAAGCTACAGGTCGTCATCACGGGAACACCTCTCACGGCGTTGGTCGACACAGGCTCCACGCACACCTTCATCCAGGACGACGTCGCCTGCAAGATCGGCCTTCCCATCACCCCGCGCCCGGGCCTCTCCGTCAAAGCTACCAACGGTGACCGGGTACATAGCGCGAGGGTCTGCCTTGACTCGGTGGTTCACATCGGCAATGAGGAGTTCCACATCAACTGCTACGTATTGCCGTAGGCAGGTTTCGATGTGGTTCTCGGGTTCCATTGGCTGCATACCTTGGGACCAATCCTGTGGAACTTGGAGGCACTCACGATGTCATTCATATGCCACGTCCGCACGGTGCGCTGGATAGGGATCGGTGGCGCGTCCTTGCATAGCGTCTCCCTCTCCACCATGCGGGGTCTCTTGGAGGCGCTGATGGCATCCTTCGCTGACATGTTCGAGGAACCACGAGGCCTCCTAATGCCACGTCGACATGACCACCACATCCGCCTGCTGCCTAACGCCGCGCCGGTGGCGGTGCGCCCCTACCGCTACCCCCAGCTGTTGAAGGACGAGGTCAAGAAGCAGTGCGACGACATGTTGGCCCAGGGCATCATTCGCGTTAGCACATCGGCCTTCTCCTCTCCGGTCCTCCTCTGTGGCGGACCACTCCGAAATTATTCCAAGTTAAGTACCCCGGGACCACTAATCGAGTAGTCAGGCACTTAATCCGGAATAAGCTGGAGCGCCGTCGGATTAAACCCGATTTAAGCACGTTCTTTTCTCGATCGAAACAACAGCACGCCCACACGAAGGTGAGTTCCAGAGATTACAACATTCCACAAATTTAACATACACAAAGGGGTATCATAGAGTTATTACAAACCGAGTTCGAATTTAAATCAGAGTATCAAATTCATTGCAGCGGAAATAAAAGTTCATTGCAGCGGAATAAAAACTAACGACGATAAAAGTAACACCATGCTGAAGCCTGCCACGGTGCTACTCCTCCCGTTCCTCGGCAGAGGACGGAAACCACTCGATGTGCCATCCAGGGGGAACCTAGGTAGGCCAAGTCATGGCATCAACTGCCACATCCCACATCGCACCTGAAAATAAATGCCACAAGCAAGGCTGAGTATACTAATACTCAGCAAGGCTTACCCGTCGGGTGAAGACTACATCACCGACATCTAGAAATGAGAGGCTTTTGGCTGGTGGGTTTGTTTGCCAAAAAGCGACTAAGAGTAGATCCTTGCTTTCATAGTTTTAGCATCATATTCTAGTAGATTTAGCCATTCTAGATTAGCATCCTCTCTAAGCATACAAGTGGTGCAATACAATTTATTTCATACAACAAATTCATCAATCTCATAGTTCCACTTGTTACTCAATGCAGCAAGGCGGTCAAGCAGTCTCATTAACCGCGAGAAGCGGACAGTTCGAACCGAATTTTGCTACCTGGCCAGGGGAAACCCAACACACACGGATAATGCTTGCTATAAAAGGTACAAGCACTTCCCAACCTTTCCCATCGATCCACAATTCGGAACCGGGTCCACTTCCTTAGGATAAAGGTTTACTGCTTCACTCACAGTCTCACGCATATATCCACAAGTGTACGGCAGGGGAAACAAAAGTTTCCAAGGAGAGATGGCTATCGGCCCTAGCTGCTTCAATATGGTACCGGGCTTACCGATTCCCATATATCGGCATGCATGTGGTACGTTCCAAAACTTGACACACTCAACCACACGTTTCGACCTTAAATTAATTATCATACACGGACGGGAGATCTACATCTATCACCCCGCCCGTCAATCCTTATGATTCCAACATAAGTAAAGACAAGCAACTCCTATGTCTCGCGAGTGACAGGAAATCACTCGACTTGTAACGGACCTAAAGCAATGCCCTATCGATCCTTTCATACTAGTGTTGCAAGTCATAGGTACTAGGAATGTGTAGCTAAGGTATTCAATCAACTCCTTGAAACGTAAATGCACAAGCATAGGGAATTCATAGATGTATAAACTTTAAAGGTTAGGTTATGCTCCGGGGCTTGCCTTCTTGCTCTAGTTGGGGGTTAGCCTCCGGGTTGATCGATCCTTCGCCGGCACCTCCCTCCGGGATTCCTTCTTCGTCGGCGGGGATGAGATGGTAGGTGCCGTCCGGAATAGCGCCTTCTACATGAGATGCATAACTTATTGTGGCTGCCTATTGATTCCAAAACTAAGGCCTTGAAGGCCATATTCACCTAGGCATGCTTAAGTACTACTCCTTCCTTCACTAAAATAGAGTAGGGGGGTGTGGAAAATTTTTATTCATCTTTGATGGTGATTGTGTACATATATAAAAGAATTTCCATTTATTATTTGAAGTTTGGGTGCTGTTCTTGGAATTTTAGACTTTCCTTATTTTATTCTAACTAATTATCAAAAAGGTTTATTCTTTCATATAATTCAATTCCACATTAATTCCTTCTCATTTTTGTTTCTCATTTTCTGTTCATCCTTTTTATCTATAAACTATATGACAGCTACTGGAGTATAAGAGTTAGGCTCACTCCAAAATTTAGCTAAATCCGAGCTACACAAAATTTATTAAAAATAGTACAAGCTGCTGCCTACAGAAATGAAATAAATTCATATAAAATTGAAAATACATCCAAACCAGGATATTTTCCTACCAGAGCTAGTCATGAGTACAAGGAGGGCTCTGGCCAAGTGGTGGCTCAAAATAACCCTTGGACAGTCCTCAATAAATTTCTATCCTAAAACACATAACTATTTATTTGCTAGTTTAAACAGAGCAAAAATTAAGTTTGGCATTTTTAACAGATCTGCCAACAAGTTTTTAGGCCTCTGGAGAAAAATGGTGATTTTTAGCTGCATGGATTATTTTTAACAATTTCTGAACTACAAAAAGACAGGAAACACATTGTAATTCATAACCCTTTGGACACAAGGTGTCCAAAGTCACTGCAAACAACATATCCAAAGCTCAGCCCTAGCGGAGCTCTGGATTTGAAATGGTGCACAAGTTTCAAATTTTACAGTTTGAATTTTAGTTCAAAAATGGTTCACCAAAAGTGTATACATGCTCAAATGAGATTGGAGTTTACAATCTCATGAGTCCAGGGAGTATTTTTGTGCATTTTTCTGATTTTTGTACGATTTTTAACGGATTTTACAAGATTCGGGAAAAATAGATCTAGGTTTAAGAATCTTTTTACGCTGGAGACCCTAGAACTTTTAAAACCTTACGAACAGGTCCCTGACTTTTACACTAGGAACCCTGGAAAAACGAAGACGATGGACATATGCCCTCGGCTCGTCGCCGGAGTTGCGTCGGCCAAACGACGGCGAGCTAGGGTCGGGGAAGCGGGGGAAAAGAACCAGGGGCTCACCACGAGTCGATTGGTGGCGGTTGGGAGGCCGGGGGATGCTCGGAGTTCGCCGGCGACGTGCGGTGGCGGTGCGTCCGTCGCGAGCTCGATTCCGGCGAGGTCGGTGGGTCTCGTCGGGGTTTGAGGGGTCCTAGAGCACCAGTGGAGCTCGGGGAAGCTGTTGGCGTGCTCGGTTGACCTCGGGGACGGCTCGGCGTAGGGTCTCGACGTGAGGGTGCTCCGGCGGCCGAAAATGGAGATTTGGGGGAAATCTCGATTTCTCGCCGGAGAAGCGATGATAGCTCGAGAGAAGTGGGGGGAAAGGGAGCTAGGGTAGAGGTCTAGCTCTGAGCGCGAGGAATTTGGGAATGGTGGAGAGTGGAGGGCGAATTTCGTCTCGAAGCTCGGCTCGGTCCACGCGGCGCGAGGTTGAAGACGACGGAAGCGAGCGCGAGGGAGTGAGAATGGCTACGTGTGGACTGAGGGGAAGGAGTGTGAGTGCTCGGTGGAGTGTGTGGGTGAGCCAGAAGGCACTGAGCGGCCTTGGGGGCGTGTGTGCGCGTGCGCGGCTGTCGCGGTCGCCATTGATGGCGCTGTGAGCTCGAGCAGAGCGCGCGCACGGGATTGGGGGTCGGAGATTGAGGCGTGGAGAAGTGGAAGATCCTCTGCAGAGCTCTTGGAGCGTAGCGGGAGGAGAATCGCGCGAGGCGGCTCAGAGCGACGCGCGCGCGAGTGCGTGGCCACGGCGGCGCTCCGACCGCCATGATGGCGTTCGCGAGGTGCGATGCGAGGCGGCCTGTCGACGGCGATGTGAAAGCTCGGGAGGGGTTTGACAAGCACAAGGCGACAAGCGCCACCCGACGCCGTGGCTCGGCCAGCTCGGCGCGGCCTCCGCTGCTCGCCGGCCACGTGGCGGCCGGCTCCCGGCCGGAGCAGGGGCGCGCCAGGGCCACTGTTGGGCGCCCGTGGAGCTTCTGTGCCTCTTTCGAATTTTCTCCAAAATTTTGAACTGAACATGAAAAAGTGTGAAAATAAAAGTTGGAGTTTGAGAGGTGGGACACAACTTTCTTTTTGGGGTGAACCTGAAATTTCAAATTTTTCTAGCTCAAACAACCCAAATTCAAAAAGGTGTTCAGAACAATATTTCGAGTTTTTGAGGGACTAAACTGCAAAATTTTCAAAAGTTCCAAACAGTGACTAGGCCTTATTTGTGATGACTAACAACTTTTATTTTTGTAGATTTTCAAGTTTAGTACGAAATGTTTGAGATTTCAGTTGGGTGTCAAACAACCCTTGTTTTTGAATTTCCATTTGAATTTTTGATGGATTTTTGAGTTCCAACCCATAATTCCCTTTTGCATTGGTTTTAAGTGTACTTTTAATTCTTTTGACATCAGAGATGTCACAGCCTACCCCCCTTAATAGGAATCTCGTCCCGAGATTCGATTAAACTTAGGAACAAAGTGGAAAAAAGTACCTTTGGCTTACGAAAGAATGTCAGGGTAATTCTTCTTAAGATAGTCTTCGGTTTCCCGCGTGGCTTCGTCTTCGGAGTTAAAATGTGGTACATTTTAACTCCCTTCCTTCGTGTTTGTCTCTCTTTCTCGTCGAGGATCTTAACGGGATGCTCATCATAAGAGAGATCCGGTTCAACCGAGAGTTCCTCTTGTTCAACAACTTCGGTCGGAACACGAAGACACCTCTTGAGTTGGGAAACATGGAATACATCGTGTATGGCCGAGAGCTTTTCGGGAAGCTTCACACGGTAGGCTACCGGTCCACATTGTTGAGTAATTTCATATGGGCCGATGTAACGAGGTGCAAGCTTTCCTTTTAACCCAAATCTTTGCACACCCTTGGTCGGGGAGACCTTGAGATACACATGATCACCAACTTCAAACTGAAGTGGCTTCCGTCGTTGATCAAAGTAACTCTTTTGTCGTGACTGGGCGGTTCTCAAGTTTTCGCGAACGATCCTAACCTTTTCTTCTGCTTCCTTTACAAGGTCAGGGCCATAGGTATACCTCTCGCCTGCCTGGGACCAACACAACGGGGTCCGACATCTTCTACCATATAAGGCTTCGAAAGGTGCCATTTTAAGACTCGCTTGGTAGCTGTTGTTATAGGAGAATTCGGCCAGAGATAAACATTTCTCCCAATTCTGCCCATAATGAATAACACAAGCTCAAAGCATATCCTCAAGTATTTGATTTACCCTTTCCGTCTGCCCATCGGTCTGAGGATGATATGCTGAACTACGGATCAGTTTGGTGCCTAGGGACAGTTGCAATTGTTCCCAAAAGCGTGCTACGAACTGAGCACCACGATCTGAAATTATCGTCTTGGGTACCCCATGTAGACAAACGATCCGTTCCAAATAAATCTCAGCATAAGCAATGACTCGGTTCTCTTGCATGAGGATGCAACCAAGTCCGGTGCCTGAAGCATCGCAATAGACGTCATAGGGCTTGGTGCAATCGGGTTGAGCTAAAACTGGGGCTGAAGTTAAATGTTTCCTCAAAGTGTGGAAAGTTTCATCACATTTGTCATTCCACTCAAACTTGACTCCCTTCTTTAAGAGTTCGGTCATGGGTTTCGCAATCCGAGAGAAGTCCGGAATAAAACGGCGATAATAACCGGCTAAACCCAGAAAACTCCGAATCTCATGAACAGAGGTAGGTGGTTGCCAATCCAACACCTCTTGCACTTTGGTTGGATCCACGGATATACCATCCTTGGAAACCGTGTGACCTAAGAATTTCACACTCTCCAGCCAGAATTCACACTTGGAGAACTTGGCGTAGAGCTGATGGTCTCTCAATCTTTGAAGAACAATGCGAACGTGTTCGGCATGCTCTTCCTCATTCTTGGAATATATGAGAATGTCGTCAATGAAAACCACCACAAACTTGTCTAGTTCTGACATGAAAACCGAATTCATGAGGTACATGAAATAGGCTGGGGCATTGGTGAGTCCAAAAGACATGACCAAGAACTCATAAAGCCCGTAACGAGTAGAAAAGGCAGTCTTTGGAATGTCACATGGTCGGATTTTTATTTGGTGATAGCCAGAGCGAAGGTCAATCTTGGAGAACACTCTGGCGCCAGCTAGTTGGTCAAACAGGATGTCAATACGGGGGAGTGGGTACTTGTTTTTAATAGTCACCGCATTGAGAGGTCGGTAATCGATACACAACCTCAAAGAATGGTCCTTCTTCACAAAGATAGCGGGACATCCCCGGGGTGACACACTTGGACGTATGAAACCCTTGTCTAGCAGTTCTTGGAGTTGAATTTTTAATTCAGCCAATTCATTGGGTGGCATTCTATATGGTCTCTTTGATATAGGTGTTGTGCCAGGTTGAAGTTCAATCACAAATTCAATGTCCCTATCTGGCGGCATCCCAGGTAAGTCATCCGGAAAAACATCGGCATACTCACATACCACCGGAATGTCCTTTAGTTGGGTTTCTACCATTGTATAAGCACACGCATTGACGCAAGTCCGCTGTGGTAGATATAGCACACTATGGCCATGCGTAGGCGAGTTTATTTAAACAACTCGTTCCGCAACATCTAGCACAACCTTATGTTGAGTCATCCAATTGGCTCCCAAGACAATGTCAATGCCTTCTATACCAAGCAGAATTAAATCAGTAGGAAATATTTTACTTCCCAGCCTGATTGGAACTCTTCGGGAGACTTGGTTGGATGCTATTTTACCTCCCGCAGTGGATATGACATACGATGATTTGGTATGGTAAGATTTTAACCCACATTTTACATGAAATCTTGTGCTTATAAATCTATGTGTTGCCCCGGAATCAAACAGTATCACAGCAGGTTGAGTGTGAATAGGGAAGGTACCAGTCATGTCTGGGGCTCCCTCGGGTAGGTCGGCAAAGGTGGTGTAGTTAAGCCGTCCTTGTTGGACTTGCACACGCTGCTGCTGTTTGCCCTTGTTCTGCTGATTTCCCGGGCGCTGGTTCTGCTGCTTGTTCTGCGGGCAGTCCTTGATAAAGTGGCTGTTACTGCCGCACTTGAAGCACTGGTAGCCGGCTCCAGGGCGAGCTGGCTGTTGTGCGTTCTGCCTTGGCGCCGGTTGCTGCTGCGGTGGTGGAGGGAAACGAGGCGCATTAGGCTGTGACGGCCTAGCAACCCATCCACCTCCCTGAGGTGCCCTGGACTGTCCTTGCGGTGCAGCCGGAGGAACCAAGCGGAATCTCTGCGGCTGTGCGCTCGAGGGTCCAGCGGGAGCTTTCCTCTTCTTCTCCGCCTTGTGCACCGTGTTGGCGTCTTCTTGGGCAATGACGAGGTTTACGAGATCGCCATATGTGGCAGCACGGGTGGTAGCCAACTGAGCTTTCAACTTGGTATTGAGGCCACGTCGGAACCTCTCCAACTTCTTCTCGTCAGAATCGGCGTGATGACCCGCGTACGGGCACAGACCATTGAAGGCCTGGGCGTATTGGAGCACCGTGCGGGTACCCTGGGTCAGAGCCAGAAATTCGTTCAACTTCCGCTCTACCAAGCCGGCCGGAATGTGATGAGCCTTGAACGCAGTCTTGAACTCATCCCATTCAACCACATGACCCTCTTGCTGCAGGGCCAGGTAGTTCTCCCACCATAGGAGAGCTGGGCCGCGGAGCTGCTGCGCCGCGAACACTACCTTGCGATTGGAAGTGCAAGGTGTGGCCAGGATGGTGAACTTGGACTCGATGGCTCGAATCCACGTATCGGCCTCCAGGGGTTCATCGGCTCTTGAGAATATCGGCGGGTGTGTAGCCAGAAAATCCTCATATCGGGCCACTTGAGGCTGAGGGGCCCGTTGACCTCCCTGCTGTAGCATCTGCTGTTGCATCAATTGTTGCTGATGCTGCAGGTTCCGTAGGATTTCCGTTTGCGTAGCATACAACTGCTGCCACGTCGGAGGTTGCTGCGGTGGCGGAGGTGGTGGCGGCTGTTGCTGCCCCTCTGGCCCCTGCTGGTTAGCATTGGAGCCACTAGCGTCATGACCGCTGCGGGTGATCGCCATCTGCAGTAGGTACTTGTATTAGCCACATTTCATAAGCTTGCATAATGATGACAAGATAGAACGTGACGATATATTGAAGTTTACTGCGTAGAAATGACAAGTCAACACACAGTTCGGAAGAAAAATCATATCTCCCAACATGAAGCAAGTCAAATGCCCGAATTCAGTCAGTAGCTCGAAAATTTCATGCTCTACAACTTTCATGTTTGGCTCAGATTCAAATTCGGACTGGAACTAAGCCGAAAAATTCAATCTTTAGCTCTCTGCGTTTGCTGTTTTACAGCAGGCCGAGCTGTAGTGTTTTGGTTGCCATTTTTATTTCGCTTAACCAATGAGGTTGAAATTTGGTGAACAATTTGTTTGACAAATTCCAAACAACTTTGTAGTTCACATCACATCCCAGAAATGAGTGGAAAACCCATCAATAATTAAAACAAGATTGGCTGCAGAATGTTTTCAACACAGCCATTACAACTTTCATCAAGTTTTGGATCACAACCACACCATTAAATTACATTGCCTCAAAAGATTAAAGGGGAGCTCAACTCCATCTAGCCTATTACAACATGAAGCCAAAATTTAGGCCTAGCGGAGGAGTAAACTTGCTACTACCACTCTAGAAGTCATCTAAGTTGTTAGCGGTAGCCTCGCTGCCCATAGGTGAAGGTGGAGCTGGAAGGGGCGGCATGTCATCCTCAGTGTCCATGTCGGAATCGGGGGCCTCTCCTTCTCCTTGCTCTCGTTCTTGCTCAAGAAGGTGCTGAGCATCATGGGCGGCTAACATAGCATTAGCATGCTCCAAAGTACCGTGTACCTCCTCAAGTTCATCTCTTGTTTGGGCTAGCTCATTTTGGACGTTGTTGTGCGCGATGTGGAGGTCATTCAATTGCCTTTCCAAGTCAGCAATCATGGCATCCCTGGTGGTCACCTCAATGGACAATGAGGTCCTCTCAACCCCAATGTCACGGGCACGGGCGGACATGTCCATAGCAAGGTTGAGCATCTCGCTCTGCGATCGTCCCAAGAGTGCCTGCAAGCGGTGGTAGGCTCGGATCCACCTCATCATCAGTGCAGCTGCAGCGACGGGGTTTTCCGCCATCCTCAAAGGGGAGCTAAGGTAGCGTCTCATCCAATGGGGATCATCCGGCTGAGTCGGTGGAAACAATCCAAGCAACTGGTGCTCTACCAAATCCTGGTTCTGAGCAACAAAAGAACTAATGCCATTCAAGGCAGCTAGCTCACAAGTCGTCTCCATGTGGTGTCCATGAACTTCCACACCCCAAGTGGGGGAGCTAGGACACGGTGGATGGCGATATACCACCAAACGCACACGAGAACGGGTCACACCACGGTCTCGGATGAGGGTCCTCTCATATTGTGGCGGGGTAGGGTAGTCGAGCGCCTGCAAAACCGACCACAGAATGCTAGGGAAGCCTTCCCATCCTAGGCAATCTGAAAAGGACACATCGTTGGGGTAGCTGGCCAAATCAGCATGGGCATCCATTCTGAACCAAAAAGAAAAGGGCAAGGGTGAGAACCGGTTAGCGCCAAAGAAAACAAAACAGATTCTGGACAGTGTAGTAAAAATTATAAAACTCAAAATCTACAAGCTCAAAAATTCCCAACTTTTGCCAGGACATTGTTTAAGTAAATCCAAACAAGTTTCATGTTGTAGGTTTGAGCAGGAACTGTCATTAAGATGGTGTAAAAATTCGATTTTTTCTCACTGTTCCCAGAAATTTCCAGCAGATAGGGGGTTACCATTTTAAGCCTAACTCCAGTTCTACTAAACCATTTTCATTGAAATTTCTACAGCATAAACTTCATAATATTTATGACAACTTTCATGTTGAACACTGTTTCGTTTGACAACGTTTTCAATTTCGAATTAAAGGTGCAAACAGACTGGTTTGACAGAGCTTCGGGTTGTGATTTACAATTTGACGGCGGTTTGATTGGTCACGTGTTAAGGTTCAACATTATTTCAGTGAGATGCAATGCATGAGCGGCCTATTCATCCTCATCAACACACATGCCAATAAACTTTTGGCCTACGAAGTTAGTGCCGGTGGCTAGGCAATATCCGTCTCTCCCTATATTATCTAGCCGAACTTTTCTAACCGTTCAATCATACGGAAACGCGGTTAGTGTACCTGCAGAAAATTCCATTCCAGAGAATATATAATCAACCTTTCGTGCCAGCACTCACGAAAGCGTCTCCATTCATTACCACCCACTATAGAGGTGGCACCCGAACGTTTAACATTGAACGGGCAATGTTCATATGTCACCAAGGCAACATATTGACAGTTTCATACGCTCATGAGATACCGTATTGACTTTGTGCCGCCATCATATTTGCATATGATGCCATGGTACGCTACAGCAATCGCCGTACCTTGCGCCCACCATGCTATTCTAGTTTCATACGCCATCACAACGTATTGACTATGTGCCGCCACTATATTTTCATATAGTGCCGTGGTACGTTACAGCAATCGCCGTACCTTGCGCCCACCATTGCGTAAAATAAATGACAGAATGAATGTGCTGGAAGTCAGTATAATATATTACCTTGCACCCACATAGGCTTCATGCTCTAGGTAACATCCTTAGCGGTCCTAAGAATAACCTTCCATCGCGAGGCGCGGCGGAAGTACGAGTTGGCAAATTTTATTCAAAAATGTTTATTTAAGGTTTGTTCCTCTCTCCGGTGCGCTGTTTCGGCTCTGATGCCAGCTGTGGCGGACCACTCCGAAATTATTCCAAGTTAAGTACCCGGGACCACTAATCGAGTAGTCAGGCACTTAATCCGGAATAAGCTGGAGCGCCGTCGGATTAAACCCGATTTAACCACGTTCTTTTCTCGATCGAAACAACAGCACGCCCACACGAAGGTGAGTTCCAGAGATTACAACATTCCACAAATTTAACATACACAAATGGGTATCATAGAGTTATTACAAACCGAGTTCGAATTTAAATCAGAGTATCAAATTCATTGCAGCGGAAATAAAAGTTTCATAGCAGCGGACGACAAGCTAACGACGATACAAGTAACACCATGCTGAAGCCTGCCATGGTGCTACTCCTCCCGTTCCTTGGCAGAGGACGGAACCCACTCGATGTGCCATCCAGGGGGAACCTGGGTAGGCCAAGTCAAGCATCGACTGCCACATCCAACATGGTACTTGTAAATCAATGCCACAAGCAAGGCTGAGTATACTAATACTCAGCAAGGCTTACCCGTCGGGTGAAAACTACATCACCGACATCTAGACATGAGAGGCTTTTGGCTGGTGGGTTTGTTTGCCAAAAAGCGACTAAGAGTAGGTCCTTACTTTCATGTTTTAGCATCATATTCTATTAGAGTTAACCATTCTAGATTTGCATCCTCTCTAAGCATACAAGTGGTGCAATACAATTTATTTTATAGAACAAGTTCATCAATCTCAAAGTTCCACTTGTTACTCAATGCAGCAAGGCGGTCAAGCAGTCTCATTAACCGCAAGAAGCGGACAGTTCGAACCGAATTTTGCTACCTGGCCAGGGGAAACCCAACACACACGGATAGTGCTCGCTATAAAGGCACAAGCACTTCCCAACCTTTCCCATCGATCCACAATTCGGAACCGGGTCCATTTCCTTAGGATAAAGGTTTACTGCTTCACTGACAGTCTCACGCATATATCCACAAGTGTACGGCAGGGGAAAACAAAGTTTCCAACGAGAGATGGCTATTGGCCCTAGCTGCTTCAGTCTGGTACCGGGCTTACCGATTCCCATATATCGGCATGCATGTGGTACGTTCAAAAACTTGACACACTCAACCACCACGTTTCGACCTTAAATCAATTATCATACACGGACGGGAGATCTACATCTATCACCCCGCCCGTCAATCCTTATGATTCCAGCATAAGTAAAGACAAGCAACTCCTATGTCTCGCGAGTGACAGGAAATCACTTCGACTAGTAATGGACCTAAAGCAATGCCCTATCGATCCTTTCATACTAGTGTTGCAAGTCACAGGTACTAGAAATGTGCAGCTAAGGTATTCAATCAACTCCTTGAAACGTAAATGCACAAGCATAGATAATTCATAGATGCGTAAATTTTAAAAGTTAGGTTATGCTCCGGGGCTTGCCTTCTAGCTCAAGCTGGGGGTTAGCCTCCGGGTTGGTCGATCCTTCGCCGGCAGCTCCCTCCGGGATTCCTTCTTCGTCGGCGGGGATGAGATGGTAGTTGCCGTCCGGAATAGCGCCTTCTACATGAGATGCATAACTTATTGGCTGCCTATTGATTCTAAGATTAAGGCCTTGAAGGCCATATTCACCTAGACATACTTAAGTACTATTCTTTTCTTCACAAAATTAGAGTAGAGGGTGTGGAAAATTTTTATTTATCTTTGATTGTGATTGTGTACATATATAAAAGAATTCTATTTATTATTTGCAAATTAGGGCGCTGCTCTGAATTTTTAGATGCCCTTATTTATTCTAACTAATTAACAAAAAGGCTTATTCTTTTATATAAATCAATTTCCACATAGTTTCCTTTTCATTTTTGTTTCTCATTTTCTGTTCATCCTTTTATCTATAAACTTTATGACAGCTACTGGAGTATAAGAGCTAGGGTCACTTCCAAAAATTTAGCTAATTCTGAGCTACACAAAATTTATTAAAATTAATACAATCTGGCTGCCTGCAGAAATGAAATAAATTCATATAAAATTGAAAATTCATCCAAAACAGGAAATCTTCCTACCAGAGCTAGTCATAAGTTCAAGGAGGGCTCTGGCCAAGGTGGTGGCTCAAAATAACCCTTGGACAGTCCTCAGTAAATTTCTATCCAAAAAACATATCTATTTATTTGCTAATCTAAACAGAGCAAAAATTAGTTTTGCATTTTTAGCAGATGTGCTAACAAGTTTTTATGCCTCTGGAAAAAATGGTGATTTTCACTGCATGGATTAGTTTTAACAATTTCTGGACTACAAAAAGACAGGAAAAACATTTTAATTCATAACTGATGCTACACTTCATATTTTTAGGTCCCCCTTTGGACACAAGATGCCAAAGTCACTACAAACAACATATCCAAAGATCAACCCTAGCGGAGCTCTGGATTTTGAAATGGTGCACAAGTTTCAAATTTTACAGTTTGAATTTTAATTCAAAAATGGGTTCACCAAAAGTACATACATCGCTTAAAGGAGATTGGAGTTTGCAATCTCACGAGTACAGGGAGTATTTTTGTGCATTTTTATGATTTTTGTACGATTTTTAACGGATTTTACAATATTCGGGAAAATTAGATCTAGGTTTAAGAGTCTTTTATGCTGGGGACCCCTAGAACATTCAGAACCTTTCAAACCAGTCCTTAACTTTCTTGCCGCAGAGAAGCCTAGAAAAACAAGACGGATGAAGAAAGGTCCTCGGGTCGTCGGCGTTGCTACGCCGGCCAAACGACGGCGAGTTAGGGTCGGGGGAAGTGGGGGGAAAAGCACTAGGGCTCACCACGACTCGATTGGTGACGGTTGGGAGGCCGGGAAGCTCGGAGTTTCGCCGGTGACGATGGAGTGGCGGTGCGGGCCGCCGCGACTTGTATGCCGGTAGGTCGGTGGGTCTCGCGAGGTTTGAAGGTCTAGAGCAGCACTAGTGGAGCTCGGGAGCTATTGTGTGTCGTTGACCCTCTGGGACGGCGAGTGTAGGTCTCAGACGTGAGGGTGCTCCCGACGCGAAAATCGAGATTTTGGGAAATCTTGATTTCTCGCCGAGAACGATGAACTCGAGAGAGTGGGGGAATGGAAACCAGAGGAGGTTCTACTGCGAGCGCGAGGAATTTGGGAAGGTGAGAGTGTGGCGAATTTCGTCTCGAAGCGCGCTAGGTCCGTGCGGCGCGAGGTGGAAGACGATGGACGAGAACGCGAGTGATGAGAAAATGCTAAGTGCGGACTAAGGGAGGGTGTGAGTGTCGGTGGAGTGCTTGGGCACGCTAGAGCGGCACTGTGCAGCCTTGGAGCGTGCGCACGCATGGCTCGGCGCGAGCAGACCGCCATGAGTGCGGGCGGAGCTCGGGCAGCGCGCGAGCGACTTGGACTGGGCAAAAGAAGATCGTCGCGTGGGAGGGAGTGGAAGATCTCTACAGGGTCCTTGGCGCGGAGCGGGACGGAATCTGCCGCGGAGCGGCTCCGCGCGACGCGGCGCGCGGCCAACGGCGGAGCTCCGCCCGCCATGATGGCGATTTGCCGGCGGCGCGAGGCAAGACGGCGCGTCGAGCGCGACGTGATGGCGCTTCGGGAGGGCTAGACAAGCGCAAGACGACAAGTTGGCCACCTACGCCGCGGCTCCGGCCAGCTCGCCGGCCACGTGGCGGCCCGAGCTCCCGGCCGGAGCAGGGGCGCGCCCAGGGCCACTGTTGGGCGCCCGTGGAGCTTCTGCGCCTCTTTCGAATTTTTCTCCAAAAATTTGAACTGAACATGAAAA
>JACEFO010002625.1:0-281159 GCA_015342445.1 Digitaria exilis | reverse complement strand
CACAAGGTCGGATTTTGATTTGGTGATAGCCAGAGCGAAGGTCAATCTTGGAGAACACTCTGGCGCCAGCTAGTTGGTCAAACAGGATGTCAATACGGGGGAGTGGGTACTTGTTCTTAATAGTCACCGCATTGAGAGGCCGGTAATCGATACACAACCTCAAAGAATGGTCCTTCTTCTTCACAAAGATAGCGGGACATCCCCAAGGTGATACACTTGGACGAATGAAACCCTTGTCTAGCAGTTCTTGGAGTTGAATTTTTAACTCAGCCAATTCATTGGGTGACATTCTATATGGTCTCTTTGACATAGGTGCTGTGCCAGGTTGAAGTTCAATCACAAATTCAATGTCCCTATCCGGCGGCATCCCAGGTAAGTCATCTGGAAAAACATCGGCATACTCACATACCACCGGAATGTCCTTTAGTTGGGTTTCTACCATTGTATAAGCACACGCATTGACGCAATTCCGTTGTGGCAGATATAGCACACTAGGGCCATGCGTAGGCGAGTTTATTTCAACGACTCGATCCGCAACATCTAGCACAACTTTATGTTGAGTCATCCAATTGGCTCCCAAGACAATGTCAATGCCTTCCATACCAAGCAGAATTAAATCGGTAGGAAATATTTTACTCCCCAACCTGATTGGAACTCTTCGGGAGACTTGGTTGGATGCTATTTTACCTCCCGTAGTGGATATCACATATGATGATTTGGTATGGTAAGATTTTAACCCACATTTTGCATGAAATCTGGTGCTTATAAAACTATGTGTTGCCCCGGAATCAAACAGTATCATAGCAGGTTGAGTGTGGATAAGGAAGGTACCAGTCATGTCTGGGGCTCCCTCGCGTAGGTCGGCCAAGGTGGTCTAGTTAAGCCATCCTTGTCGGACCTGCACACGCTGCTGCTGTTTGCCCTTGTTCTACTGATTCCCTGGGCGCTGGTTCCGCTGCTTGTTCTGCGGGCAGTCCTTGATAAAGTGGCTGTTACTGCCGCACTTGAAGCACTGATAGCCGGCTCTAGGGCGAGCTGGCTGCTGTGCGTTCCGCCTTGGCGCTGGTTGCTGCTGCGACGGTGGAGGGAAACGGGGCGCATTAGGCTGTGGCGGCCTAGCAACCCATCCACCTCCCTGAGGTGCCCTGGACTGTCCTTGCGGTGCAGCCGGGGGAACCAAGCGGAATCTCTGCGGCTGCGCGCTCGAGGGTCCAGCGGGAGCTTTCCTCTTCTTCTCCGCCTTATGCACCACATTAGCGTCTTCTTGAGCGATGGCGAGGTTCACAAGATCGCCATACGTGGCAGCACGGGTGGTGGCCAATTGAGCCTTCAACTTGGTATTGAGGCCACGTCGGAACCTCTCCAACTTCTTCTCGTCAGAGTCGGCGTGATGACCCGCATATGGGCACAGACCATTGAAGGCCTGGGAGTATTGGAGCACCGTGCGGGTACCCTGGGTCAGAGCCAGAAATTCGTTCAACTTCCGCTCTACCAAGCCGGCAGGAATATGATGAGCCTTGAACGCAGTCTTGAACTCATCCCATTCAACCATATGACCCTCTTGCTGCAGGGCCAGGTAGTTCTCCCACCATAGGAGAGCTGGGCCGCGGAGCTGCTACGCCGCGAACACTACCTTGCGGTTGGAAGTGCAAGGCGTGGCCAGGATGGTGAACTTGGACACGATGGCTCGAATCCACGTATCGGCCTCCAGGGGCTCATCGGCTCTTGAGAATATCGGCGGGTGCGTAGCCAGAAAATCCTCATATCGGGCCACTTGAGGCTGAGGGGCCCGTTGACCTCCCTGCTGCAGCATCTGCTGTTGCATCATTTGTTGTTGATGCTGCAGGTTCCGTATGATCTCCGTTTGCGTGGCATACAATTGCTGCCACGTCGGAGGTTGCTACGGTGGCGGAGGTGGTGGCGGCTGTTGCTGCCCCTCTGGCCCCTGCTGGTTAGCATTGGAGCCACTAGCGTCATGACCGCTGCGGGTGATCGCCATCTGCAGTAGGTACTTGTATTAGCCACATTTCATAAGCTTGCATAATGATGACAAGATAGAACGCGACAATACATTGAAGTTTACTGCGTAGGAATGACATGTCAACACACAGTTCGGAAGAAAAATCATATCTCCCAACAGGAAGCAAGTAAAATGCCCCAATTCGGTCAGTAGCTCGAAAATTTCATGCTCTACAACTTTCTTGTTTGGCTCAGATTCAAATTCGGACTGGAACTAAGCCGAAAAATTCAATCTTTAGCTCTCTGCGTTTGCTCTTTTACAGCAGGCCGAGCTGTAGTGTTTTGGTTGCCATTTTTATTTCGCTTAACCAATGAGGTTGAAATTTGGTGAACAATTTGTTTGACAAATTCCAAACAACTTTGTAGTTCACATCAAAGCCCAGAAATGAATGGAAAACCCATCAATAATTAAAACAAGGTTAGCTGCAGAATGTTTTCAACACAGCCATTACAACTTTCATCAAGCTTTGGATCACAACCACACCATTAAATTACATTGTCTCAAAAGATTAAAGGGGGAGCTCAACTCCATCTAGCCTATTACAACATGATGCCAAAATTTAGGCCTAGAGGAGGAGTAAACATGCTACTACCACTCTAGAAGTCATCTAAGTTGTTAGCGGTAGCCTCGCTGCCCATAGGTGATGGTGGAGCTGGAAGGGGCGGCATGTCATCCTCGGTGTCCATGTCGGAATCGAGGGCCTCTCCCTCTCCTTGCTCTCCTTCTTGCTCAAGAAGGTGCTGAGCATCATGGGCGGCTAACATAGCATTAGCATGCTCCAAAGTACCATGTACCTCCTCAAGTTCTTCTCTAGTATGGGCTAGCTCATTTTGGACGTTGTTGTGCGCAATGTGGAGGTCATTCAATTGCCTCTCCAAATCAGCAATCATGGCATCCCTGGTGGTCACCTCAATGGACAATGAGGTCCTCTCAACCCCAATGTCACGGGCACGGGCGGACATGTCCATAGCAAGGTTGAGCATCTCGCTCTGCGATCGTCCTAAAAGTGCCTGCAAGCGGTGGTAAGCTCGGATCCACCTCATCATAAGTGCAGCTGCAGCGACGGGATTTTCCGCCATCCTCAAAGGGGAGCTAAGGTAGCGCCTCATCCAATGGGGATCATCCGGCTGAGTCGGTGGAAACAATCCAAGCAACTGGTGCTCTACCAAATCCTGGTTCTGAGCAACAAAAGAACTAATGCCATTCAAGGCAGCTAGCTCACAAGTCGTCTCCATGTGGTGTCCATGAACTTCCACACTCCAAGTGGGGGAGCTAGGACACGGTGGATGGCGATATACCACCAAACGCACACGAGAACGGGTCACACCACGGTCTCGGATGAGGGTCCTCTCATATTGTGGCAGGGTAGGGTAGTCGAGCGCCTGCAAAACCGACCACAGAATGCTAGGGAAGCCTTCCCATCCTAGGCAATCTGAGAAGGACATATCGTTGGGGTAGCTGGCCAAGTCAGCGTGAGCGTCCATTCTGAACCAAAAGAAAAAGGGCAAGGGTGAGAACCGGTTAGCGCCAAGGAAAAACAAAACAAATTCTGGACAGTGTAGTAAAAATTACAAAACTCGAAATCTACAAGCTCAAAAATTCAAAATTTGGCCAGGACATTTTTAAGTAATTCGAAACAAGTTCCATGTTGGAGGTTTGAGCAGAAACTGTCATTAAGATGGTGTAAAATTTCAATTTTTATCTCACTGTTCCCAGAAATTTCCAGCAGACAGGGGGTTACCATTTTAAGCATAACTCCAGTTCTACTGAACCATTTTCGTTGAAATTTCTACAGCATAAACTTCATAACTTTTATGACAACTTTCATGTTGAACAATTGTTCGTTTGACAATGTTTTCAATTTCGAATTAAAGGTGCAAACAGACTGGTTTCAGCAGAATTTTGGTTTGCGATTTGAATTTTGACGGCGGTCTAATTGGTCACGTGTTAAGGCTCAATATTATTTCAGTGAGATGCAATGCATGAGCGGCCTATTCGTTCTCACCAACACACATGCCAATAAACTTTTGGCCTACGAAGTTAGTGCCGGTGGCTAGGCAATATCCGTCTCTCCCTATATTATCTAGCCGAACTTTTCTAACCGTTCAAATCATATGGAATCGCGGTTAGTGTACCTGCAGAAAATTCCATTCCAGAGCATATATAATCAACCTTTCATGCCAGCACTCACGAAAGCGTCTGCATTCATTACCACCCACTATAGATGTGGCACCCGAACGTTTAACATTGAACGGGCAATGTTCATATGTCACCAAGGTGACATATTGACAGTTTCATATGCTCATGAGATAGCGTATTGACTTTGTGCCGCCATCATATTTGCATATGATGCCGTGGTACGCTACAGCAATCGCCGTACCTTGTGCCCACCATGCTATTCTAGTTTCATACGCCATCACAGCGTATTGACTATGTGCCGCCACTATATTTTCATATAGTGCCATGGTACGTTACAGCAATCGCCGTACCTTGCGCCCACCATTGCGTAAAGTAAATGACAGAATGAAATGTGCTGGAAGTCAGTATAATATATTATTTGCCACCTATCATATCGTGATCCCTGAACCCACATAGGCTTCACGCTCTAGGTAACATCCTTAACGGTCCTAAGAATAACCTTCCATCGCGAGGCGCGGCGGAAGTACGGGTTGACAAGTTTTATTTCAAAAACTCTTATTTAAGGTTTGTTGCTCTCTCCGGTGCGCTGTTTCGGCTCTGATGCCAGCTGTGGCGGACCACTCCGAAATTATTCCAAGTTAAGTACCCCGGGACCACTAATCAAGTAGTCAGACACTTAATCCGGAATAAGCTGGAGCGCCGTCAGATTAAACCCGATTTAACCACGTACTTTTCTCGATCGAAACAACAGCACGCCCGCACGAAGGTGAGTTCCAGAGATTACAACATTCCACAAATTTAACATACATAAAGGGGTAACATAGAGTTATTACAAACCGAGTTTGAAACTAAATCAGAGTATCAAATTCTTGCAGCGGAAAATAAAGTAGTTCATTGCAGCGGAATAAAAACTAACGACGATACAAGTAACACCATGCTGAAGCCTGCCACGGTGCTACTCCTCCCGTTCCTTGGCAGAGGACGGAACCCACTCGATGTGCCATCCAGGGGGAACCTGGGTAGGCCAAGTCATGGCATCGACTGCCACATCCAACATTGTACCTGTAAATCAATGCCACAAGCAAGGCTGAGTATACTAATACTCAGCAAGGCTTACCCGTCGGGTGAAAACTACATCACCGACATCTAGACATGAGAGGCTTTTGGCTGGTGGGTTTGTTTGCCAAAAAGCAACTAAGAGTAGGTCCTTGCTTTCATGTTTTAGCATCATATTCTAGTAGATTTAACCATTCTAGATTAACATCCTCTCTAAACATACAAGTGGTGCAATACAATTTATTTCATAGAACAAGTTCATCAATCTCATAGTTCCACTTGTTACTCAATGCAGCAAGGCGGTCAAGCAGTCTCATTAACCGCGAGAAGCGGACAGTTCGAACCGAATTTTGCTACCTGGCCAGGGGAAACCCAACACACACGGATAATGCTTGCTATAAAAGGTACAAGCACTTCCCAACCTTTCCCATCGATCCACAATTCGGAACCGGGTCCACTTCCTTAGGATAAAGGTTTACTGCTTCACTCACAGTCTCACGCATATATCCACAAGTGTACGGCAGGGGAAACAAAAGTTTCCAAGGAGAGATGGCTATTGGCCCTAGCTGCTTCAATCTGGTACCGGGCTTACCGATTCCCATATATCGGCATGCATGTGGTACGTTCAAAAACTTGACACACTCAACCACACGTTTCGACCTTAAATCAATTATCATACCCGGACGGGAGATCTACATCTATCATCCCGCCCGTCAATCCTTATGATTCCAACATAAGTAAAGACAAGCAACTCCTATGTCTCGCGAGTGACAGGAAATCACTCGACTTGTAACGGACCTAAAGTAATGCCCTATCGATCCTTTCATACTAGTGTTGCAAGTCATAGGTACTAGAAATGTGCAGCTAAGGTATTCAATCAACTCCTTGAAACGTAAATGCACAAGCATAGGGAATTCATAGATGCATGAACTTTAAAGGTTAGGTTATGCTCCGGGGCTTGCCTTCTTGCTCTAGCTGAGGGTTAGCCTCCGGGTTGATCGATCCTTCGCCGGCACCTCCCTCCGGGATTCCTTCTTCGTCGGCGGGGATGAGTTGGTAGGTGCCGTCCAGAATAGCGCCTTCTACATGAGATGCATAACTTTAAAGTGGCTGCCTATTGATTCCAAGACTAAGGCCTTGAAGGCCATATTCACCTAGACATGCTTAAGTACTACTCTTTTCTTCACAAAATAGAGTAGGGGGGGGGATGTGGAAAATTTTTATTTATCTTTGATGGTGATTGTGTACATATATAAAAGAATTTCCATTTATTATTTTGAAGTTAGGGTGGTGTTCTGGAATTTTAAACCTTTCCAAGTTTTATTCTAACTAATTATCAAAAAGGTTTATTCTTTTATATAATTAAATTCCATATTAATTCCTTCTCATTTTTGTTTCTCCTTTTCTGTTCATCCTTTTTATCTATAAACTTTATGACAGCTACTGGAGTATAAGAGTGAGGCTCACTCCAAAATTTAGCTAAATCTGAGCTACACAAAATTTATTAAAAATAGTTTAAACTGCTGCCTGCAGAAATGAAATAAATTCATATAAAATTGAAAAACATCCAAAACAGGAAATTTTCCTACCAGAGCTAGTCATGAGTACACGGAGGGCTCTGGCCAAGTGGTGGCTCAAAATAACCCTTGGACAGTCCTCAATAAATTTCTATCCTAAAACACATAACTATTTATTTGCTAGCCTAAACAGAGCAAAAATTAAGTTTTACATTTTTAGAAGATGTGCTAACAAGTTTTTAGGCCTCTGGAGAAAAATGGTGATTTTTCACCGCATGGATTATTTTTAACAATTTCTGGACTACAAAAAGACAGGAATCACAAATTAATTCATAACCGAGGCTACAGTCCATATTTTTAGGTCCCCTTTGGACACAAGATGTCCAAAGTCACTACAAACAACATATCCAAAGCTCAGACCTAGCGGAGCTCTGGATTTGAAATGGTGCACAAGTTTCAAATTTTACAGTTTGAATTTTAATTCAAAAATGGTTCACCAAAAGTATAAACATGCTTAAATGAGATTGGAGTGTACAATCTCACGAGTCCAGGGAGTATTTTTGTGCATTTTTCTGATTTTTGTACGATTTTTAACGGATTTTACAAAATTCGGGAAAAATAGATCTAGGTTTAAGAATCTTTTTACGCTGGAGACCCTAGAACTTTTAAACCTTCGCGAATAGGTCCCTGACTTTTACACTGGGAACCCTGGAAAAACGAAGACGATGAACTTATGCCCTCGGTTCGTCGCCGGAGTTGCGCCGGCCAAACGACGGCGAACTAGGGGCGGGGAAGTGGGGGAAAAGAACCAGGGGCTCACCACGAGTCAATTGGTGGCGGTTGGGAGGCCGGGGGAAGCTCGGAGGTCGCCGGCGACGTGCGGTGGCGGTGCGGCCGCCGCGAGCTCGATTCCGGCGAGGTCGGTGGGTCTCGTCGGGGTTTGAGGGGTCCTAGAGCACCAGTGGAGCTCGGGGAAGCTGTTGGCGTGCTCGGTTGACCTCGGGGACGGCTCGGCGTAGGGTCTCGACGTGAGGGTGCTCCGGCGGCCGAAAATGGAGATTTGGGGGAAATCTCGATTTCTCGCCGGAGAAGCGATGATAGCTCGAGAGAAGTGGGGGGAAAGGGAGCTAGGGTAGAGGTCTAGCTTTGTGCGCGAGGAATTTGGGAATGGTGGAGAGTGAAGGGCGAATTTCGTCTCGAAGCTCGGCTCGGCCCGCGCGGCGCGAGGTTGAAGACGACGGAGCGAGACGCGAGGGAGCGAACTGGAGAAGTACGCGAGCTAGGGGAGTGTGTGAGTGCCTCGGGTGAGTGCTTGGGCACGCTAGAGCGGCACTGTGCTGCCTTGGGAGCGTGCGCACGCATGGCTCGGCGCGAGCAGACCGCCATGAGTGCGGCGGGAGCTCGGGCAGCGCGCGAGCGACTTGACTGGGCAAAAGAGATCGTCGCGTGAGGGAGTGGAAGATCTTCTACAGGGTCCTTGGCGCGGAGCGGGACGGAATCTGCCGCGGAGCGGCTCCGCGCGACGCGCGCGCGCGGCCAACGGCGGAGCTCCGCCCGCCATGATGGCGATTGCGCGGCGCGAGGCAAGACGGCGCGTCGAGCGCGACGTGATGGCTCGGGAAGGGCTAGACAAGCGCAAGACGACAAGTGCCACCTGACGCCGCGGCTCGGCCAGCTCGCCGGCCACGTGGCGGCCGAGCTCCGGCCAGAGCAGGGGCGCGCCAGGGCCACTGTTGGCGCCCGTGGAGCTTCTGCGCCTCTTTCGAATTTTCTCCAAAAATTTGAACTGAACATGAAAAAGTGTGAAAATAAAAGTTGGAGCTTGAGAGGTGGAACACAACTTTCTTTTTGGGGTGAACCTGAAATTTCAATTTTTTCGAGCTCAAACAACCCAATTTCAAAAAGGTGCCCAAAACTGTATTTCGAGTTTTTGAGGGGCTAAACTGCAAAATTTTCAAAAGTTCCAAACAGTGACTAGACCTTATTTGTGATGACTAACAACTTTTATTTTGGAGATTTTCAAGTTTAGTACAAAATTCTTGAGATTTTAGTTGGGTGTCAAACAACCTTTGTTTTAGAATTTCAATTTGAATTTTGATGAATTTTTTAATTCTACCACCATTATTTCCCTTTTGCACTTATTTTAAGTGTAATTTTAAACTTTGACATCAGAGATGTCATAAGAGCGGGCCGCTGCTAGGCCGCGCGGGAAAGAAGGAAAGGAGCTGGGCTGCTGGACTGAAAAGGAGAAGGAAAAAGAGAGAGAAAAGAAAAGGTTTTTCTTTTATTTAAACACTCATTTGAATTCAAATTCAAATTCAAATTTGAATTCAACAATCAAAAATAAATGCACCAGCATGAATGCAACAATAATGTTTCTATACCCTATATTTGCTTTTAATTATTCAAAATTTTATTTTTCCTACATTATCTATGAGCACTTGAATATAAAAAGTTAATTAATTACTAAATTCTAAATAGGGAATTTTTAGGGTGTTACAAAGGTGGACCCAAGTTGGGTAAGAATTGTTTTCAGTCTACTATAGATTCAAACGGTGTTTGGTTTATTAAGACAATGACGTTTGTTTCACCGCGAGCTCAGCCGGACAACCATATACTCGTCGTAGTCTACCAAAATCTATACTATAAAGGATGGAACAAATTGAGGACATTTCTCACCCACCAACACACCCCTTTATCCCTCACAGCGGACCCACCTACCAGGGCTGAACGGTGGGCCTAGGACGACCAAAGGAGGGGAGAGATTGATTTGGTCGTCCTCACCCAGTTAAAAAACTCCCCTCCCACCTCTTCATCCCCAAAGTTTTTCACCAAAAAATAAACCCAATAGCAAAAGTAAAATAGAAAACATTCTCCCCTGCTCTCACTACATCCCATCCTAATGGCAAAAAAAAAAATAGAAAGCCCCTTATATCAAGGTGAGAAATAAAGGAAATAAATGAAGAAGCTATTAAAAGGAAATAAAAGGTGTGGTGTTAAAAGAAAATAAATATGGTACTAAAAGGAAATAAAAGGTGTGCTACTAAAAGCAAATGGAAAGTCCCCTGATCTTCTCTTTAACGCAAGAAATAGATCTCTCCATGGCCAAAATAAAAATCTATACTATAAAAGATTGAACAAATTGAGGACACTTCTCATCCACAAACACACCCCTTTACCTCTCACAGCGGACCAACCTACCAGGGCTGAATGATGGGCCTAGGACGACCAAAGGAGGGGGGAGATTGATTTAGTCATCCTCACCCAGTTAAAAAAATCCCCTCCAACCTCTTCATCCCCAACTATTTTCACCAAAAAATAAACCCAATAGCAGAAGTAAATAGGAAACATTCTCCCCTGCTCTCACTACATCCCATCCTAATGGCAAAAAAAAAATAGAAAACCCCTTATGTCAAGGCGAGAAATAAAGGAAATAAATGGAGAAGCTATTAAAAGGAAATAAAAGTGTGGTGTTAAAAGAAAATAAATGTGGTATTAAAAGAAAATAAAAGGTGTGCTACTAAAAGCAAATGGAAAGCCCCCTGATCTTCTCTCTAACGCAAGAAGTAAATCCCTCCATAGCCAAAATAAAAATAAAAAATAAAAAGAAAACTCTCTACCTCGCGTGTGTGGTTGCTTCGCGTCATTGCTCTCGCCATGCAGTCCACTGCAGCCGGGGGCTTCTTTCACGGTTTCACCAACGTTGTGCTAGCTGCAGATCGTGAGTGCATTGGAAGGGGACATGTCGGTGGTGGACCTGAACGAGGGGGTGCGGCCCGGGCAGAGCATGGCGTTCGGCACGGCGGCGCCGGTGCCGGCCGCCTCGTAGAAGGGCTGCAAGGCTCCCGGGCTGTACACGGCAGACATGGAGCGGATCAGGCAAACTCCCATGATCGTGTGGAGGTGCGCAAGTGAGAGAGAAGACAAGATCAGAGAGGGATCTCTACCCCTGTAATCATCTATTTAAAACCAACTGTCTCGTTGGTGGCCGAGAGGTAGCTGCAGGCTCCAATGGAGCCGAGGAGTGGTGGTGTCGAGGTCAACGACGAAGGGTTGCTGCGCCACAGCCATGTTCATGGAGGAACAACGACTCTAGGTGCCGCCACTGCCGGAAGCCGTCGCTCATTGACTGCTTTAGGCCATCGCCTTTGAGGATGCATGGCTGCTCTCACCCGTCTCGATGGAGGCCCGTCTAGATTGAACTGTGACCGTCAAGCAGATCGCCGACGCACAGCAATCTGGCGCTGGTGAGAAGGGCGCTCCCTTCGTAGTCGATGGCGTAGAGACGGCTAACTTATGGGATTTAACTTTAACGGTGCCTTCTCTTTTGCTGCTTGTCTCAATCGACGTGCTTTAATTTGTTAATAATGGGCGTCTTCTCGGGATTACAGATTCAAGTTGTGAGGATCATCAATGGGAAGGTGGAGCGGATGGCAGATGTGCCATTCACGCTCGATGATGGCATGGGCCGTCTCGATTTCATTAAAGTTGGTGACTAAGACCATTCCATGAATCACTTGCTCTAAATTCCAATATTCTTTTTTCTCCTGGGTCAGGGGTGCAAGTTTAGTCCATGTACGTCAAGTTTAAAACTTTTAATAGGATACTAAAAGTCTTCAGAATTGAGGTATGCTACAATGTCAAATATGTTGATACTCCACTGTCAGTCTTAGCCAATGTCAAAGTCCGTATTTTAGCAGCGCTAGGGGAATACAGAATGTTCGAATGTAAAGGGTACACTGACTGATTGATCAAACACAATGGAGTGTAGATGTTCAGTGAACATTGATGTGTCAAATCTAATAATAGTTGTCATAATAACAAACATGTACATCTTTAGTCTGGTACCTGCAATATGCAATTGCAATTGTCGATCTTCACTTCAAATTTCATCATCGTTTCATGTTTCCAGTTTGCTTACAGAACAATCTATAGCATTATTGATTCATGTTTTTTTAATCTATTGCATCATTGTTTCATTTTTTTAAATCTCATAATGGCATGGTACAATCAGTTATGGACTGCAGTGTTTTTTTATCTCAGAATCTCATACATGTCAGCCAAACTCATATTGCAGGTTATCGGTGAAAACATTGCAGCTGAAACAGATGGCCGTCATAGGAAATTCAAAGGAACCATCAGAAGTACTTTCTGTCATGCAAATATATGTATATAAGATGAGATCTAAGAGGTCATCTTTACCATTCCAAAGCTATTGATGTTGTCTTCTTTACACATTTAAAAATGCATATTGGATGTTTGTCAGTGTTTTTTCAGTCTGCAGGAGCCGCTCCTTCATGACAGCGGCGCAACGTTGCTCTCGAGCTCCTGCGTAGTGGCCAACTGCACCCAGGGCTCCAGTCTCTGTCCCTACTTTGCATCTTTTGATTCAATTAACACTAACGTTCCAGCATTTGCAGCTCATTGTTTACAGTCTTGACTGTTGAGTACAATCATCTGTATGCACGGCCCATGGGCATTTATTTGTCCAACTAAAGGTTACAACTTACAAGTGATATTGTCTCTCATTCGTCATCTTTATTGTTCCACTTTGTTTCAAGGAAACCAGGTTATGCTACTACTGGTAATTTTTATTTTTTTGAATAATGTAATTTTCATTTTTTGTTTCCTCTGTTTTTACATAGAGCCTTTTTGGTTGGCATCCAAAATTTGCCAATACAAAGGCATGCCAAGAAATTTTAGCTACCAATTGGTTCATTATCAAAGAATTGATACATCAACATTTCTTGCCCAGATTTTGGCTATAAAATTTGACATCAAGCAAACTCTTATATGCTTTCATATGTACTATATTTATATATTTATTTATGAGAATTTTAATTGAATATAATGTTTTAAAATTATTTTTAAAATTCTATATTCTTTCAATAGTGGCATGTGCCAACGCACAGGAAACTAATTATATAATTCTCCTTCACTATATACGCCGCTGCCAAAGAAGTGCCGGTTTCCCCGCCATGCAGGCCTACTTGAAGGTGTTTCTCCTTCTCCTACGACCACTAACAGATTCCACAGTGGCATGGGCCGGGGCTGGGTCCTTGGAGGTGTATCACGGCGAGCTCCCCAACAGACACGCCGTGGCCGTGAAGGAGAAATGGAGAATAGTGAGGTTTCCAGAGTAATAAAGTATTTTTTTTTGTCACGGATACCATTATCTCCTTCCGAGCACCTAACTCTTCCATTCAAGTAAGGGAAAGCAATTTTCTATCCGCTTAAGCTCTGCAATGACCACAAATACGGTCGAGGGTCAAACAATACTTAATGTAGGTATATACCTTCTTGAACCTGTTTTTTCTCACGGGCAGTTGTATATGGCATTGTTTGTATGTGGCATTGTCGATAGGTGTTTTTAGGGAGCCGACGTGGGTTCTTGCAAAAAAGGATATCGATCACACTAGAAAAGGAACAAAAAATATCGATTATAGGAACGTCTTGGGGTGTTGAGTTGTGTTGTATTTAAAATTTATTATGTGCATTATAATGTTCATTTCAATGTGTATCTATTCTTCATGTATGCAATAGGATCATATCTATTTTTTTCTTTTTACTCTATTTTATTTTAATAACTCACTAGGTTTGTAGTGAGAGATGATTTTTTTTCTTTTTTTAAGCAAGTTATAATAAAAAGTATGATATTTTGCATCATGTTTTTGAATAAGACGAGCGGTCAAACTTAGAGGTAAAAAACCAAAGGGCTTATAATTTGGAATGGAAGAGTAGCTAAATGATGGATTGTTGTCAAAACAATAATTATGATTTCTTATAGCATCATTTATCAATAAATAAACATAGTGTACACAATCTCTTTTTCTCACCGGGCAATTGAATGTGTCATTGTCAAGAGGCGTTTCTACGTGGGTTCTTAAAAAAAATAATATCTATCACACTAAAAAGGGACAAAAATATTGTCTATAGAAACATCCTAGAGTATTGAGTTATGTTGTATTTAAAATTTATTATGTGCATTATAATTCTTATTTTACTGTGCATACGCTTTATTTCTATATCTCATTATTTATTTTTAATCTAATTTATTTTAATAGCACGTGCGTGTCGCACGTGCCGAAAGACTAGTAAATAGATCACAGAATGAACCGTCCAATACCTCATTTTAACCATGTGAATGGATTATCTTTGCGAATTTTTTCGAAACAATCACCGTTAGGAATCGACTCAAGGTAACGGCTAATTTCACCATCTACACAGCGATATCACTAACCCTCTTCAGACTTGAGAGACTCACGGAAACAGGGCGTGTTCATTCTGATTGAAATAATGTCAATTACAACGTTTCTAAGTAGGACTTAGCAAGCATGTTGCCAAGCTGGACCTGAGCTTCGGTGGTAAGATGCGTCTTGTCGCTGGCAATGGGCAGCCCCATGGCATCGACGTACCTGACGTTTGGGACCGTGCGCGTGACTGCCTTCTGAGCTTCCCTCACCTCGCTCAGGTACTTGCCGTTGTACTGCGCAGTTGCAATCCCAACCTGCATTCTCAACACCGCAATGTCGATGCACCACAAACAGTTAGCAAGATCACTTCCCTCTGGCATCTGGGCGTGCAGAGAGAGAAGCTGCGATGAGTCATCAGTCACTGACCTCGATGACGAGGAGGTCCGGCCGGCCGAGGTCGCGGCGGACGTCGCGCACGAGGGTCTCCATGCGCCCCTGGTAGAGCTCGGCATCCTCGCGGCTCATGGCATCGGTCTCCCCCTGGTACCACAGCACGGCGGCCAGCTCGGCGCCGCCACCGCACCCGTCCAGAGCGGCCCTTGCACGCGTGACCATCCGTTCGTACAGCTCCGTGCCCCGCGTCCAGTTGGCGAGGGGCGTGCCGCCCTGCGCGCAGGGGACGAGCCCCACGGCGGCGGGGCCCACGCCGGCGGCGGCGAGGACGGCGTGCGCGAAGGGCATGCCGGGCCCGACGCCGAGGACGTTGCCCACGTCGATGCCGGCGTGCAGCGGCTCGCGCGCCTCCTCCCAGCGAAGCGCGGGGGAGAAGCGGGAGATGCGCGGGGAGGGCGCGCACTCGGGTGGGACCACGCCGTCCCAGGTGCCGTTCGTGGCGCCGCCGCGGCCGCTCATGTTGGACTGCCCGGCCAGGATGAAGACCAGCGTCCGCCCGCCGGGACAGGGGCGTCCCGCCGCCGGGAGCAGGAGCAGGAGGAGGAAGGGCAGCACTGGCTGGAGCATCGCCATCGCCGCCTACCCGCTCAGTGCTTCCTCTTTCTCCTCTGTTCGGTTGGAACGAATGGGGGATGAATGACGGAGAGCGACTGGTGAGTAATCATGATGAGTGAGCGGGTAGGTCGTCGGTGGTGTCCGATCGAAGCGGACAAAGGCGAGTGAAGAGATTCGTTCCAGTGCACATGCTTTTCCGCTGAAGCATGTGACAACTTGCAGCACGCAGCAGAACGGGTGAACAAGCGCCCGGGCGAAGTCTCGACGAAAAATAAATTTCATCAACATGTAACGGAATTACCCGCTACTGCCATATTGCCATATGACAAATTTACGCATTTTGTTTGGGCATGGTGCATGTTGAAGGCAAGCAGTAAAGGAACACGGCCCCAAGGCGTCTGATAATGTGATACTAACTGATAATACACCAAGATTCGTGTTGCCAGCGAAGTTGTATCGGGGAAATCAGTTGCCCACGCAAGTTCTTGTCACCGGTCAAAAAATACTCCCTCCGTCCCCCGTCCTACACTATGGCTACGGTTTAATCATTTTCAGATAGATTATGAAAGCTGTTGAAAGACTCGGTTGTCCCTGCTTGAATACTATTATCGTGTTATGCAATAATGAAGAGCTAATTTTGTGGGTGTGATGATTTGCATGGCTCAAGATCTCACCTGACACCCCTTCCATGTTGCTTATTTACATGCCTAAAGTTGCTATATTCTGGGACGACCGGAGTATGCAATTTTCATATTGCAACGAGTCAAACTTTTTAACTTTGACTAAATATATAAAAAAATAATACAATTTATGGTACTTTATGCTTATGATTAGACTTATATGATTTAAAATTACAATAGTTAATAATATTTTCTTTAAGTTTAATTAAATCTAACTAAGTACTATTTCAACTAAATTCAAAATTACATGTTTTCTATGACAGAGGGACTAGGCATTAGAACCCATGAATCATAAATTAAATCGCCTCAAAACCAAACTGACCTCTGACTAAATTCATGAAAAATATACAAACGCTTCACCACAAAGGATTCCATGAAGGCACTCACACCTAAACGTTTCTCTAAGATGTAGACCATGCAGAGTGCCTTCAAACAATATATTATAGACGAAACATGCTAGGAAGTTGCCGTCGCTCTAGCAATCCTGCCACCGCCGTGCTCATCGAGGGAAGTTGCCACCTCCTCCCATAGTCGTCACCTATGCTCATCGCTGGATCACTGGCCTGCTTGGCTCCTTCGTTCGGCACCATGTCTCTACATCTCCTCTGTTGGGGAGACGTCCCTCGAAGTAAAAAACATACCTTCTATCTTCGCAGGGAAATCCGACGAGGTTGCGGAACACGAAGACAGGAGATCCGAAGAAGCTAACACGAAGAGGATAGACAAGCAGCGCCATGAATGAAGCCACGAAACATATTGCGAAATAAGAGAGGACCGTTCTACGCGAGGTCAAGACACGAAGATGATGAGGATGAATAAAATTCCCGCGACGAATCTGGGCCAAGAATTGCCGGGAAGCAACGGTCGTCCGAAGTTGTTAGTAGTTCATACGGATTATGGCGGGAAATAACGGTCGTGTAATTGAACGAAGTTAGCCCCTATAAATAGCCTATGTAAAGCACTGTACGAGACATGTAATAAAAGAATAGTTGAATTCTTCACATTGTTTGTAATACGAAAATCTGTGTTACAACAGTTGGCGCCGTCTGCGTGTTGGAATCGAAATCAAAACTGACAATGCCACCAAAGAAAAAGCAACGGGCTGGCGACCCACAGACTTCAAAAGCTCACGAAAACGAAAAAGAGGATGATGAACCCCAAGTTTCAGCAAAGCTAGCCATTTCCGACGACCCCCGAAATCAAGAAGAAGCTAGCCTCGAGCAACTGTTACAGGAAATCGAGAGACTCAAACAAGAAAAAGAAAATCTGCTAAAGGAAGCAGAGATCCAAAGAAAAGAAACTGAGAAAGAGCGAAAAATTACAGAGACTAAGAATGAGCTCCTGAGACTCCAAAACGAGCTCAACGCGAGCAAAGAAACCATTCAAGAGCCCGAAAGAGAGTTTCCCCTCGAAACAACAAACCACAACGCGAGTTTCAGAAGCTACGACGCGAATTCGCCATTATCCCCGGGCCTTCAAAATGCACCCTGGCCAACCTCGTACAAACCCATCACACTGCCCAAATACAATGGCACCTGCGATCCAAGGTTGTTCTTGATGAGCTATGAAGTTGCCGTGGCTTCCGCAGGAGGAAACGAGCTAGTTCTCGCAAAGTCATTCATCATAGCTTGTGAAGGACCGGCTCTCACATGGTTCACAAGACTAAGCCCAGGATCAATATTCAACTGGGAACAGCTCAAGGCAAAAGTACTTCAGAATTTCTAGGGATTCAACAGGCAACTATTAACCTCGGGAGATCTCTTTGCATGTAAGCAAGAGGAAAAAGAGCCATTGGCCCAATACTTCAAATGCTTCATCTAATTGAAGGCTCAAACAGATGACATTCCAGACTTAATAGCAATCGATGCATGCATCCACGGATTGGGACCAGGGCCATGCGTGTCTGAATTCGTCAAAAATAAACCAAGAAACCTCCATGAACTATTTCACGAAATGGAGGAATTCTGTAGATCATACGATGACCATAGAAGAAGAGTCAACGAAAGAGCCATGCTCAGAAAAGCAAACAGAAACTATAAACAACCCACGTATGAAAAGCGAAACTACAACCGACCAGCTCAAGTCTTTAACATAGAAAATGAGAGCGGGCAACATAGCAACGAAGCAGGATTTTAACTCCTCATCCATACGAGGAAGGGGTGGACGAGCCAGAGGCCGTGGAAGGGGACGAGGCCAACAAGAAAACCAGACTCGATCTTGGTTTTGCCAATTCCATGGTGAAAACCCAGACCATAGCACAGGGAGATGTCCCATAACCATCAGAGTGAAGCAAGAAATGAATCAAAGCAACAATCAAGGCCGCACAGTTCAAACAAACTCCTGGCAGTGCACCCCCCACAATACGCCAAATCCGCAACAACAACTTCCGACGAACTCGGAATCCTACTCAACATACCACCAGCCTCGACTAGCATAGCACCAAGCCCAGTCAGAGTCAAATCAACAAGCACACAACTCAGTACAATCTACCGCTGCAAGAAAAGACGAAACCATGATGCAATCTGCTCCAACACAAAATTCAACACCTGCCAAGGGTCCTATCCCCTCTCGCGGAATGATCCTGCCCATAGCAGGAGGAACTTCAGTCGATTTTGAAAGCAAAAGGCAAAGAAAAGAGTACTTCAGAAGGGTGCACGCAATATTACCTGAGGGCCCAGTAATAAGAACTCACTAGTCTCATATCCCAATAACTTTCACCGAGCAGGACCTCAAACTCCAATGTTATCCCCACACTGATGCCATGGTCATCGAAACAAACGTGGCAGGCTAGGAGCTGACCAAAATATTAATAGATGATGGTAGTTCAGCCGACATTATCTTCGCAAGTGCCTTCGATCAAATGAACATCAGCAGAAGTTTGCTACAACCATCAGAAACACCACTCATTGGTTTCGGAGGAAAAAGAATTCGAGCCTTGGGAAAAATCGAATTACTAGTAACCCTGGGAGACATGAGCAATCCTAGAACGGAGCGAGTCACCTTTGACATAGTCGATATGTATTACCCTGACTATGCAATCTTCGGAAGGGGTTTCCTTAACACATTCGAAGCCATTGTCCGACAGACATATCTCTGCATGAAACTTCTAGCATCAAATGGAGTAATTACACTGTTCGGAAACCAGCAAGTCGCAAGGGACATCGAACAAGGAATCACTCCGGGCGAGAAAAACATCAACCTCTTGCACACAGAAACAAAACAACCAAGCAACAAGGTTTAAACAGAATCATTCAAAAAGAACCCACCACAACTCAAAGCGGAAAATGGAAAAGAAACTATTCAAGCACAAGACACCAAGCGAGTTTCCCTCGATCCAGGAATCGAGGGTAGAGAAGTCACGATCAGAGCAGACCTCTCCCCCGAAGAAGAGGAAGATCTGGTAGCATTCCTAAGGAAAAACAAAGATGTCTTCGCATGGACAGCCGCAGATCTAAAGGGTGTAAGCAGGACTCTAATCGAGCACGGCCTCAACATAACCCCAAAAACGAAGCCAAGGAAGCAAAAACTGAGGAAAATGTCGGACGAGAAAGTAGAAGAAATAAAATGCGAAGTCGAAAGGCTACTGAAAGGAAAAGTCATCAGAGAAGTACAATATCCAGAATGGTTGGCAAACACTGTCCCAGTAAAAAAGAGAAACGGAAAGTGGAGGATGTGCATCGACTTCACCACCCTGAACAAGCACTGCCCAAAAGATGATTTCCCCTTACCAAGAATTGATAGCGTTGTCGACGACGCAGCCAACAGCGAGATTCTATCACTACTAGACTGTTTTTCGGGCTACCACCAAATTTGGATAAACCAAGAGGACGAGGAGAAAACAAGCTTCTTAACACCTTTTGGAACCTTTTGTTTCGTCAGAATGCCAGAGGGGCTGAGAAACGCAGGATCCACCTTCTCAAGGACGACCAAAAAAGTTTTCAAATCGCAAATCGACAGAAACATGCTAGCCTACATAGATGACCTCATTGCAAAAAGCATCAGAAGATCAGACCACATAAAAGACCTCGAAGAGACTTTCAAGAACCTAAGGCTGTCAAACCTTAGCCTAAACCCAGAGAAATGCATCTTTGGAGTAACCAAAGGAAAAGTCCTGGGATGCCTAGTAACCTCGAAGGGAATTGAGCCAAATCCAGACAAGGTACAAGCCCTAGCATCCATGGAGGAACCAAATACAGTCAAGGAAGTGCAACAATTGACCAGCAGGATTGCAGCTTTAAATAGATTCATACCAAGAGCAGCCGAGCGAAGTCTGCCTTTCTTCAAAACCCTCCGACATGCACAAAAATTCGACTGGGGCGAAGAGCAATCGAAAGCATTCAAAGAGTTGAAGGAATATGTTGCAGAAATTATCAAATTATCACCACCAGCTCAAGGAAAGGACCTACTTCTTTACCTCGCAGCTTCCGAATCGGCCGTAAGCGCCGCAATTGTGCAACAAATCAAATCGAAGGCACCTTAAAGTAGCTGCCGGCTTACTTCAGCTCTGAAGCACTATCCGGAGCCAAAAAGTCCTACTCCGAGCTCGAAAAAATCGCATATGCGTTAGTCATGGTATCAAGAAAGCTCAGGCACTACTTCGAAGCCCACAGAGTAACTGCGGTCACCGACAAACCACTAGGCGAGCTTTTCACAAATAAAGAAGCTTCAAATAGGATCAGCAAATGGTCTGCAGAGCTTTCCGGAGTCAACATCGAATTCAAGCGAAGAAACGCAATCAAGTCTCAAGTACTTGCTGACTTCGTAGCAGACTGGACTTCTCCAGAGCATGAAATCCGAGTCGAAGGCAAAAAACAATGGACAGTCTAATGTGATGGAGCATATTGCAACAAAGGAGCAGCAATCTCTGCAATCCTAGTTTCACCAAGCGGAATCAAAACCAGATTTGCATCACGATTAGAGTTCAATGAACAACAAATTGAAATCACAAACAACATGGCAGAATACGAAGCACTCCTAATTGGGTTACAAAAAATGAAATCGTTAGGGAAGCAAAACTTCATTGTGAAAACAGACTCGAAAATAGCAAGGGATCATATCGAAAAAGATAGCGAAGCCAGAAAGCCAGAGCTAATCAGTTATCTTGAAGAAGTCAAGGAAATGGAAAAGTATTTCAAGGGATTTACTGTAGAGCAAATCCACAGAAACGACAATAACGAGGCTGATGACCTCGCCAAGAAAGCAGCAAAGAATGAGGAACTCCCCAAAGACGTAATCTACGAAGTCATAACTATCCCCTCAATAAAAAAACAATATCTCATGCACATCCGTTGGGAAGACTGGAGAGCACCAATTATGTCATATCTATAAGACAATTTCACACCCTGCTCGGCAAGCGAGGCCAAAAGAACACCAGCAAGAGCAAAAGGGTATCAGATAATACACGGCGAGTTATACAAGAAGGGGATATCAGCTCCATGGCTAAAATGCATCACAAAAGAACAAGGAACGGAAATACTAAGAAGCATGCAGGAAGGGATATGCGGAGCACACATCGGCCCAAGAGCCCTCACAGCAAAAGCAGTCAGGCAAGGAATATTCTGGCCGACAATGATAAAGGATGCAAACGAAGTAGCAAAGAAATGCGAGTCATGTCAAAAGAACGCAAGCCACCAGAGGACTCCATCTTCATTACTACAGCTCATAGCACCATCTTGGGTCACTACAAAGATGGGGAATAGACCTAGTAGGGCCTCTCCCAACAACTCAAGGAAACTGCAGATTCGTAGTAGTCGCGGTGGAATATTTCACAAAATGGATCGAAGCAAAAGCTCTGGCATCGATAACCTCGCATACAGTCCAAAAATTCTTTTGGCACAACATCATCTGCAGATTCGGGATACCAAGAGAGATAATAGTTGACAACGGAAAGCAATTCGACAGCGAATCATTTAGAGATTTTTGCATGACAATGGGCACTAAAGTAAAGTATGCATCCGTATATCACCCACAGTCAAATGGCGCAGTAGAAAGAGCCAATGGCATCATTTTTTTGGCCATAAGGAAGATGCTCTTCGATCACAAAAAGGGAAAATGGAACGACGAACTACCGATCGCAGTATGGTCACACAACACTACAGAATCCAGAGCTACAAAGTTCACTCAATTCAGATTGCTATACGGAACCGAGGCAGTAGTACCTGAAGAGATCAAGGCCAAAACTCTAAGAGCTACCCTAAGCCAAGAAGAAGGTGAAAAAGAAATGATGGAAAAAAATTTAATTGAAGTCGACCGGCTCGTTGCATCCCATAACCTCGAGTCATATCAAAGGCAGACACGAAAGTGCCGCAACCAAAGGCAAAGATAAGAGAGATCGGAGTCGGGGATCTGGTAATCAAAAGAAAGCACAACGCAGAACACCTACCCAAATTCGAAGAAAAATGGGAAGGACCCTACATCGTCACAAGAAGGTCGAGGCCAGGGTCCTATCACCTCTCAACCGAAAATGAGAAGAGTTACCACATTCATGGAACATGAAACATCTCCGCAAATATTACAACTAGAACAACGCAAGCAAAGATGTACAGTCTCTTTCAAGTTTTAGTTTTTTGTAAAGGTCAACCTCGTAAATGTGCGAAACTATAAGCACAAATACAAAGTACCACTTTCTTTTTTCTCTCTCATCGCAAAAGGTCGTACTCTTTTCCTCACATAAGGGGCTCCAAGAAACTGGTGGTGAGGTTTTTAATGAGGCGAACCTATGCAAATTTCTCCAAAAATCAATAAAGGAGATCCCCGTGAAAGCACTCGACGAAAAACCGCACCGAGGTTAGGGAAATAACCTCGCCAAAGACCTCGAGCAAAAGAGCCCGAGGCCGAGGTTAGAAAGATAACCTCGCAAAAAGACCTTGAGCAAAATAGCCCGAGGCCGAGGTTAGAAAAATAACCTCGCACAAAGACCACGAGCAAAATAGCCCGAGGCCGAGGTTAGAAAGACAACGCAAAAAGACCTCGAGCAAAATAGCCCGAGGCCGAGGTTAGAAAAATAACCTCGCACAAAGACCACGAGCAAAATAGCCCGAGGCCGAGGTTAGAAAGACAACCTCGCAAAAAGACCTCGAGCAAAATAGCCCGAGGCCGAGGTTAGAAAAATAACCTCGCACAAAGACCACGAGCAAAATAGCCCGAGGCCGAGGTTAGAAAGACAACCTCACAAAAATACCTCAAGCAAAATAGCCCGAGGCCACTTATTTTAGAAAGTAACCTCGAAAAGGATCTCGAGCAATATAGCCCAAGGCCGAGATAAAACCAGGAGAATGAAAAAAGCAACAAAAATTGTCTTATTTCGAAAGCAAAAACAAGAGAACGTATTCTTTCAGAAACGTTGCTCAACATAAAGAAGAGATGAATAAATGCAAAGGGGCTATCGAGGGAGGGGATGCCTTTTTCAAAGGCCAAAAAGAAAAGGCCCTTTCTGCACTTATTCAAAGACACCCAGGCCAAAGCAATAACTCACCAAAACAAACCACCTAATTGTACTTTCTAAAGGACGCTATGTTAGGTGAAATCATAACTTCGACAAGCGTCAACAGAGCACTATTAAAGGAGAAGGGAACTCGAGTTCGAACAAGAGTAAAAATGAGGCAAAATAACAAGAAAACTCTCCTTAGGAACGAGAGGCAACAGGAATCACAAGAATGCTCGGCGCGATGACCTTTCCAGGCTAAGGACCATCCATAGAACAGGGCCATGGATACTTCAAACAGCACTACTTTCACCAGCAGTGGAATCCTGGAGAAGAGTGCATTTGCTTCATGGCAGCCTAGCAACAACAAGGGTGTCGACAAGCATAAAAGTCCAGGAAGAAGCCAAAGAATACTTAAGCGTCTTCTCTACTAGAAACAAATCTAAGGGTCATGATTTTGTAGAAAGAAAACAAAGGACAAGCATTTCTCAAGAAAGAATATGTCTACGAGTGTGACGCATACACTATTACACAAAATAAAGATCAAAGTTAATCGCAAGACCGATATAAGCAAAATGTTGAGCAACGCAACAGTCGAAGTACAACAATCAGACAAGCTACCCGAGCTCCGGTTAATATAAAAAACAAAACACCTTGGTTCCAGCAAAATAAGCCTAAGTTGTTCTCGCATCTACAACACTACTTAAAACAGTTTTTACATAAATCATTCTCGTTCTAATAACTAGATCTCTCCCTCCTCTTGGGAAGATTTTGTTTCGTCCTCAGCAGGCAGTGAGTCCAGGGCGTCATCTTCTTCCTCTTCGTTTTCTTCTTCTCCATCCTTTTCAACATCTGCACCCTCGTCTTCGTCCTGGTTGGAAAAAAGAGAGAAAGAAGCAAAATAAATCTTTTGTTCCCAAAAGCAAAGGAAAAAGTAAAGTTATGCAAAGCAAATTTTACCGTCGAAGACGAATCTTTAGCCATGTCGTGCCCGTAAATGTTCCAGAAGTCTCGCAAGAAACAACGTTTCTTAGTTTCAACCTCTTTGGAGCTAGACGAGGACAAGTCTCCGAAATCAGAAAAACAAAATCCGGGGCCGGCAGCCCGAATGAGGAAGTATTTACTTTCTTTCTCAAGGAATCTGCCGAAGCCATCGGAGCACTTAAGCGCAAAGGTGTCCCCCGCAATCGAAAAAATGTCCCCGAGGCCAGAGAATTCTTCTTCAATCCAAGAAAGGAAACTATCCACGCTTAACTCCTCCGGCAAAGCATATGGAGTAACCCAAATTGCTTGAGTGAGTTCGAGTACGAATCAAAAATTCGGGTCACTCTCTCAACGTCAAGAACTTTGGAAGAGGCTAATGATTCCTTAGCTTGTTTCAACTCAACTTCAAGAGAGGTCATCTGAGTCTTGGCCTCTTTAGCAGCATCGGACTCACGAACAATGGCTTCTCGAAGATTATCAATCACCACATGGTTCTTGTCATAATCTTTCTGAAGGGCTTTAAGTTTCCTGTTAGCAGTATCCCACAGGTCTTCAACCCTAGTCAAGTCTTTCTGAAGCTTGTCGTTCACATCCCGAAGCCTCTCATTCTCTCTTTCCAAGAAAGAAAGCTTTTCAGCCGCAGTCTTCGACTTTGAGGCACAAGCCGCATTGATCAACTAAACCTAAGAAAATAAAACGAATACAAATAAGTAAGCAAAATAAAAAATAAGATGATAACGAAGCAATAGGAATCAAAACAAAAACAACCTTGTGGGCTGTAGCAACGCTTAATCGAGATAACTACTCGAAGTCAAGGTTTTCCAGTGATGCATTGAAGTCTACAAAATAAAGTAAACGAAAACAGATATAAGAATCGAAGACGAAGCTAAACAGGAAACAATACCAAAACATATTTTACCTCGCATCTCAGCGCTACTTTCACCAAGTTGAACAAAAGAAGAAGCCAAATCTTGAGGACGACTAGCAACTGCCTCCTCAGGGATCTTTTTTCCCTTGGCATCATCAATCTCGACCTGAAAATCATAAAGAAAATAAGCAACAACAACAAAAAAAAGTAAGCGCAAAAATACAAATAACCAAAGTTTCTAACCTCGTGTTCGATGTTGGCTGCTTTATCTTCCACTATGTTAACTTCCTTGTTTCCCGGCTCTGTAGAATACAAGCCCAAGTTATGCTATAAGAGCTCAAGAAAATTTGGATCAAATCCTCTTGGAGGTTTCGAAACCACACTTGATATTGAGCCAACGAGGTTCATTCTAGCACCATGGCATTTGATGTAAGGAATGAACAAACCTTCACCAGAAGCAGCAGAAGTGCCTGCCAGATCCTCCATAAAAGTTGCTGAGCCGAGATCATCGCCAGGAACACCAGCAATTTGTAGAAGTCCACATGCCGCATCAGCAGCCTCTTTCTCTTCAGGAATTTCGGCTACCGGGCTACCAAGCAGTGACGGATCCAATTTGCGAACCAAACGCGGTTTCTTGCTCGTGCCACTTCCAGACTACTGAGTATCAACGGTTTTTTTGTTTGTGGGCCTCAAGCTGTTTAGTCTTGGGCTTATCTTGATTCGAAGTCAGCAAAATTTTTGGCGTAGACTTTTTATATCTTCGAGTAACCCCAATATTCTCAGATCCAACATTCCCAGGAGCTTTCATCCGCTTTTGGGGTTTCACGGGTTTGATTCGATCCCCGTAGTTAACTCCCATCTCTATCCATGGTCGATTCAAACAACTCGGTTTCTCGAAGAAGTCAAACATCGCTTTCTTCTCTTTCTCTGTGAGATGGCCAACCAGAGACCTCGCGTCCTACTCGACTTTAGAAACAAGGTCAGCATCATCAACACCAACGGGTTTCATGAGTCCAAAAATAGCGAAAGTAGTCCCAAGATCAAAACTAGTAATCTGTCTCTCCTCAACCTTGAAAGGCTTCCAAGAAGTTCCCAAAGGCCAAATTTCGGTAGCCAAAAATTCCTCTACCACATCGCGACCGGTAAGTCGTCGGGTAGCATGATTGAAGCATGGGCTATTCTTCTTGAATGCAGCTGATGACTTATCGAAATCAACAACGGTGGACAAATTAATGTCCCCTAACGGACCAGCAAAAGGATAGCGAACATCACTCGAACCAGGAGACCCGAAGCCAACTTTCACATAAAACCATTGCCTAGGCCAGTTGACATCCCATCGATTTCGCTAAGCATACGTGAAGTCAACTTTTGAAATTTTCAAAGCAGCGCTACAGCGACACGAAGTAAATGTGGCAACACCAAACTGACCAACATGCTCGTCTCCACCTTCCTCCACAAAGAGAGATCTCTTCTGAAGATGAAGCTCGTTGTAACGAGCAAAAGTATCAAGATCAATTTCGCCCCCAAACGTCTTGACTCCCCAAAAAAACTTCGACAGTTGCACAAAGGAGTTCGGGGTCAATTGATGCAGCTTCACGTTGAAACGATCCAAGATTTGCGGAAGCATCGGATCACAAGGGAAACGAAGCCCTGCAGTAAAGAAGTCCGAAAAAACTATAGCTTCTCCAAACTGAGGATGAGGAGTAGTTTCGCGGCTAGGGGCTCGACCAACTCCAGCAGGAAAAAAACCTTTCTGCTCATAAGAAGAGATCATACTGGCCATGACAAGAGACCGGCCAAAATGTAGAGTTCTGGGCAACGAATCACCAATAAGCTTATCAACATCAGCCTCGACCTCCTCCAAATCTTCATTTTCTGGATTCGAGATCAGTGGGCTCTTTTCCTTCTCTGCATCTGAAGTCGGAATCGCTGTAGACTTGACACAGGCCATCTCGTTGCTAAACAAAAAACAAACGAAGCTAAAGAACACAAAACGAAACATATAATGAAGATAAAAGTTTTGGTATCTAACCTCAGTTCTTCTCAAAGAATCTCAACCAAGAGCGAGATGGCAAATTGAACGAGGACAAAGATGCACCTCCAGATATCAACACGAAGGTAAATTGCAGGGGGGGGTTAACCTCTCCTATACATAGGCGCGATAAGTTTTCAAAGATGCACCGGTGGAAGACGAAAGGGTGCCAAAATAACCGCCAATTTTCACTTCGAGGGGACGCCTTTTTGGGTCCTTTCCGTCCCAGGAGTTCGAGGGCTAAAAGGGGAAAACTCGATTCCAAGGACGAAGGGGCTACTGTTGGGGAGACGTCCCTCGAAGTCAAAAACATACCTTCTATCTTCGCAGGGAAATCTGACGAGGTTGTGGAACATGAAGACAGGAGATCCGAAGAAGATAACTCGAAGAGGATAGACAAGCAGGGCCATGCATGAAGCCATGAAACAGATTGCGAAATAAGGGAGGACTATTCTACGCGAGGTCAAGACACGAAGAGGATGAGGATGAAGTCATTTGCCACGATGAATCTGGGCCAAGAATTAGCGGGAAGCAACAGTCGTCCAAAGTTGTTAGTAGTTCATAAGGATTATGGCGGAAATGACGGTCGCGTAATTGAACGAAGTTAGCCCCTATAAATAGCCTATGTAAAGCTCTGTACGAGGCATGTAATAAAAGAATAGTTGAATTCTTCAAACTGTTTGTAATATGAAAATCTATGTTACAACAAACATCAGAGTGCAAATAACCATGAATTTAGTTACTATAATACTCTAAGGCCCTGTTCAGATTTCCTAAAAAAACGCTATTTATTCCATCTTTTCACTATTCATCAACTTTTAACTATTCACCTCTCTCACAGAACACGCTTTCTAGCAACTGTTACATCATTTTTCTTCATCTAAAGTGTTTTTTTTACCTGATGCCTAAACTTTTTGTTCTACGAGTCCACTATTTGTTCTATTGTGCTCTTAGCCTCTCTGTTGTGTAATTAAGTCTATTTGGCTTGACTAACCAACTTCAGAGCTACACTGCTAGCCAGCAATCAGGATTTGGTACATAATGACATACTCCCTCCGTTCCAAATTATTAGTCATTATGGCTTTTTACCATATTCATTAAAGACGCTATGTATTTAGACAAGTATATGTCTAGATTCATAGAAGATGTCATAAACTTAGACACTCAAAACGATATCCAGGATGACTAATACTCTCTCCGTTCTAAATTATTAGTCATCCTAAGTGTTATTTCAAGTGTCTAAACTCATGGCATCTTCTATAAATCTAGACATACTTGTCTATATTCATAGCATCCTCAACGGATCTGGTAAAAAGCTAGGATGACTAATAATTTGGAACGGATGGAGTAATTTGGGAGTACGTAATATGCAGTCGTCATCGCATCGCCGCTCCCTACCGGTGGCGCATGCTGTCCCTCCCCAGTCACCGTCGTCGCGCTGCTCCCCCATTGTCGGTGCCTCTTCGCAGCTGGCTGTTGCCTTCCACCCAAATCGACAAATCAATTAATAACAGATGTATACAACCTCGATTGATTGGAGCCGAACCTCAAATCCAATCGAATACCTCCATTGCCACTGGGAGAGGTCGCCGTTCCGCATCACCCATCGCCGTTGCAGTGGCTCGTCACCCCCGCGCTGCTGCCCTCACCTCCCGGTGCTGCCGCGCTCCACCGTGGCCCTGCACCGCTGCCTGCTACCGCCGCCCGTGCCCTCACGTGCGCCGAGCTTGAGCTGTCCTGCAACCCTTGCCGGCAGAGAGACGAGCCTGCAGGACGACTGGACGAGCTGCCTGCAACCCCACCGGCCAAGCTCACGCATGTAGCTACACGGAGAGAGCTAGGAGTCTGGAGGGAGAGAGAGAGAGAAAGGATAGGATAAGGCGTGAGGCGTGAGGACGACTGGACGAGTTGAGCTCTTGACAATAGGAGAGAGAGCTAACTGGATTGCAATGTTTATTCGGGTCCGGAACTAGTATCGTAGCCGGGTGAGTTTTCAAACTGGCTGTGAAAACGCGACGCACTCAACCCAGTCAGTTGGTAATACCAACTGGCTGTGATGGGTTATATCACAGCCGGTTTCAACTGCTAAAAGGGCCACTAACTTTGGAACCGGCTGTGATGCTGATTTATAGCCGGTTGGCTTAAAACCGGCTGTAAAGAGGTGTTTGATTTGTCCGAACATGTAGTAGTGGCTCACCGAGTGCATTTGACAAATTTTTACCGTTAAAACTGGCACATTACATCAAACCTCAAGCCCTCCACATCACTCGCTATAATTTGAACAACTAAATGTGCTGGAATTAAAAGTTCTTCAACAAAAAAAACTTGATCTAAAATTTGAGCAACATTACATGTATAATTTGAACAACTAAATGTGTTGAAATTAAAATTTCTTCAATAAAAAACTTGATCTAGAATTTTAAAACACAGCTTTGCTATATAGTAAATTTTGAAACACATAACTCTTTCAAAGTTTGTTTGCATAAATATTCATATATGACCCGTTGTACCCAAAATGTGTTCAAATAAAAAATATTAATATAAAAGTTGCTTAGTATTTCAAAACCTATATATTTATGATATAGTAAAATCTATACAAAAATTATGCAAAATTTCGCAACCTAAAGTTTTGTTACATTACAAGATTGTAAATTCAAACGTCATATAATAACAGTAGACTGCAACAAATGTGATGCCTCAATTTCGATAAAAGAAAATGTTACTTAAAAACAGCGTTACGACAATAGGTTCCCCAAAATATCAACCCCCAGTTTTGAGAGCCCACCCATCGTGATCACCTTGGAGCACCAACTCCGAGGCTTCGAGCCTCTCGTAAACTGTGGTAGACCACTCTGAAATTATTGCAAGTTAAGTACCCACGGACCACTAACCAATTAGTCAGGCACTTAATCCGGAATAAGCTGGAGCGCCGTTAGATTATACCCGATTAACCACGTTCTTTCACGATCGAAATAACACGCGCGCCCACACGAAGGTGAGTCCCAGAAATTACAACATTCCACAAGTTTAACTTAACATAAATAGTCTCACCAAGTTATTACAAACCAGTCGGAAATTTAAATAAAGTACAAGAGTTCAATGCAGCGGAAAAATAAACTAATCGATGATACATAGAAACACCACAATGAAGCCGTCCGTGGTGCTACTCCTCGTAAGAGGACGGAACCCACTCGATGTGCCATCTAGGAGGAACCTGGGCAGGCCAAGAGACAGAATTCACCACCTCATCCAAAGTAGTACCTGAAATAATAGCCAAAATCAAGGCTGAGTATACTAATACTTAGCAAGGCTTACCCGTCGGGTGAAAACTACATCACCAACTCCTAGACATGAGAGGCTTTTGGCTGGTGGGTTTGTGTTGCCAGAAAGCGGCTAAGAGTGGATCCTTACTTTCATTATTTTAGCATCAGGTTCTAGTAGTTTTAACCATTCTAGATGAGCATCTTTTCTAAGCATACAAGTGGTGCAATACAATTTAGTACAATCAACGAGTTCATCATCCTCATAGTTTCACTTGTTAATCAATGTAGCACAGCGGTCAAGCAGTCTCATTAACTGCGAGAAGCGGATAGTTCGAACCGAATTTCACTACCTGGCTAGGGAAACCGAACACACATGGATAATGCTTGCTATAAACGGCACAAACACTATCCAACCTTTCCTTTCAATCCACAGTTCGGCACTGGGTCCATTCCCTTAGGATACAAGGTTATCGAATACTCGCAGACTTACGCCGGCTGATCTCACGCATGTAACCACTTGTGTACTACAAGGGAAAACATTTCTAAGGAGAAATGGCTATCAGTCCTAGCTGCATCAATCGGGTACCGGGCTTACCGGTTCCCATAGGTCATCATGTGCGTCGTACGTTCAATAACTTGACACACAGAACCACATGTTCCGACCTTAATCCAATTATCATACACGGACGGGAGGTCTACACATACCATCCCGCCCGTCCATCCTTATGATTCCAACATATGTAAAGACAAGCAACTCCTATATCTCGCGAGTGACAGGAAATCACTCGACTTGTAACGGTCCTAAAGCATTGCACTATCGACCCTATCATACTAGTATTGCAAGACATAAGTACTAGAATTATGCAACTAGGGTATTCAAACAACTCCTTGAAACATAAATGCACAAACATAGATAATTCATAGTTGCATAAACTTAAAAGTTAGGTTATGCTACGGGGCTTGCCTTCTTGAGCTACACCGGCGTCAGTCTCCGAGTCAATCACGATGACGCTGGCACCACCTTCGGGGGTTTCTTCTTCGTTGGCGGGGATGAGGTTGTAAGTACCGTCAGCGAGGACGCCTTCTACATGACATGCACAAGTTTAAGTGTTGCTGCAATTTTTAGGTCTAAAAGCTAAGGCACTTGAAGGCCATATTCACCTAGACACTATAGTGTACAAGTCTTTTCTTCACAAGAATAGAGAAGCGATGCTAGGCTTAAGTCTTATTTGATGGCGATTGTGTACCCATATAAAACAAATTAAACTATTATTTCTTATGCAAGCATTCAGTTCTGGAATTAAACTTCACATGCACCATATTTGCTTTAATTATCAAAAGTGATCTATATCCTTTTATGAAATCTAATTTTACTCTAGTTCCTTCTCATTTTTGTTCTCTATTTCTGTTCATCCTTTTTATCTACAAACTATATGAAAGCTACAGGAGTATAAGAGCTAAGCTCACCCCAAAATTTAGATAAAACCGAGTTGTACAGAATTTATTAAACATAGTACAAGTCACTGGTCAAAGATTCAAGATTAAATCATATAAAATCAAAACTACTTTCAAAATAGTAGATTTTTCTACCAGTGCTAGGCATGATCAAAAGAAGAGCTTTGGCCAAGAGGTAGCTAAAAATATCACCTGAACAGTCCTAATTAAATACCAAACCAAAAACCTATATCTATTTATTTGATAACCTAAACAGGTTCACAAATTAAGTTTAGCATTTTTCTAGCATGTGCGAACAGGTTTCTATACCTATGGTGTATGTTGGTTATTTTTTACGGCAACAAATATTTTTAATAAATCATGAACTGAGCAAGGACATAAATCACTAAACAATTCATAACAGAAGCTACGGACCATATTTTTAGGTCCCCTTTGGACACAGTGCTACTACAGGACACATAAACAACATATCCAAAGTTCAGCTACAGAGGAGTTCAGGATTTGAAATGGGGCACAAAACTATAAAAACTGAGTTTGAATTTTAATTCAAAAACCATTCACCAAAAGCGTACACATGCAAACATGAGATTGGCCTTTACAATCTCACGAGTCCAGGGAGTATTTGTATGCATTTTTTTTATTTTGCTACAATTTGTAATGGATTTTAGAAGATCTCAGAAATTTGAACTAGATCTAAAGAATCTTTTTACGCTGGGAACCCTAGATCTTTTAAACTCTCGCAAAACAGCCCTTGAATCTTACATGGAGGACCCTAGAACTAAAAAGGGGAACACGACGGGGTCCAAGCTCGTCGGTGGCCGGATTCCGGCGAGGAAACGACGGGGGAAGCCGCGCGTCGATTGGGAGCGGTCTCGTGGACGGAGGTGGAGCGGCGCGGCCTGTCGACGTTGCGCGGCGGAGCGGCTTGCTCCGGCGAGGTCGGCAGTGGGCTGCTGGGGTCGAGGCGAGGAGCGGGGTGGCTTGAGATCTTCTCCGGGACAAGGCGGAGCTCGCTGTGGGTCTTGGTGGCGACGGGGATGGCCGGAGGTTGGAGCTTGACGTTGAGGTGGAGCTCGGGCGGCAATGGAGGTTGGCGGCACTGGAAATCTTCAATTCCCGGTGAGTGGTGCTTGGCTTCGGTTGGGGATGGCTTGAGGGGTTAACTAGACGAGTGAGTGAGCTTCGGGTGCGGCGGATTGGAAATCCACGGAGGGAAAGGCAGTCAATTTGGCGTGCGGCTGCAAGTGCTCGAGCTCTGCTCGTCGCGGCCGGAGGTGGAAGAAGATGCGTGAGAGCGCGGTGGAAGGAAAATGGCGGTGTCGCTGGCTGAGAAAGGAGGCAAGGTCACATGGCGGAGCCTTTGTCGTGAGCTAGAGGGGATGTGACATCCCTGAAGTTAGCACCTTAAGAACACACAAAAGACAAGATCAAAGGGTAGCATTGGTTGTAGCACACTTGATTTGAATTTAAATTCGAAATTTAGATTTCAATAAGGCCTTTTTGACACCCAACTGAAATCTCAAGAATTTTGTACTAAACTTAAAAATCTCCAAAAATAAAAGTTGTTTGTCATCGCAAATAAGGCCTAGTCACTGTTGGGAACTTTTTCAAATTTAGCAGTTAAGCCCCTCAAAAACTCGAAAATAGTGCTGAACGCCTGTTTGAAAATGGCCTGTTTGAGCTTGAAAAATTTGATATTTCAGGTTCACCCCAAAAAGAAAGTTATGTCCCACATCTCAAACTCCAACTTTTATTTTTGCACATTTGAATGTTCAGTTCAAATTTTTGGAGAAAATCCACAGAGAACAGGAGGAGCTCCACGGGTGCCTGCCAGCTCGCCCTGGCGCGCTCTGCGCAGGCCGGCTGTGGCTGCCACGTGGACGGCGAGCGGCGGAGGCCTTGCCTGGCCGGCCAAGCCACGGCGGCACGTTCCTCTTGTCCTCGCGCGGGTGTCCGGCCTCTCGTACGGTCACATCACGGACTGCGGCACCCCTGCTGCCTCGCGCCACGGAACGCCACGATCTCCAGCTACGCGCCAGGCCTCTCTGTGGAAGATAACTCAACGCACACGCCACGATCTCCAACCCCCAACCTCCTCCGTTCGCGCCGCCCAAGCTCGCAGGTGCACTCATGGCGACCCCGACGGCTCAGCACGCGTACGCACGCCCACAGCCGCCCCAACCAGCTCTAGCTGCTCCTTTTGCTTCGCCAAGTGACCTCTGACCTTTGCCTTCGCTCGTACCCCAGCCATTCCTCCTCCACGCTCGCGCACCTCGTCTTCAACCTCTGGCCGCGAGAACCGAGCTCGAGCGCCGGAGCAAATTCGCCCCCGTCCCTCCACCATTCCGAAATTCCCCGCACACAGAGCTAGACCACTTCCTTAGCTTCCTTTTCCCCCACTTCTCTCAAGCTCCCCTCAACTCTCCGGCGAGAAATCGGGATTTCCCCCAAAATCCCCATTTTCGGCCGCCGGAGTAGCTCCACGTCGAGCTACCCCTTCGAGCCATCCCCAACGCCAACCGAGCATCCCAATGTATTCGCCAAGTCCCACTGGTGGTCACGAGCCCCTCCAACCCCGGTGGAAGCCAGTGACCTCACCGGAGTTGAAGCCGCGGCGGCCGCACCGCCACTGCTCCATCGCAGGCGACCTCCGAGCCTGCTCCGGCCTCCCAACCGCTACCATTTGACTCGTGGTGAGCTGCTCGTTCTTTCCCCCACCTCTCCGACCTCCTCCCACCGTCGTTTGGCCGGCGTAACGCCGTCGACGAGCCGAGGACACATCTTCATCTTCTTCCTTTTCGCAGGGTTCCTAGTGAAAGAAGTCAGGGACCTGTTCGCGAGGTTTTCAAAAGTTTCGAGGGTCGCGGCGTAAAAAGATTCTTAAGGTTTAGTTTATTTTTCCGAAATCTTGTAAAATCCTCTAAAAATCGTACAAAAATCAGAACAATGCACAAAAATACTCCCTGGACTCGTGAGGTTGTAAACTCCAATCTCATGTTAGCATGTATACACTTTTTGTGAACAGTTTTTGAATTAAAATTCAAATTCAGTTTTTAGAATCTTGTGCACCATTTCAAATCCTGAGCTCTTCTGGAGCTGAACTTTGGATATGTTGTTTGTGCTGGCTCTAGACGCCTCGTGTCCAAAGGAGACCTAAAAGAATGGACTGTAGCTTCAATTATGATTTATTTTGTGATTCCTGTTTTAGTTTAGTTCTGCAATTATTAAAAATAATCCCTGCAGTCAAAAATCACCATCCTTCACTAGAGGTCTAGTAACTTGCTTGCACATGTGGTAAAAATGCTAAATCTAATTTTGACCCTGCTTAGGCTCTCAAATAAATAGATGTTAGTTTTCGGATAGAAAATTATTAAGGGCTGTCCAAGTGTTATTTTTAGCCACCACTTGGTCAGAACCTTTCTTTCACTCATGAGTAGCTCTGGTAAAGAAATCTCTTGTTTTGGAAGTAGTTTCGATTTTATATGAATTAATCTTGTTTTCTGGGACAGCAACTTGTTCCATTTTTAATAAATTCTGCGTAGCTCAGTTTTAGCTAAGTTTTGGAGTGAGCCTAACTCTTATACTCTAGTAGCTGTCATAAAGTTTGTGGATAAAAAGGATGCACAGAAACAGAGAAACAAAAATGAGAAGAAGCTAGAGTAAAATTTAGTTTTATAAGAAGAAATAGAACACTTTGGACAATTAATTAAATATGGGGCATGTGAAATCTAAATTCCAGAATTGCGCACTCGCTTAAAAATAATAATTTGAAAGGTTGTATATGTGTACGTAATCACCATCATAAGGACATAAAAATTTCCACACACCTCCTCTAATTTTTGTGAGGAAGAAAATAGTTCACTAAAATGTCTAGGTGAATATGGCCTTCAAGGCCTTGTTCTTAGATCACATAGGCAGCCGCATTAAAGTTGTGCATCTTATGTAGAAGGCGCTCTCCCTGACGGTACCTACAATCTCGTCCCCGTCAACGAAGAGGAAGTCCCCGAGGGTGGTGCCAACGTCGTCGTGATCGACCCGGAGCCTGACAGTCAGCTAGCTCAAGAAGGCAAGCCCCGGAGCATAACCTAACTTTTAATTCATGCAACTATGAATTTATCATGTTTGTGCATTTACGTTCTAGGTGTTGTATGAATACCCTAGCTGCATGATTCTAGTATCCATGACTTGAAATACTAGCATGATAGGATTGGTAGAGCAATGCCTTTAGGACCGTTACAAGTCGGGTGATTTCCTGTCACTCGCAAGATATAGGAGTTGCTTGTCTTTACATATGTTGGAATCATAAGAATGGACGGGCGGGATGGTATGTGTAGATCTCCCGTCCGTGTATGATAATTCGATTAAGGTCAAAACGTGTGGTTCTGTGTGTCAAGTTTTTGAACGTACCACATGCATGCCAACCTATGGGAATCGGTAAGCCCGGTACCAGATTGAAGCAGCTAGGACCGATAGCCATTTCTCCTTGGAAACATTTTGTTTCGCTTGCCGTACACATGTGGATATATGCGTGATGCCGTGAGTGAAGCGGTAACCTTTATCCTAAGGGAATGGACCCGGCGCCGAATTGTGGATTGATGGGAAAGGTTGGGAAGTGCTTGTGCCTTTTATAGTAAGCACTATCCATGTGTGTTGGGTTTCACCTGGCCAGGTAGCAAAATTCGGTTCGAACTGTCCGCTTCTCGCGGTTAATGAGACTGCTTGATCGCTGTGCTGCATTGAGTAATTGTGACATCTCTGATGTCAAAGTTATTAAAAAGTGCAATTAAGATCAATGAACAGGAAATTATGGGTGAAATTCAAAAATCCAACAAAAATTCAAATTTAAACTCCAAAAACAGGGGTTGTTTGACACCAACTGAAAACTCGAGATTTTTGTACTAAACTTGAAAATCTCCCAAAATAAAAGTTGTTTGTCATCACAAATAAACCCTAGTCACTGTTTGGAACTTTTGAAAATTTTGCAGTTTAGACCCCCAAAAACTCAAATTACCGTTCTGGGCACCTTTTTGTTTTTGGGTTATTTGAGCTTGAAAAACTTCGAATTTCAAGTTCATCCCAAAAAGAAAGTTGTGTCCCATCTTCCAAACTACAACTTTTATTTTTACACTTTTTCAAGTTCAGTTAAAATTTTTGGAGAAAAATTCGAATTTGAAACGGAGCTCCACGGGCCAGGAACAGTGCCCCTGGCGCGCGCTGCGCCGGCCAGAGCTCGGCCGCCACGCGGCCGGCGAGCGGCTCAGGCGGCGCTGACGCGGCCAAGGCGCGGCGGAGGGTGGCGTTTGTCGCCTAGTCCTTGTCCGGCCACCCGCGAGCCGTCAAGTCGCCGCCGTCGCCTCGCTCCTCCTCGCGCCGAGGACGCCATCATGGCGGTCTCGCGCGCTGCGGTCGCGCGCGCGCGCTCGCGCTGCGCTGAGCGCTGCAGAGCGCGATTCCTCCCCGCTCCGCGCCAAAGGCACTGTAGGAGATCCCCGCGACGTCGCTGTAGCGATCCTTCGCCCCGTCGAGTCGAGCGCGCACTGCCCGAGCTCGGTCCGCATTCATGGCGGCCTGCTCGCGCCGCGCAGCGCGTTCGCTCACTCCCGAGGCAAAGCAAGGCCTCCTTTGCGTGCTCGGACACCCCACCGAGCCTCCCACTCACTCCACTCACTTGCTCGAACCACCAGCGCAGCTCCTCGCGCTCTCCCCCTCCTTCTTCCTCCTCGCGACGCGCAAGCCGAACCCGAGTTCATCGCGAAATTCGTCGCACCCACTCCACCATTCCCAAATCCACTCCGCGCGGAGCTAGTCCACATCACCAGCTCCAAAACCCCCAACTTTCCCCAGGACATTACCTCGTCCCCGGCTCGAATTTTCGATTTCCCCCAAATCGGGTTTTCCGGCCGTCGAACCACCTCAACGTCGAACCCCTACTCCGAGCCATCCCCGAGCTTCCTCGAGCACGCCAATAGCTTCCCCAAGCTCTGCTGGTGCTCTAGGACCTTTTCCCCCACCACGAGCGACCCCGAGCTCGCCGGCGTAGACCCCGCAGCGGCCGCGCCGCCACCTCCTCGTCGCCGGCGCAACTCCGACAACCCCCGGCCTCCAAACCGTCCTCAAACGACTCGTGGTGAGCCCAGGACCATTTCCCCCCACTTCCCCGAGCCCAGTTCGCCGTGGTTTGCCCGGCGCAACTCCGGCGAGGTCCCAGGGACCTTTCTTCATCTTCTTCCTTTGTCCAGGGTCCTCTGTGCAAAAGAGCAGGACCTGTTCGCGAAGTTTTGAAAGTTCTAGGGTTCTCTGCGTAAATAGATTCTTAAACCTAGATTGTTTTTCCCCAAACTTGTAAAATCGATTAAAAATCGTAGAAAAATCAGAAAAATACACAAAAATACTCTCTGGATTCGTGAGAGTCTAAACTACAATCTCTATTAGACATGTGTATGCTGTTGATGAACTGTTGTCGAATTAAAATTCAAACTATGAAAACCTAAAGTTGTGCACCATTTCAAATCCAGAGCTCCGCTGGGGTTGAGCTTTGGACATGTTGTTAGTAGTGGCTTTGGACAGCTTGTGTCCAAAGGGGACCCAAAAATATGATGGGTAGCTCCAGTTATGAAATTAAATGTATTTCCTGTCTTTTTGCAGTGCAGAAATCATTAAAAATAATATGTGCACCGAAAAATCACCATTTTGCTCCTGAGGACTAAAAACTTGTTAGCACACATGTTAAAAATGAAAAACTTAATTTTTACTCTGTTTAGAATGGCAAATAATTAAATGTGTGTATTTGGATAGAAAAATATTGAGGATTACCCAAGGGTTGTTTTGAGCCACCACTTGGCCAGAGCCCTCCTCATACTTATGCCTAGCTTTGGTAGGAAAATCTCCTGAAATGGATACATTTTCAATTTATTATGATTTTATTTCATTTCCTGCAGCTAGCTGTTTGTAGATTTTTAATAAATTATGTGTAGCTCGAAATTAGCTAAATTTTTGAGTGAGCTTAGCTCTTATACTCCAGTAGCTGTCATAAAGTTTATAGCTAAAAATGATGAACAGAAATGGAGAAACAAAAATGAGAAGGAATCTAGATGGAAATTGAGTTATATAAAAGAATAAGTCTTTTTGGTTAATTAGTTAAAATAAATGGTTAGAATCTGAAAATTCAGAATAGCCCTCAACCTTGTAAAGAAATAAATAAAATTCTTTTATATATGTACACAATCACCATCGAAGTCAAATAAAACTTTATCTACACCTACACCTTGCTTTTGTGAAGAAAATAGAAATGCCTAAGCATGTCTAGGTGAATATGGCCTTCAAGGCCTTAATCTTAGCATCTATAGGCAGCCGCCTTAAAATATGCATATCATGTAGAAGGCGCTATTCCAGACGGCGACTACACCCTCATCCCCGCAGACGAGGAAGGAGTCCCGGAGCCCGGTGCCGGTGCAGACGTGACCAACCCAGAAGCTAACTCTCAGTCCGAGCAAGAAGGCAAGCCCCGGAGCATGACCTAACTCTTACTAAATTATGCACTTTGAATTCTCTATGTTCGTGCATTTACGTTTCTAGGAGTTGATTGAATACCATAGCTGCAACATTTTCCTAGTACCTATGACTTGCAATACTAGTATGAAAGGGATCGATAGAGCATTGCTATAGGTCCGTTACAAGTCGAGTGATTTCCTGTCACTCGCGAGACATAGGAATTGCTTGTCTCTACTTATGTTGGAATCATAAGGATTGACGGGCGGGATGATAGATTTAGATCTCCCGTCCATGTATGATAATTGATTAAGGTCGAAATGTGTGGTAGAGTGTGTCAAGTTTTTGAACGTACCACATGCATGCCGGTATATGGGAGCCGGTAAGCCCGGTACCAGATTGAAGCAGCTAGGGCCGATAGCCATCTCTCCTTGGAAACTTTGTTTTCCCCTGCCGTACACTTGTGGATATATGCGTGATGCTGTGAGTGAAGCAGTAAACCTTTATCCTAAGGAAGTGGACCCGGTTCCGAATTGTGGATCGATGGGAAAGGTTGGGAAATGCTTGTACCTTTTATAGCAAGCAGAGTATCCGTGTGTGTTGGGTTTCCCCTGGCCAGGTAGCACAAATTCGGTTCGAACTGTCCGCTTCTCGCGGCTAATGAGACTGCTTGACCGCCTTGCTACATCGAGTAATAAGTGGAATTATGAGATCATGAACTTGTTCTATGAATAAATTGTATTGCACCACTTGTATGCTTAGAGAGGATGCTAATCTAGAATGGTTAAATTCACTAGAATATGCAGCTAAAACTTGAAAGCAAGGATCTACTTTTAGTTGCTTTTTGGCAAACAAACCCACCAGCCAAAAGCCTCTCATTGTCTAGATGTCGGTGATGTAGTTTTCACCCGACGGGTAAGCCTTGCTGAGTATTAGTATACTCAGCCTTGCTTGTGGCAATATTTTACAGGTATAATTTTGGATGTGGATGCTATGACTTGGCCTGCCCAGGTTCCACCTGGCTGGCACATCGAATGGGTTCCGTCCTCTGCCGAGGATCGGGAGGAGTAGCTTCGTGGCAGGCTTCAGCACGGAGTTACTGGTTTCGTCGTTAGATTATTTACTTCCGCTGCAATGAAACTCTAATTTCAGTTGTGTTGAACTTTTAAATTCCGCTGCAAGACTTGTGTACTCTGATTTTAATTTGAACTCGGTTTGTAATAACTACTTTATCTATGTGTGTAATTTAAGTTGTGGAATGTTGTAATCCCTGGGGCTCACCTTCGTGTGGGCGTGCTGTTGTTTCGATCGGGTAAAGTACGTGGTTTAATCGGGTTTAATCCGACGGCGCTCCAGCTTATTCCGGATTAAGTGCCTGACTACGTGATTAGTGGTCCCGAGGTACTTATCTTGGAATAATTTCGGAGTGGTCCGCCACAGCTGGCATCAGAGCCGAAGCAGCAGCCCGGAGAGAGCAACAAACCTTTAATAAACGATTTTTGAATAAAACTTGCCAACTCGCGCGTCCGACGCATTTTGCGGAGGAAGGTCCTATGATAACCGCTAAGGATGTTACCTAGAGCGTGAAGCCTATGTGGGTTAAGGGATCATGATATGATAGGTGGCAAATAGTATATTATACTGACTTCCAGCACATTTCATTCTGTCATTTACTTTCCGCAATGGTGGGCGCAAGGTACGGCGATTGCTGTAACGTACCACGGCACTATATGAAAATATAGTGGCGGCACAAAGTCAATACGCTGTGATGGCGTATGAAACTAGAATAGGATGGTGGGCGCAAGGTACGGCGATTGCTGTAGCGTACCACGGCATCATATGCAAGTATGATGGCGGCACAAAGTCAATACGCTATTTCAATAGCGTATGAAACTGTCAATATGTTGCTCAGGTGACATATGAACATTGCCCGTTCAATGTTAAACGTTCGGGTGCCACCTCTATAGTGGGTGGTAATGAATGGAGACGCTTTCGTGAGTGCTGGCACGAAAGGTTGATTATACATGCTCTGGGATGAATTTTTCTGCAGGTACACTAACCGCGATTCCGTACGTTGAAACGGTTAGAAAGGTTCGACTAGCTAATATAAGGAGAGACGGATATTGCCTAGCCACCGGCACTAACTTCGTAAGCCAAAAGTTATTGGCATGTGTGTTTGTGAGATCGGATAGGCCGCTCATGCATTGCATCTCACTGAAATAATATCGATTTTAACACATGACCAAACCGAACCGCCGTCAAAGAAATTGCAAACACAATCTAAAAATCCTGCTGAGAACAATCTGTTTGCACCCTTAATTCGAAACTGAAAACGTGGTCAAATGCAAAAGTGTTCAACATGAAAGTTGTCATGAATATTATAAAGAGTATGCTGGGGAAATTTCAACGAAAATGGATCAGCAAAACTGGAGTTATGCTAAAAATGGTAACCCCCTGTCTGCTGGAAATTTCTGGGGACAGTGACACAAAAGTTTAATTTTTACACCATCTTAACGACAGTTTCTGCCCAAACCTCCAACATGAAACTTGTTAGGAATTACTTAAACTATGTTCTGGCAAAAATTGAGAATTTTTGAGCTTATAGATTTCGAGTTTTGTAATTTTTACCACCCTACACAGAATCTGTTTTTGTTTGGGCGCTAACCGGTTCTCACCCTTGCCCTTTTCCTTTTTGGTTCAGATGGCCGCCCTCGCTGACCTGGCTAGCTACCCCAACGACGTGTCTTTCTCTGACTGCTTGGGATGGGAAGGATTCCCTAGCATCCTGTGGTCGGTCTTGCAGGCTTTGGACTACCCGACACCGCCACAGTACGAGAGGACGATTATCCGGGACCGAGGTGTGGTTCGTTCCCGTGTGCGGTTGGTGGTGTACCACCACCTGCCGTGTCCTAGCTCTCCCACCTGGATGGTGGAAGTGCACGGGCACCACATGGAGACGACGTGCGAGCTAGCTGCCTTGAATGGCATCAGCTCCTTTGTTACCCAAAACCAGGAGTTAGTGGAGCATCAGTTGCTGGGCCTATTTCCGCCGACTCAGCCAGACGACCCTCACTGGATGAGGCGTTACCTTAGTTCTCCTCTGAGGATGGCGGAGAGCCCCGTCGCAGCAGCCGCCTTGATGATGAGGTGGATGCGGGCGTATCACAGGTTACAGGCACTTCTTGGACGGTCACAGAGCGAGTTGCTCAATGTTGCTATGGACATGTCCGCTCGTGCCCGTGACATAGGGGTTGAGAGGACCTCCTTGTCCATAGAGGTGACTACTAGAGATGCCATGATTGCTGACCTAGAGAGGCAACTCAATGACCTTCAGATTGCTCACAACAACACTCAGAATGAGTTAGCCCAGACTAGAGATGAGCTTGAGGAGGTACACGGTACCTTGGAGCATGCCAATGCCATGCTTGCTGCCCACGACGCTCAGCACCTCTTTGAGCAGCAAGGAGGGGATGTGGATGGTGAAGGAGAGGCCCCCGACTCCGACATGGACACCGAGGACGATATGCCGCCCCTTCCCGCTCCACCTTCCCCTATGGGCAGTGAGGCTACCGCCAACAACTTGGATGACTTTTAGAGTGGTAGTAGCAATGACTCCTCTGCTAGGCCTAGATTTTGGCTTCATGATGTAATAGGCTAGATGGAGTTGAGCTCCCCTTGATACCTTTTGTGGCATGTAAAAATTAATGATGTGGTTGTGTTGCAAGACTTGATGAAGTTGTAAAAGCTGTGCTGAAAACATTCTGCAGCTTCCCTTTGTTTTAATTATTGATGGTTTTTCCTTTCATATCTGGGTTGTGTGGTGAACTAGAAAGTTGTTTGAAATTTATCAAACTAAATGATCACCAAATTGCAACCCCATTGGTTAAGCGAAATAAAAATGCCGACCAAAACACTACAGCTCGGCCTGCTGAAAAACAGCAAACGCAGAGAGCTGAGATTTGAATTTTTCGGCTTAGTTCCAGTCCGAATTTGGATTTGAGCCCAACATGAAAGTTGTAGAGCGTAAAATTTTCGAGCTACTGACCGAATGGGAGCTTATGACTTGTTTCCTGTTGGGAGATATGAATTTTCTCCCGAACTGCGTGCTGATGTGTCACTCTGCGCAGTATACTTCAAATGTTGTCACATTCTATCTTGTCATTTCCTATGCAAGCTTATGAAATGTGGCTAATACAAGTCCCTACTGCAGATGGCAATCACCCGCAGCGGTCACGATGCTAGTGGCTCCAATGCTAACCAGCAGGAGCCTGAAGGGCAGCAACAGCCACCGCCACCTCTTCCTCCGCAGCAACCTCCTACGTGGCAGCAACTGTATGCCACGCAAACGGAGATTCTCCGGAACCTGCAGCATCAGCAGCAGATGATGCAACAGCAAATGCTGCAGCAAGGAGGTCAACGGGCCCCTCAGCCTCAGGTGGCCCGATACGAGGACTTTCTGGCGACGCACCCGCCGATCTTCTCTCGTGCCGACGAGCCTTTGGAGGCCGACACCTGGATTCGAGCCATCGAGTCCAAGTTCACCATTCTGGCCACGCCTTGCACCTCCAACCGCAAGGTCGTGTTCGCGGCACAGCAGCTCCGCGGCCCAGCTCTCCTTTGGTGGGAGAACTACCTGGCCCTGCAGCAGGAGGGTCATGTGGTTGAGTGGGATGAGTTCAAAGCCGCATTCAAAGCTCATCACATTCCGGCCGGTCTGGTGGAAAGGAAGCTGAATGAGTTTCTGGCGCTGACCCAAGGTACTCGCACGGTGCTGCAGTACGCTCAGGCCTTCAATGGTCTGTGCCCCTACGTGGGTCATCACGCCGACTCGGATGAAAAGAAGCTTGAGAGGTTCCGACGTGGCCTTAACACTAAGTTGAAGGCACAGTTGGCCACTACCCGTGCTCCCACGTACGGTGATCTTGTCAACCTTGCCATTGCTCAAGAAGACGCCAATACGGTGCATAAGGCGGAGAAGAAGAGGAAGACTCCCGCTGGACCGTCGAGCTCGCAGCCCCAGAGGTTCCGCCTGGTTCCCCCGGCTGCACCGCAGGGACAATCCAGGGCACCTCAGGGAGGTGGATGGGTTGCTAGGCCGCCACAGCCTAACGCACCTCGTTTCCCTCCACCGCAGGCAGCAGCAACAAGCACCAACGCAGAATGCACCGCAGCCAGCTCGTCCTGGAGCCGGCTACCAGTGCTTCAAATGTGGAAGCAAGGACCATTTTATCAAGGACTGCCCGCAGAACAAGCAACAGAACCAACGCTCGGGAAATCAGCAAGGCAAGGGCAAGCAGCAGCAGCAGCGTGTGCAAGTTCGCCAAGGACGGCTCGACTACACCAACTTGGCCGACCTGCCCGAGGGAGCCCCAGACATGACTGGTACCTTCCCTATCTGCACTCGACCTGCTGTGATATTGTTTGATTCCGGGGCAACACATAGTTTTATAAGCACAAGATTTCACGTGAAATGCGGATTAAAATCGTACCACACCAAATCCTCCTATGTGATATCGACTGCGGGAGGCAAAATTGCATCCAACCAAGTCACCCACAAAGTTCCAATCAGGTTGGGAAGTAAAACGTTTCCTACTGATTTGATTCTGCTTGGTATGGAAGGAATTGACATCGTGTTAGGAGCCAATTGGATGACTCAACATAAGGTTGTCCTACATGTTGCGGAACGAGTTGTTGAGATAAACTCGCCTACGCATGGCCCGAGTGTGCTATATCTGCCACAACGGACTTGCGTCGATGCGTGTGCTTATTCCATGGCCGAAACCCAACTAAAGGACATTCCGGTGGTATGTGAGTATGCCGATGTATTCCCGGATGACTTACCTGGGATGCCGCCAGATAGGGATATCGAATTTGTGATTGAACTTCAGCCTGGCACCGCACCTATATCAAAGAGGCCATATAGAATGCCGCCCAACGAATTGGCTGAATTAAAAATTCAACTCCAAGAATTGCTAGATAAGGGTTTCATTCGTCCAAGTGTTTCACCTTGGGGATGTCCCGCTATCTTTGTGAAAAAGAAGGACCATTCTTTGAGGTTGTGTATCGATTACCGCCCTCTCAATGCGGCAACCATTAAAAACAAGTACCCGCTCCCCCGAATTGACATCTTGTTTGATCAATTAGCTGGCGCCAGAGTGTTCTCCAAGATTGACCTTCGCTCTGGCTATCACCAAATAAAAATCAGGCCTTGTGATATTCCAAAGACTGCCTTCTCCACACGATACGGGCTTTATGAATTTCTGGTTATGTCTTTTGGACTCACCAATGCTCCAGCCTATTTCATGTACCTCATGAACTCGGTCTTCATGTCTGAACTAGACAAATTCGTGGTGGTTTTCATCGACGATATTCTTATATATTCTAAGAATGAGGAAGAGCATGCTGAGCACCTTCGCATTGTTCTTCAAAGGCTGAGAGACCACCAGCTCTACGCCAAGTTCTCCAAGTGTGAATTCTGGTTAGAGAGCGTGAAGTTTTTAGGCCACACGGTTTCCAAGGATGGTATATCCGTGGATCCAACCAAAGTGCAAGAAGTGCTAGATTGGCAACCACCTACTTCTGTCCACGAGATTCGGAGTTTTCTGGGATTAGCCGGTTACTACCGCCGCTTTATTCCGGATTTCTCTCGGATTGCGAAGCCCATGACCGAACTTTTGAAGAAGGAAGTTAAATTTGAGTGGAATGACAAATGTGATGAAGCTTTCCACACCCTGCGAAGACATTTGACTTCCGCCCCAGTTTTGGCTCAGCCCAATTGCACCAGGCCGTATGATGTTTATTGTGATGCATCAGGCACCGGTCTTGGCTGTGTTCTCATGCAAGAGAACCGAGTCATTGCTTATGCTTCTCGAGCACTTTGGCCTCATGAGCAAAACTACCCCACGCACGATCTTGAGTTAGCAGCGGTCATTCATGCTCTCAAGATGTGGAGGCACTATTTGATGGGAGTTCCCTGCAACATATACACAGACCACAAGAGCCTCAAATATGTCTTCACTCAGGCACATCTGAACATGAGACAGCGCAGATGGTTGGAGTTTGCAAAGGACTATGACCTTAGTGTACATTATCACCCCGGGAAGGCTAATGTCGTGGCGGATGCACTAAGCCGCAAGGCTCGGTGTCATTGTCTTTCCGTGGAGTCCTACGCTGACACCCTGTGTCACAAAATGGCAAAGCTCAATTTAGAGATTGTTCCACACGGGTACTTCAGCCATATTGCAGTGGAACCAACCTTGCACGATCAGATTGTTGTAGCCCAATTGAATGATGCGGGCATTAAGGTGCTTAAAAAGAAATTGTCTAAGGAGAAGGTGAAAGAGAAGTACAAGTGTTTCCGGTTAGATGGACAGGGAGTGATGTGGTTTGGACATCGCCTCGTGGTGCCCAAAAACACGGAACTCCGGAGGAAGATTATGGATGAGGCACATCTCTCTAAATTCTCTATCCACCCCGGCAGCACCAAAATGTACCAAGATTTGAAACAAAACTTTTGGTGGACTCGGATGAAGCGAGAAATTGCCACCTATGTGTCGGAATGTGACACATGCCAGCGGGTTAAGGTCAGCCACTTGAAGGTAGCAGGCACGCTTCAACCTCTACTTATTCCCTCATGGAAGTGGGAAGATATAAGCATGGATTTTATTGTTGGAATTCCCAGGACCCCTCAGGGGCACGATTCTATTTGGGTAGTTGTGGATCGCCTTACCAAGACCGCGCATTTTATTCCAGTCAATGCCACTTATGCTGCTAAGAGGTACGCAGAAATTTATCTGGAGCGGATCGTTTGTCTACACGGGGTACCCAAGACGATAATCTCAGATCGTGGTGCTCTGTTCGTAGCACGCTTTTGGGAACAACTGCAGTTGTCCCTAGGCACCAAACTGATCCGTAGTTCATCATATCACCCACAAACCGATGGGCAGACGGAAAGGGTAAATCAAATACTTGAGGATATGCTTCGAGCCTGTGTTATCCATTATGGGAAGAATTGGGAGAAGTGTTTGTCTCTAGCCGAATTCTCCTACAATAACAGCTACCAGGCGAGTCTTAGAATGGCACCATTCGAAGCCTTGTATGGTAGAAGATGTCGGACCCCGTTGTGTTGGTCCCAGGCAGGCGAGAGATACACCTATGGCCCTGACCTTGTGAAGGAAGCAGAAGAAAACGTTAGGATCGTCCGGGAGAATTTAAAAACCGCCCAATCACGACAAAAGAGCTACTTTGATCAACGGCGGAAGCCACTTCAGTTTGAAGTTGGTGATCACGTGTATCTTAAGGTCTCCCCGACCAAGGGTGTGCAAAGATTCGGACTAAAAGGCAAGCTTTCACCTCGTTATATCGGCCCGTACGAAATTACTCAGCAATGTGGGCCGGTAGCCTATCAAGTGAAGCTTCCCGAGAGACTTTCAGCTGTACACAATGTATTTCATGTTTCTCAACTCAAGAGGTGTCTTCGTGTTCCGACCGAGGTTGTTGAACAAGAGGAACTCTCGGTTGAACCGGATCTCTCTTATGATGAGCATCCTGTCAAGATCCTCGACGAGAAAGAGCGACAAACACGAAGGAAAGGAGTCAAAATGTACAAAATTCAGTGGAGTCATCACTCCGATGATGAAGCCACGTGGGAAACCGAGGACTATCTTAGGAAGAATTTCCCCGACATACTTTCATAAACCGAGGTATTTCTTTTCCCCCGCATTATTCCTAAGTTCAATCGAATCTTGGGGCGAGATTCCTTTTAAGGGGGGTAGGCTGTGACATCTCTGATGTCAAAGTTATTAAAAAGTGCAATTAAGATCAATGAACAGGAAATTATGGGTGAAATTCAAAAATCCAACAAAAATTCAAATTTAAACTCCAAAAACAGGGGTTGTTTGACACCAACTGAAAACTCGAGATTTTTGTACTAAACTTGAAAATCTCCCAAAATAAAAGTTGTTTGTCATCACAAATAAACCCTAGTCACTGTTTGGAACTTTTGAAAATTTTGCAGTTTAGACCCCCAAAAACTCAAATTACCATTCTGGGCACCTTTTTGTTTTTGGGTTATTTGAGCTTGAAAAACTTCGAATTTCAAGTTCATCCCAAAAAGAAAGTTGTGTCCCATCTTCCAAACTACAACTTTTATTTTTACACGTTTTCAAGTTCAGTTCAAATTTTTGGAGAAAAATTCGAATTTGAAACGGAGCTCCACGGGCCGGGAACAGTGCCCCTGGCGCGCGCTGCGCCGGCCAGAGCTCGGCCGCCACGCGGCCGGCGAGCGGCCCAGGCGGCGCTGACGCGGCCAAGGCGCGGCAGAGGGTGGCGTTTGTCGCCTAGTCCTTGTCCGGCCACCCGCGAGCCGTCAAGTCGCCGCCGTCGCCTCGCTCCTCCTCGCGCCGCGGACGCCATCATGGCGATCTCGCGCGCTGCGGTCGCGCGCGCGCTCGCGCTGCGCTGAGCGCTGCAGAGCGTGATTCCTCCCCGCTCCGCGCCAAAGGCACTGTAGGAGATCCCCGCGACGTCGCTGTAGCGATCCTTCGCCCCGTCGAGTCGAGCGCGCGCTGCCCGAGCTCGGTCCGCATTCATGGCGGCCTGCTCGCGCCGCGCAGCGCGTTCGCTCACTCCCGAGGCGAAGCTAGGCCTCCTTTGCGTGCTCGGACACCCCACCGAGCCTCCCACTCACTCCACTCACTTGCTCGAACCACCAGCGCAGCTCCTCGCGCTCTCCCCCTCCTTCTTCCTCCTCGCGACGCGCAAGCCGAACCCGAGTTCATCGCGAAATTCGTCGCACCCACTCCACCATTCCCAAATCCACTCCGCGCGGAGCTAGTCCACATCACCAGCTCCAAAACCCCCAACTTTCCCCAGGACATTACCTCGTCCCCGGCTCGAATTTTCGATTTTCCCCAAATCGGGTTTTCCGGCCGTCGAACCACCTCAACGTCGAACCCCTACTCCGAGCCATCCCCGAGCTTCCTCGAGCACGCCAATAGCTTCCCCAAGCTCTGCTGGTGCTCTAGGACCTTTTCCCCCACCACGAGCGACCCCGAGCTCGCCGGCGTAGACCCCGCAGCGGCCGCGCCGCCACCTCCTCGTCGCCGGCGCAACTCCGACAACCCCCGGCCTCCAAACCGTCCTCAAACGACTCGTGGTGAGCCCAGGACCATTTCCCCCCACTTCCCCGAGCCCAGTTCGCCGTGGTTTGCCCGGCGCAACTCCGGCGAGGTCCCAGGGACCTTTCTTCATCTTCTTCCTTTGTCCAGGGTCCTCTGTGCAAAAGAGCAGGACCTGTTCGCGAAGTTTTGAAAGTTCTAGGGTTCTCTGCGTAAATAGATTCTTAAACCTAGATTGTTTTTCCCCAAACTTGTAAAATCGATTAAAAATCGTAGAAAAATCAGAAAAATACACAAAAATACTCTCTGGATTCGTGAGAGTCTAAACTACAATCTCTATTAGACATGTGTATGCTGTTGATGAACTGTTGTCGAATTAAAATTCAAACTATGAAAACCTAAAGTTGTGCACCATTTCAAATCCAGAGCTCCGCTGGGGTTGAGCTTTGGACATGTTGTTAGTAGTGGCTTTGGACAGCTTGTGTCCAAAGGGGACCCAAAAATATGATGGGTAGCTCCAGTTATGAAATTAAATGTATTTCCTGTCTTTTTGCAGTGCAGAAATCATTAAAAATAATATGTGCACCGAAAAATCACCATTTTGCTCCTGAGGACTAAAAACTTGTTAGCACACATGTTAAAAATGAAAAACTTAATTTTTACTCTGTTTAGAATGGCAAATAATTAAATGTGTGTATTTGGATAGAAAAATATTGAGGATTACCCAAGGGTTGTTTTGAGCCACCACTTGGCCAGAGCCCTCCTCATACTTATGCCTAGCTTTGGTAGGAAAATCTCCTGAAATGGATACATTTTCAATTTATTATGATTTTATTTCATTTCCTGCAGCTAGCTGTTTGTAGATTTTTAATAAATTATGTGTAGCTCGAAATTAGCTAAATTTTTGAGTGAGCTTAGCTCTTATACTCCAGTAGCTGTCATAAAGTTTATAGCTAAAAATGATGAACAGAAATGGAGAAACAAAAATGAGAAGGAATCTAGATGGAAATTGAGTTATATAAAAGAATAAGTCTTTTTGGTTAATTAGTTAAAATAAATGGTTAGAATCTGAAAATTCAGAATAGCCCTCAACCTTGTAAAGAAATAAATAAAATTCTTTTATATATGTACACAATCACCATCGAAGTCAAATAAAACTTTATCTACACCTACACCTTGCTTTTGTGAAGAAAAAGAAATGCCTAAGCATGTCTAGGTGAATATGGCCTTCAAGGCCTTAATCTTAGCATCTATAGGCAGCCGCCTTAAAATATGCATATCATGTAGAAGACGCTATTCCAGACGGCGACTACACCCTCATCCCCGCAGACGAGGAAGGAGTCCCGGAGCCCGGTGCCGGTGCAGACGTGACCAACCCAGAAGCTAACTCTCAGTCCGAGCAAGAAGGCAAGCCCCGGAGCATGACCTAACTCTTACTAAATTATGCACTTTGAATTCTCTATGTTCGTGCATTTACGTTTCTAGGAGTTGATTGAATACCATAGCTGCAACATTTTCCTAGTACCTATGACTTGCAATACTAGTATGAAAGGGATCGATAGAGCATTGCTATAGGTCCGTTACAAGTCGAGTGATTTCCTGTCACTCGCGAGACATAGGAATTGCTTGTCTCTACTTATGTTGGAATCATAAGGATTGACGGGCGGGATGATAGATTTAGATCTCCCGTCCATGTATGATAATTGATTAAGGTCGAAATGTGTGGTAGAGTGTGTCAAGTTTTTGAACGTACCACATGCATGCCGGTATATGGGAGCCGGTAAGCCCGGTACCAGATTGAAGCAGCTAGGGCCGATAGCCATCTCTCCTTGGAAACTTTGTTTTCCCCTGCCGTACACTTGTGGATATATGCGTGATGCTGTGAGTGAAGCAGTAAACCTTTATCCTAAGGAAGTGGACCCGGTTCCGAATTGTGGATCGATGGGAAAGGTTGGGAAATGCTTGTACCTTTTATAGCAAGCAGAGTATCCGTGTGTGTTGGGTTTCCCCTGGCCAGGTAGCACAAATTCGGTTCGAACTGTCCGCTTCTCGCGGCTAATGAGACTGCTTGACCGCCTTGCTACATCGAGTAATAAGTGGAATTATGAGATCATGAACTTGTTCTATGAATAAATTGTATTGCACCACTTGTATGCTTAGAGAGGATGCTAATCTAGAATGGTTAAATTCACTAGAATATGCAGCTAAAACTTGAAAGCAAGGATCTACTTTTAGTTGCTTTTTGGCAAACAAACCCACCAGCCAAAAGCCTCTTATTGTCTAGATGTCGGTGATGTAGTTTTCACCCGACGGGTAAGCCTTGCTGAGTATTAGTATACTCAGCCTTGCTTGTGGCAATATTTTACAGGTATAATTTTGGATGTGGATGCTATGACTTGGCCTGCCCAGGTTCCACCTGGCTGGCACATCGAATGGGTTCCGTCCTCTGCCGAGGATCGGGAGGAGTAGCTTCGTGGCAGGCTTCAGCACGGAGTTACTGGTTTCGTCGTTAGATTATTTACTTCCGCTGCAATGAAACTCTAATTTCAGTTGTGTTGAACTTTTAAATTCCGCTGCAAGACTTGTGTACTCTGATTTTAATTTGAACTCGGTTTGTAATAACTACTTTATCTATGTGTGTAATTTAAGTTGTGGAATGTTGTAATCCCTGGGGCTCACCTTCGTGTGGGCGTGCCGTTGTTTCGATCGGGTAAAGTACGTGGTTTAATCGGGTTTAATCCGACGGCGCTCCAGCTTATTCCGGATTAAGTGCCTGACTACGTGATTAGTGGTCCCGAGGTACTTATCTTGGAATAATTTCGGAGTGGTCCGCCACAGTAATAAGTGGAACTTGAGGATGATGAACTTGTTGTATGTACTAAATTGTATTGCACGACTTGTATGCTTAGAAAGGATGCTAATCTAGAATAGTTAACGCTACTAGAATTTGATGCTAAAATCATGAGAACAAGGATCCACTCTTAGTTGCTTTTGGCAAACAAACCCACTAGCCAAAACCCTTTCATGTCTAGAAGTCGATGAAGTAGATTCACCTGACGGGTAAGCCTTGCTGAGTATTAGTATACTCAGCCTTGCTTGTGGCTATTATTTCAGGTACTGTTATGGGTGTGGCAGTCGATTCCATCACTTGGCCTACCCAGGTTCGTCCTGGCTGGCATGTTGAGTGGGTTCCATCCTCTTCTGAGGATCGGGAGGAGTAGCACCATGGTCGGCTTCATCGTGGTGTTGCCATGTATCGTCGCTAGTTTTAATATTCCGCTGCAATGAACTCTTGTACTCTGATTTAAATTTCTAACTTCGTTTGTAATAACTTTATGATACTATTTATGTATGATGAATTTGTGGATTGTTGTAACTTCTGGAACTCACCTTCGTGTGGGCGAGCGTGTTGTTTCGATCGTGAAAGTACGTGGTTAATCGGGTATAAACCGATGGCGCTCCAGCTTATTTTAGATTAAGTGCCTGACTGCTTGATTAGTGGTCCAGGGGTACTTAACTTGGAATAATTTCAGAGTGGTCCGCCACAGGGGACTGGGCTTGCTTGGGATGCGCGTACGCATGCTTGGGCCGTCGGGGTCGCCATTGATGGCTCTGACAGCTCGGGCAGAGCGAGCGGAGGGGGTTGGGGGCTGAAGATCCTCGCGTGCGCGATGAGGGATGCTCCGACAGCTGCTGCTAGCGCGCGGTTGGGCGAACGGGCGGGTCGCGCGGCTTTGGGCAGGCGCAGCGCGAGCAGCCAGTCGTACAGCTCTGTCCGCCATGATAGCGCGCCGAGCGGCGAGGCTAACAGGGCGCGGGAAGCGTGCGACTTGACCGGACAAGGGGGCTGGCGTGTGCGTGGGGAGGTGGGACATTGCTGCACGGGGTTTGGCCGGCCAGACGGGATCGCCGCCGCTCGCCGGTGAAGTGGCGGCCGCTGGTGGTCTGGGGTAGAGCATGCCGGAGCTGCGGTCGGGACGCCCGTGGAGCTCCCTGCTCTTGGCCCCTTTGTCTCCAAAAAATTGAACTGAACATTCAAATGTGTAATAACAAAAGTTGGAGTTTGAAAGATGGGACACAACTTTCATTTTGGGAGGAACCTGAAAATACAAATTTTTCGAGCTCATACAAGCTAGGTTTGAAAAGGTGTTCTGCACGGTTTTTAGGGTTTTTGAGGGGCTTAACTGCATAATTTGAAAATTTTCCAAACAATAACTAGGCTTCATTTGGGATGACAAACAACTTTTATTTTTTGGAGATTTTCAAGTTTAGTAGAAAATTTTTGAGATCTCAGTTGGGTGTCAAATCAGCCTTTTGGAATTTTAAACTTTGAATTTTGAAGCCAATTTAAGTGTATTTCCATTCCTTTGCTTTACCCTGTTTTTTCTCTTTTTTTAGTGAACTTTTAAGTTTAAACATCAGAGACGTCACATAAACACATGCCTGTATTTTTTTTGTTATAGCTGTTGGGTGTACTACCTGACAGGTATAAGAACACCGTCCGATATTCCCAGGCAGGTAGGTGTGACATCCCTGAAGTTAGCACCTTAAGAACACACTAAAAACAGGATCAAATGGTAGCATTGCTTGTAGCACACTTGATTTGAATTTAAATTCGAAATTTGAATTTCAATAAGGCTTTTTTGACACCCAACTGAAATCTCAAAAATTTTGTACTAAAACTTGAAAATCTCCAAAAATAAAAGTTGTTTGTCATCACAAATAAGGCCTAGTCACTGTTAGGAACTTTTTCAAATTTTGCAGTTAAGCCCCTCAACAACTTGAAAAACAGTGTTGAACGCTTGTTTGAAAATGGCCTGTTTGAGCTTGAAAAATTTGAAATTTCAGGTTCACATCAAAAAGAAAGTTGTGTCCCACATCTCAAACTCCAACTTTTATTTTTGCACATTTGAATGTTCAGTTCAAATTTTTGGAGAAAATTCACAGAAAACAAAGGAGCTCCACGGGTGCCTGCCAGCTCGCCCTGGCGCGCCCTGCCCCGGCCGCAGACCGGCCGCCACGTGGCCGGCGAGCGGCGGAGGCCTCGCCTGGCCGGCCAAGCCGCGGCGGCGTCTTGCTTTTGTCCTCGCACGGGCGTCTGGCTTGCCGTTCCATCACCTCGCGCGCTGGCAGCCTCGCGCCGCGGAGCGCCATGATGGCGAGCGGAGCTCGGCCACTGGCCGCGGCCGTGCGTGTGCCGCGCTGAGCTGACCCGCGGCGATTCCCTCCCGCTGCGTGCCAAGCCTCTCTGCGGAAGATCTCTCCTCACTCACGCCACGATCCGCGACGCCCAACCCCCTCCGTTCGCGCCGCCTGAGCTTGCAGGCGCACTCATGGCGACTTTGACGGATCGAGCACGCGCACGCACGCCCCCAACCACCCCAACCAGCTCTAGAGTGCTCATTTGCTTCGCCAGGTGACCTCTGACCCTTGCCTTTGCTCGTACCCCAGCCATTCCTCCTCCTCCGCACTCGCGCACCTCGTCTTCAACCTCTGGCCGCGAGAACCAAGCTCGAGCGCCGGAGCAAATTTGCCCTTGTCCCTCCACCATTCCCAAATTCCCCGCACACGGAGCTAGACCACTTCCATAGCTTCCTTTTCCCCCACTTCTCTCGAGCTCCCCTTAACTCTCCGGCGAGAAATCGGGATTTCCCCCAAAATCCCCATTTCCGGCCGCCGGAGCATCTCCACATCGAGCGACCCCTTCGAGCCATCCCCAAGGCCAACCGAGCATCCCAACGTCTTTGCCAAGTCCCACTGGTGCTCACGAGCCCCTCCAACCCCGGTGAAAGCCACCGAGCTCACCGGAGTTGAAGCCGCGGCGGCCGCACCGCCACTGCTCCATCGCCGGCGACCTCCGAGCCTCCTCTAGCCTCCCAACCGCCACCATTCGACTCGTGGTGAGCTGCTCGTTCTTTCCCCCACCTCTCCGACCTCCTCCCACCGCCGTTTGGCCGGCGCAACAACGCCAGCAAGCCCCCGAGCACCCTATCGCCTGAAGAACAGCGTTGTTGTGATTGCAGGGTTGTTTGAGACCCACAGGGTTCTTTGATGAATCAACCCTTTGTCCTGAGTTCTTTGTTGCGCCAGACCCCACTTGTCTTCCCGGTCGCCAGGAGGGTCCGGGGTCGGGCGGGCCGGACGCCGCAGACCCTTTCACTCTCCTCACGCCTATCAGGCCCTCCGCGGGTTGGGCGAGACGGAGTTTTCCGACCAGTTGTGGGTAATGCCGCTTCTTTCTGTTGGCAGCGCCCTTCTTTGTACGTGCGCAGTTAACAGGCATCCTGACAGAGGCGGCCCCCCTAATTCATGACCCCCACAGTACACAATCACTATCGTGAAAGCATAAGCTTTGCACCACACGCCTTGTTTAACTTATAAAGAAAAGGGAAGTTCATTAAAGTGTCGAGGTGAATATGGCCTTAGTGCCGTAATCTTTAATCATGAAATGGCCAGCAACACTTAACTTGTGCAACTCATGTATAAGGCGCTCTCGCTGACGGCACCTACAACCTCGTCCCCGTCAACAAAGAAGAAGTCCCCGAGGGTGGTGCCGACATCGTCGTGATCGACCAGGAGCCTGACAGTGTTTTAGCTCAAGAAGGCAAGCCCCAGAGCATGACCTAACTTTTAATTCGTGAAATTATGTATTTATTTATGCTTGTGCATTTACGTTCTAGGTGTTGTATGATTACCCTAGTTGCATGATTCTAGCACCTATGACTTGAAATACTAGTATGATAGGATCGATAGAGCAATGCCTTTAGGACCGTTACAAGTCGAGTGATTTCCTGTCACTCGCAAGATATAGGAGTTGCTTGTCTTTACTTATGTTGGAATCATAAGGATGGACGGGCGGGAAGGTATGTGTAGATCTCCCGTCCGTGTATGGTAATTGGATTAAGGTCGAAACATGTGGTTCTGTGTGTCAAGTTTTTGAACGTACCACATGCATGCCGACCTATGGGAATCTGTAAGCCTAGTACCGGATTGAAGCAGCTAGGACCGATAGCCATCTCTCCTTGGAAACATTTTGTTTCCCTTGCTGTACACATGTGGATATATGCGTGATGCCGTGAGTGAAGCGGTAAACCTTTATCCTAAGGGAATGGACCCGGCGCCGAATTGTAGATTGATGGGAAAGGTTGGAAAGTGTTTGTGCCTTTATAGCAAGCATTGTCCGTGTGTGTTGGGTTTCCCCTGGCCAGGTAGCAAAATTCGGTTCGAACTGTCCGCTTCTCACGGTTAATGAGACTGCTTGACCGCTGTGCTGCATTGAGTAACAAGTGGAACTATGAGAATGATGAACTTGTTGGATGTACTAAATTGTATTGCACCACTTCTATGCTTAGAGAGGATGCTAATCTAGAATGGTTAACTCTACTAGAATTTGATGCTAAAATCATGAAAATAAGGATCCACTCTTAGTTGCTTTTGGCAAAACAAACCCACTAGCCAAAAGCCTTTCATGTCTAGAAGTCGGTGAAGTAGATTCACCCGACGGGTAAGCCTTGCTGAGTATTAGTATACTCAGCCTTGCTTGTGGCTATTATTTCAGGTACTGTTATGGATGTGGCAGTCGATTCCATCACTTGGCCTACCCAGGTTCCTCCTGGCTGGCACGTCGAGTGGGTTCCGTCCTCTGCCGAGGATCGGGAGGAGTAGCACCATGGTCGGCTTCATCGTGGTGTTGCTATGTATCGTCGTTAGTTTAATTTCCGTTGCAATGAACTCTCGTACTTTGAATTGAATTTCGAACTTGGTTTGTAATAACTTAATGATGTTATTTATGTATGTTGAATTTGTGAAATGTTGTAATTTCTGGACTCACCTTCGTGTGGGCGCGCGTGTTGTTTCGATCGTGAAAGTACGTGGTTAATCGGGTATAATCCGACGGCGCTCCAGCTTATTCCGGATTAAGTGCCTGACTGCTTGATTAGTGGTCCATGGGTACTTAACTTGGAATAATTTTGGAGTGGTCTGCCATAGCTGGCATCAGAGCCGAAACATGCGCACCAGAGAGAGCAACAGACCCTAAATAAATATTTTTGAATAAAACTTGCCAACTCTTGCTTCCGCCGTGCACTTGCGATGGAATGTTATCCATAGGACCGCTAAGGATGATATATAGAGCGTGAAGCCTATGTGGGTTAAGGGATCACAATATGATAGGTGGCTAATTATATATTATACTGACTCCCAGCACATTTCATTCTGTCATTTATTTTCCGCAATGGTGGGCGCAAGGTACGGCGATTGCTGTAACGTACCACGGTACTATATGAAAATATAGTGGCGGCACATAGTCAATACGCTGTGATGGCATATGAAACTAGAATAGCATGGTGGGTGCAAGGTACGGTGATTGCTGTAGCATACCATGGCATCATATGCAAATATGATGGCGGCACAAAGTCAATACTCTATTTCATGAGCGTATGAAATTGTCAATATGTTGCCTTGGTGACATATGAAGCATTGCCCGTTCAATGTTCAACGTTCGGGTGTCCCCTCTATAGTAGGTGGTAATGTATGGAAACGCTTTCGTGAGTGCTGGCACGAAAGGTTGATTATATATGTTCTGGAATGGAATTTTCTGCAGGTACACTAACCACGATTCCGTAAGTCGGACGGTTAGAAAAGTTCGGCTAGTTAATATAGAGAGAGACGGATATTGCCTAGCCACCGGCACTAACTTCGTAGGCCAAAAGTTTATTGGCACGTGTGTTGGTGAGAATGAATAGGCTGCTCATGCATTACAATTCACTGAAATTTTATTGAACCTTAATGCACGAACATTGAACTACCCGTCGTCAAAATTTGAGTAACAACCGGAAATTGTGCTGAAACTCTGACGAAAACAGTCTGTTTGCATCATTAATTCGAACCTGTAAACCTTGTCAAACGAACAAGTGTTCAACATGAAAGTTGTCGTAAATGTTATCTAGTTTGTGCTGTAGAAATTTAAGCAAATTTGGTTCAGTAGAATGAGAGCTATGCTTAAAACGGTAACCCCCTGTCTGCTGGAAATTTCTGGGAACAGTGAGTTAAAAATTGAATTTTTATATCTTTGTAACGACGGTTTCTGCTCAAACCTTCAACATGAAACTTGTTTGAAATTATTTAAACAATGTTCTGGCCTAATTTGGGAATTTTTGAGTTTGTAGATGCTGAGTTTTACGATTTTTACTACATTGTCCAGAAACTGTTTTTATTTTCTTTGGCGCTAACCGGTTCTCACACTTGACCTTTTTGTTCAGAATGGGCGCCCACGCTGACCTTGTCAGCTACCCCAATGACATCTCTTTCTCGGACTGCCTTGGATGGGAAGGTTTCCCTAGCATCCTTTGGTCCGTGTTGCAGGCGCTCGATTACCCAACCCCACCACAATATGAGAGAACCATCATCCGTGACTGAGGTGTGACTCGATCCCGAGTGCGTTTGGTGATGCATCGCCACCAACCGTGTCCCAGCTCCCCCACGTGGAGTGTGGAAGTCCATGGGCACCACATGGAGACCACTTGTGAGCTAGCTGCCCTCAATGGGATCAGTTCCTTCTGTGCCCAGAACCAGGACCTTGTGGAGCATCAGCTTCTTGGGCTGTTTCCACCGGCCCAGCCGGACAATGCTCATTGGATGAGGCGCTATCTTAGCTCACCCTTGAGGATGTCAGAGAACCCCGTCGCTGCAGCTGCACTCTTGATGAGGTGGATCCGGGCTTATCACCGGCTGCAGGCACTTTTGGGACGGTCGCAGAGTGAGGTACTCAACCTTGCCACTGATATGTCTGTTCGTGCCAGCGACATTGGGATAGAGAGGACCTCTCTGTCCATAGAGGTGAGCACCAGAGACGCCATGATTGCAGATTTAGAGAGGCAATTGACCAACCTCCACATAGCGCACAACAATGTCCACAACGACCTAATCCAAACAAGGGATGAGCTGGAGAACGTGCAGGGTGTCTTGGAGCATGCCATTGCCATGCTAGCCGCCCATGATGCTCAGCACCTTCTTGAGGAGGGTGGAGAGCATGGGGAAGGAGAGGCCCCTGATTCCGACATGGACACCGAGGATGACATGCCGCCCCTTCCAGCTCCATCGTCGCCCATGGGCAGCGAGGCTACCGCTAACAACCTAGATGACTTCTAGGAGCTGCAATAGTGAGATTACTCCTCCGCATAGCCTAAATTTTGGCTTCATGATGTAACAGACTAGATGGAGTTGAGTTTCACTTCAATATTTTGAAACAATATAATTCGATTGGTGTGGATGTGTGAGCCCCAAAACTTGATGAAGGTTGTAATGGTTGTGCTGAAAACGTTCTGTAGCTATCCTTGTTTTTATTATTAATGTGTTTTCCACTCACTTCTGGGCTGTGATGTGGACTACAAAGTTGTTTGGAATTTGTCAAACGAAATGCTCACCAAATTTCTGTGACATCTCTGATGTTAATACATTGAAAACACATTTTAAAACAGCTTAAAAGGGGAACAAGGGTGTTTGAACACAAAATTTGACCAAAAATTCAAATTAAATTCAAAACAAAGGCCTTTTTAACACCCAACTGAAATTTCAAGAAATTTGTACTAAACTTGAAAATCTCCAAAAATAAAAGTTATTTGTCATCACAAATAAGGCCTAGTCACGGTTGGGAACTTTTTCAAATTTTGCAGTTTAGCCCCTCAAAAACTCAAAAAACAGTGCTAAACTCTTGTTTGAAATTGGTTTGTTTGAGCTTGAAAAATTTGAAATTTCAGGTTCACACAAAAAAGAAAGTTGTGTCCCACATCTCAAACTCCAACTTTTATTCTTACACTTTTCAAAGTTCAGTTCAATTTTTTGGAGAAAATCAAAAAAGGCAAAGGAGCTCCACGGGTGCTGCCAGCTCACCCCTGGCGCGCTCTGCTCCTGGCTGGAGTCCGGCCGCCACGTGGCCGGCGTGCGGCGGAGACCGCGCCAGGCCGGCCGAGCCGCGGCGGCGGGTAGCGCTTGTCCTCGCGCGGGCGTCGGGGCTTGCTGTGCCATCACGTCGCGCGCGACAGCGCGCTGCTGCCTCGCGCCGCGGAGCGCCATGATGGCGAGCGAGCTCGGCCACTGGTCGCAGCCGCACGCGCCGCGCAGCACCGTCCCGCGGCTGGATTCGCTCCCCCTACGCGCCAAGAGGCCTTTGCTGCGTATCTCACTCGATCACGCCACGATCCCCCTCGCCCAACCCCGTTGCACGCTCTGTCCGAGCTCGGGGGCACGTCAATGGCGCGTCGCGTCACCCATCTTCCCTCGCGCGTGCTCCCGAGGCAACTCGGTGCTCTCTAGCGTGCCGAAGCACTCCACCGAGCACCCACACTCCTTCCCCCAGCTAGCGCCCAGCCATTTCCCTTCTCCCCGTGTTCGCTCCCACCTTCTTCAACCTCCAGCCGCGCGGACCGAGCTTGAGTCTCGGGAAAAATTCGTCCTCATCCCTCCACCATCCCCAAATTCCTCGCGCACAGAGCTAGACCACTTCCCTAGCTTCCATTTCCCCCACTTCTCTCGAGCTTTCCCCAATTCTCCAGCGAGAAATTGGATTTTCCCCCAAATCCCCATTTTCGGCCGCCGGAGCACCTCCACGTCGAGCGCCCACTTTGAGCCATCCCCGAGGTCAACCGAGCATTCCAATAGCTTCACCGAGTCCCACTGGTGCTCACGAGCCCCTCCAACTCCGGTGACAGCCACCAACCTCGCCGGAATCGAAGCCGCGGCAGCCGCACCGCCACCGCACATCGCCGGCGACCTCCGAGCCTCCTCCGGCCTCCCAACCGCCACCATTCGACTCGTGGTGAGCTGCTGGTTCTTTTCCCCCACTTCTCCGACCTCCTCCCGCCGTCGTTTGGCCGGTGCAACGCCGTCGACGAGCCGAGGACTTAACTTCGTTGTCTTCCTTTTCACAGGATTCCCAGTGAAAGAAGGCAGGGACCTGTTCGCGAAGTTTTCAAAAGATTTAAGGGCCGCGGCGTAAAAAGATTCTTAAGGTTTAATCCATTTTCCCGAAATCTTGTAAAATCCACCAAAAATCGTACAAAAATCAGAAAATGCACAAAAATACTCCTTGGATTCGTGAGGTTGTAAACTCCAATCTCATGTTAGCATGTATATACTTTTGGTGAACCGTTTTTGAATTAAAATTCAAACTGTGAATTTAGAAACTTGTGCACCATTTCAAATCCTGAGCTCCTCTGAAGCTGAACTTTGGATATGTTGTTTGTAGTGACATTAGACATCTTGTGTCAAAGGGAGATCTAAAAATATGGACTGTAGCTTCAGTTATGAATTAATTTGTGATTCCTGTCTTAGTTTAGTCCTGCAACTATTAAAAATAATCCATGCAGCCAAAAATCACCATTTTTCTCCAGAGGCCTAAGAACTTGTTAGCACATATGGAAAAAATGCTAAACTTAATTCTTGACCCTGTTTAGACTAGCAAATAAATAGATGTGGGTTTTCGGATAGAAAATTATTGAGGGCTGTCCAAGTGTTATTTTTAGTCACCACTTGGACAGAGCCTTTCTTTCACCTGTGAGTAGCTCTGATAGAAAAATTATCTGATTTGAAGGTATTTTCAATTTTATATGAATTTATCTTGTTTCTTTAAGCAGAAGTTTATACTATTTTTAATAAATTCTGTGTAGCTCAGTTTTAGCTAAATTTTGGAGTGAGCCTAACTCTTATACTCTAGTAGCTGTCATAAAGTTTGTAGATAAAAAGGATGAACAGAAACAGAGAAACAAAAATGAGAAGAAACTAGAGTAGAAATGGGTTGTTTAAAAAGAAATAGGTCAATTTTGATAATTAATTAAAATGGAATATGGAAAGTCTAAAATTTCAGAACAGCACCCTAGCTTCAAAGTAATAAATTGGATTATTTTATATGTGTACACAATCACCATCATAGATACGATAAAATTCCACACCCTCCTCTAACTTTGTGAAGGAGAAAGTAATACACTAGCATGTCTAAGTGTATATGGCCTTCCAGGCCTTGGTTTAGATCACTTAGGCAGCCACTATAAAGTTATGCATCTCATGTAGAAGGCGCTCTTGCTGACGGCATCTACCACCTCGTCCCCGCCGACGAAGAAGGAGTCCCTGAGAGCGGTGCCAACGAAGTCACGGTCGACCCAGAACCTAACAGTCAGCTAGCGCAAGAAGGCAAGCTCCGGAGCATGACCTAACGTTCAATTCGTGCAACTATGTATTTATTTATGCTTGTGCATTTACGCTCTAGGTGTTGTTTGAATACCTTAGTTGCATGATTCTAGTACCTATGACTTGAAATACTAGTATGTTAAGATCGATAGAACAATGCCTTTAAGACCGTTACAAGTCGAGTGATTTCCTGTCACTCGCGAGACATAGGAGTTTCTTGTCTTTACTTATGTTGGAATCATAAGGATGGACGGGCGGGATGGTATGTGTAGATCTCCCGTCCGTGTATGATAATTGGATTAAGGTCGAAACGTGTGGTTCTGTGTGTCAAGTTTTTGAACGTACCACACGCATGCCGACCTATGGCAATCGGTAAGCCCGGTACCTAATTGAAGCAGCTAGGGCCGATAGCCATCTCTCCTTGGAAACATTATGTTTCCCTTGCCGTACACATGTGGATATATGCGTGATGCCGTGAGTGAAGCGGTAAACCTTTATCCTAAGGGAACGGACCTGGTTCCGAATTGTGGATTGATGGGAAAGGTTGGGAAATGCTTGTGCCTTTTATAGCAAGCATTATCCGTGGGTGTTGGGTTTCCCCTGGCCGGGTAGCTAAATTCGGTTCGAACTGTCTGCTTCTCGCGGTTAATGAGACTGCTTGACCGCTGTGCTGCGTTGAGTAACAAGTGAAACTATGAGAATGATGAACTTGTTTTATGTATTAAATTGTATTGCACCACTTGCATGCTTAGAGAGGATGCTATTCTAGAATGGTTAATTCTACCAGAATATGATGCTAAAACCATAAAAGTAAGGATCCACTCTTAGTTGCTTTTTGGCAAACAAACCCACCACCCAAAAGCCTCCCATGTCTAGAAGTCAGTGATGTAGTTGTCACCCGACGGGTAAGCCTTGCTGAGTATTAGTATACTCAGCCTTGCTTGTGGCTATTATTTCAGGTACTTTGATGGATGTGGCAGTCGATGCCATCACTTGGCCTACCTAGGTTCCTCCTGGCTGGCATGTTGAGTGGGTTCCGTCCTCTTCCGAGGATCGGGAGGAGTAGCACCATGGCCGGCTTCATCGTGGTGTTACTATGTATCGTCGCTAGATTTATTATTCCGCTTCAATGAACTCTCGTACTCTGATTCAAAATTTGAACTTGGTTTGTAATAACTTTATGGTACTAATTACGTATGATGAATTTGTGGAATGTTGTAATTTCTGGAACTCACCTTCGTGTGGGCGCGCTTGTTGTTTCGATCGTGAAAGTACGTGGTTAATCGGGTATAAACCGACGGCGCTCCAGCTTATTCCGGATTAAGTGCCTGACTGCTTGATTAGCGGTCCAGGGGTACTTAACTTGGAATAATTTCGGAGTGGTCCGCCACAATTTCAACCCCATTGGTTAAGCGAAATAAAAATGGTAACCGAAACACTACAGCTCGGCCTACTGAAAAACAGCAAATACAGAGAGCTAAAACTGCCTGCTGATATGTTGTCCTTACGCAGTAAACTTCATTATATTGCCACATTCTATCTTGTCATTGATTTATGCAAGCTTATGAAATGTGGCTAATACAAGTACCTACTGCAGATAGCTATCACTCGCAGCGGTCACAATGCTAGCGGCTCCAACGCTAACCAGCAGGGGCCAGAAGGGCAGCAACAGCCACCACCACCTCTGCCACCACAGCAACCTCCGACGTGGCAACAACTGTATGCCACTCAGATGGAGATTCTCCGAAATCTGCAGCATCAGCAACAAATGATGCAGCAGCAGATGCAGCAACAAGGAGGTCAACGGGCTCCTCAACCTCAAGTGGCTCGGTATGAGGACTTCTTGGCTACACACCCGCCGGTGTTCTCCAGAGCCGAGGAGCCCTTGGAGGCTGATGCATGGATTCGAGCCATCTAATCCAAGTTCTCCATTCTAGCCACGCCTTGCACTCCCAACCGCAAGGTGGTCTTCGCAGCAGAACAACTCCGCGGCACAGCTCTCCTGTGGTGGGAGAATTACCTGGCCCTGCAGCAGGAGAACCACGTTATTGAGTGGGAGGAATTCAAAACCGCCTTCAAAGCCCACCACATTCCTGCTGGCTTGGTTGAACGGAAGTTAACTGAGTTCCTGGCGCTGACTCAGGGTACCCACACTGTGCTCCCGTATTCCCAGGCCTTCAATGGTCTGTGCCCATATGCGGGTCATCACGCCAACTCTAATGTGAAGAAGATGGAGAGGTTCCGATGTGGCCTCAACACCAAGCCCAAGGCTCAACTGACCACCACCCGAGTCGCCACATATGGCGAACTTGTGAACATTGCCATTGCCCAGGAAGATGCTAACATGGTGCATAGGGCTGAGAAGAAGAGGAAGGCTCCCGCTGGACCTTCGAGTGCACAGCCACAGAGGTTCCGCCTGGTCCCCGGTTGCACCACAGGTGCAGCCAAGGGCACCTCAGGGAGGACAATGGGTTGCTAGGCCACCACAGCAGGGTGTGCCCCGTTTCCCTCCACCGCCGCAGCAGCAACAAGCGCCGAGGCAGAACGTGCAGCAGCCATCCCATCCTGGAGCTGGCTACCAGTGCTTCAAGTGTGGCAGCAGCAGTCACTTTATCAAGGACTGCCCACAAAACAAGCCACAGACCCAGCGTCCTGGAAATCAACAAAGCAAGGGCAAGCAGCAGCGTGTGCAAGTCAGGCAACTAAAAGACATTCCGGTGGTATGTGAGTATGCTGATGTTTTTCCGGATGACTTACCGGGGATGCCGCCGGATAGGGACATTGAATTTGTGATTGAACTCCAACCTGGCACAGCACCTATATCAAAGAGACCCTATAGAATGCCACCAAATGAATTGGCTGAATTAAAAATTCAACTCCAAGAACTGCTAGACAAGGGCTTCATCTGTCCTAGTGTGTCACCTTGGGGTTGCCCAGCTATCTTTGTAAAGAAGGGTCATTCTTTGAGGTTGTGTATTGATTACCGGCCTCTCAATGCGGTGACCATCAAGAATAAGTATCCACTTCCCCGCATTGATGTCCTTTTTGACCAACTAGCTGGCGCTAGAGTGTTCTCGAAGATTGATATTCGCTCTGGCTATCACCAAATAAAAATTCGACCTTGTGACATTCCCAATACTTCCTTTTCTACCCGCTACGGACTTTATGAATTCTTGGTCATGTCTTTTGGGCTCACGAATGCCCCTGCCTACTACATGTATCTCATGAATTTGGTTTTTATGTCTGAGCTCGACAAGTTTGTGGTGGTTTTCATTGATGACATTCTCATATATTCCAAGAATGAGGAAGAGCATGCTGAGCACCTTCGCATTGTTCTTCAAAGATTGAGAGACCATCAACTCTACGCCAAGTTTTCAAAATGCGAATTCTAGCTAGAAAGTGTGAAATTCTTAGGTCACACGGTTTCCACGGATGGTATATTCGTGGATCCAACCAAGGTGCAAGAGGTGATGGATTGGCAACCACCTACCTCTGTCCACGAGATTCGGAGTTTTCTAGGTCTAGCGGGTTACTATCGCCACTTCATTCCGGACTTCTCTCGGATTGCTAAACCTATGACCGAACTCTTAAAGAAAGGAGTCAAGTTTGTGTGGAGTGACAAATGCGAAGAAGCTTTTCACACATTGAGAAAACATTTAACTTCAGCCCCAGTTTTAGCTCAACCCGACAGCACCAAGCCCTATGATGTTTATTGCGATGCTTCAGGCACCAGACTTGGCTGCGTTCTTATGCAAGAGAACCGAGTCATTGCTTACGCTTCTCGAGCACTCCGGCCTCTTGAGCAAAACTACCCTACCCATGATCTTGAGTTAGCAGCGGTCATTCATGCTCTCAAGATATGGAGACACTACCTGATGGGCGTTCCATGCAACGTATACACTGATCACAAAAGCCTCAAATACGTCTTCACTCAGGCACACTTGAATATGAGGCAGCGAAGATGGTTGGAGTTAGCAAAGGACTATGACCTTAGTGTGCATTATCACCCCGGGAAGGCTAATGTGGTTGCGGATGCACTAAGTCGCAAGGCTTGCTGTCACTGCCTTTCCATGGAGTCCTACGCTGACACCTTGTGCCATGAAATGGCAAAGCTCAACTTGGAGATTGTTCCTCAAGGGTACTTCAACCATATCTCTGTTGAACCAACGTTGCATGATCAGATTGTTAAGGCCCAATTAAATGATGCAAAGATTAAAATCCTCAAGAGAAAATTGGCAAAAGAGAGGGTGAAGGAAAAATATAAATGTTTCCGGCTAGATGGGCAGGGAGTGATGTGGTTTGGACATCGGATAGTGGTGCCCAAGAACACTGAACTCCGAAGGAAAATTATGGATGAAGCTCATATCTCCAAATTTTCTATCCATCCCGGTAGCACCAAAATGTACCAAGATCTGAAACAAAACTTTTGGTGGACTAGGATGAAGCGGGAGATTGCCACGTATGTGTCGGAATGTGACATGTGTCAGTGGGTAAAGGCTAGCCACTTGAAGGTACCAGGCACTCTTCAACCTCTACCTATTCCATCATGGAAGTGGGAAGATATAAACATGGACTTCATTGTTGAACTTCCCAGGACCCCGCAAGGGCATGACTCCATATGGGTAATTGTGGACCGCCTCACCAAGACCGCACATTTTATTCTGATTAATACCGCTTATGCCGCTAGGAGGTATGCTGAAATCTATTTGGCACGAATCGTTTGTCTACATGGGGTACCCAAGACGATAATTTCAGGTCGTGGTACTCAATTTGTGGCACACTTTTGGGAACAATTGCAACTATCCTTAGGCACAAAACTGATCCGTAGCTCGGCATATCACCCTCAAACCGATGGGCAGACGGAAAGGGTAAATCAAATCCTCGAAGATAAGCTTCGATCTTGTGTTATCCATTATGCGAAGAATTGGGAGAAATGTCTGTCTCTCGCTGAATTCTCTTATAACACTGTGTGAAGCTTCCCGAGAAGCTCTCCACCGTGCACAATGTATTCCATGTCTCTCAACTCAAGAAGTTTCTTCGTGTCCCGACCGAGGTTGTTGAGCAAGAAGAACTCTCGGTTGAACCGGATCTTTCTTATGATGAGCATCCCATCAAGATCCTCGATGAGAAGGAGAGACAAACCCGAAGAAGAGAAGTTAAAATGTATAAAATTCAGTGGAGTCATCACTCCGAGGACGAAGCCACATGGGAAAGCGAGGACTATCTTAAAAAGAACTTCCCCGACATCCTTCCTAAGACCAAGGTACCTTTTCCTACCTTGTCCCTAAGCACAATCGAATCTCGGGGCAAGATTCCTTTTAAGGGGGGTAGGCTGTGACATCCCTGAAGTTAGCACCTTAAGAACACACTAAAAACAGGATCAAATGGTAGCATTGGTTGTAGCACACTTGATTTGAATTTAAATTCGAAATTTGAATTTCAATAAGGCCTTTTTGACACCCAACTGAAATCTCAAAATTTTGTACTTACTTGAAAATCTCCAAAAATAAAAGTTGTTTGTCATCACAAATAAGGCCTAGTCACTTTTGGGAACTTTTTAAAATTTTGCAGTTAAGCCCCTCAAAAACTCAAAAAACAGTGCTGAACGCCTGTTTGAAAATGGCCTGTTTGAGCTTGTAAATTTGAAATTTTAGGTTCACATAAAAAAGAAAGTTGTGTCCCACATCTCAAACTCCAACTTTTATTTTTGCACATTTGAATGTTCAGTTCAAATTTTTGGAGAAAATTCACAGAAAACAAAGGAGCTCCATGGGTGCCTGCCAGCTCGCCCTGGCGCGCCCTACCCCGGCCGCAGACCGGCCGCCACGTGGCCGGCGAGCGGCGGAGGCCTCGCCTGGCCGGCCAAGCCACGATGGCGTCTTGCTTTTGTCCTCGTGCAGGCGTCTGGCTTGCCGTCCCATCACCTCGTGCGCTACAGCGTGCTGGCAGCCTCGCGCCGCGGAGCGCCATGATGGCGAGTGGAGCTCGGCCACTGGCCGCGGCCATGCATGCGCTGTGCTGAGCTGACCCATGGCGATTCCCTCCCTCTTCGTGCCAAGCCTCTCTGCGGAAGATCTCTCCTCACTCACGCCACGATCCGCGACGCCCAACCCCCTCCGTTCGCGCCGCCCGAGCACGCAGGCGCACTCATGGCGACCTCGACGGCTCGAGCACGCGCACGCACGCCCCCAGCCGCCCCAACCATCTCTAGAGTGCTCATTTGCTTCGCCAAGTGACCTCTGACCCTTGGCTTTGCTCGTACCCCAGCCATTCCTCCTCCTCCGCGCTCGTGCACCTCGTCTTCAACCTCTGGCCGCGAGAACCGAGCTCGAGCGCCGGAGCAAATTCGCCCTCGTCCCTCCACCATTCCCAAATTCCGCGCACACGGAGCTAGACCACTTCCTTATCTTCCTTTTCCCCCACTTCTCTCGAGCTCCCCTCAACTCTCCGGCGAGAATCGGGATTTCCCCCAAAATCCCCATTTCCGGCCGCCGGAGCACCTCCACGTCGAGCGACCCCTTCGAGCCATCCCCAAGGATAACAGAGCATCCCAACGTCTTCGCCAAGTCCCACTGGTGCTCACGAGCCCCTCCAACCACGGTGAAAGCCACCGACCTCGCCGGAGTTGAAGCCGCGGCGGCCGCACCGCACTGCTCCGTCGCCGGCGACCTCCGAGCCTCCTCCGGCCTCCCAACCGCCACCATTCAACTCGTGGTGAGCTGCTCGTTCTTTTCCCCCACCTCTCTGACCTCCTCCCACCGCCGTTTGGCCGGCGCAACAATGCCAGCAAGCCCCCGAGCACCCTATCGCCTGAAGAACAGCGTTGTTGTGATTGCAGAGTTGTTTGTGACCCACAGGGATCTTTGAAGAATCAACCCTTTGTCCTGAGTTCTTTGTTCCGCCAGACCCCACTTGTCTTCCCGGTCGCCAGGAGGGTCGGGCGGGACGGACGCCGCAGACCCTTTCACTCTCCTCACGCCTCTCCGGCCCTCCGCGGGTCGGGCGGGACGGACGCTGCAGACCCTTTCACTCTCCTCACGCCTCTCGGACCCTCCGCGGGTTGGGCGAGACGGAGTTTTCCAACCAGTTGTGGGTAATGCCGCTTCTTTCTGTTGCCAGCGCCCTTCTTTGTACGTGCACAGTTAACAGGCGTCCTGACAGAGGCCGCCCCCTAATTCATGACCCCCACAGTACACAATCACTATCGTGAAAGCATAAGCTTTGCACCACACGCCTTGTTTAACTTATAAAGAAAAGAGAAGTTCATTAAAGTGTCGAGGTGAATATGGCCTTAGTGCCATAATCATTAATCATGAAATGGCCAGCAACACTTAACTTGTGCATCTCATGTAGAAGGCGCTCTCGCTGACGGCACCTACAACCTCGTCCCCGTCAACGAAGAAGAAGTCCCCGAGGGTGGTGCCGACGTCGTCGTGATCGACCACGAGCCTGACAGTGTTTTAGCACAAGAAGGCAAGCCCCAGAGGATGACCTAACTTTTAATTCATGAAATTATGTATTTATTTATGCTTGTGCATTTACGTTCTAGGTGTTGTATGATTACCCTAGTTGCATGATTCTAGCACCTATGACTTGAAATACTAGTATGATAGGATCGATAGAGCAATGCCTTTAGGACCATTACAAGTCGAGTGATTTCCTGTCACTCACGAGATATAGGAGTTGCTTGTCTTTACTTATGTTGGAATCATAAAGATGGACGGGCGGGAAGGTATGTGTAGATCTCCCATCCATGTATGGTAATTGGATTAAGGTCGAAACGTGTGGTTCTGTGTGTCAAGTTTTTGAACGTACCACATGCATGCCAACTTATGGGAATCGGTAAGCCCGGTACAGGATTGAAGCAGCTAGAACCGATAGCCATCTCTCCTTGCAAACATTTTGTTTCTCTTGCTGTACACATGTGGATATATGCGTGATGCCATGAGTGAAGCGGTAAACCTTTATCCTAAGGGAATGGACCCGGCGCCGAATTGTGGATTGATGGGAAAGGTTGGAAAGTGCTTGTGCCTTTATAGCAAGCATTGTCCGTGTGTGTTGGGTTTCCCCTGGCCAGGTAGCAAAATTCGGTTCGAACTGTCCTCTTCTCGCGGTTAATGAGACTGCTTGACCGCTGTGCTACATCCAGTAACAAGTGGAACTATGAGAATGATGAACTTGTTGTATGTACTAAATTGTATTGCACCACTTGTATGCTTAGAGAGGATGCTAATCTAGAATGGTTAACTCTACTAGAATTTGATGCTAAAATCATGAAAATAAGGATCCACTCTTAGTTGCTTTTGGCAAAACAAACCCACTAGCCAAAAGCCTTTCATGTCTAGAAGTCGGTGAAGTAGATTCACCCGACGGGTAAGCCTTGCTGTGTATTAGTATACTCAGCCTTGCTTGTGGCTATTATTTCCGGTGCTGTTATGGATGTGGCAGTCAATTCCATCACTTGGCCTACCCAGGTTCCTCCTGGTTGGCACGTCGAGTGGGTTCCGTCCTCTGCCGAGGATCGGGAGGAGTAGCACCATGGTCGGCTTCATCGTGGTGTTGCTATGTATCGTCGTTAGTTTAATTTCCGCTGCAATGAACTCTCGTACTTTGAATTGAATTTCGAACTTGGTTTGTAATAACTTAATGATGTTATTTATTTATGTTGAATTTGTGGAATGTTGTAATTTCTGGACTCACCTTCGTGTGGGTGCGCGTGTTGTTTCGATCGTGAAAGTACGTGGTTAACCGGGTATAATCCAACGGCGCTCCAGCTTATTCCGGATTAAGTGCCTGACTGCTTGATTAGTGGTCCATGGGTACTTAACTTGGAATAATTTTAGAGTGGTCTGCCACAGTAGGCCTACCCCAAGAAGGCCTATCTGGTTGGGGTTGCCAAAAGAACACCGACTAGGGTTCCCCTCGGACGCTGGGATGACTTAGCGCCCAAGATAGAGATCCACCAGATCTGGCGATAAGATCAACAATATCCAGAACCGGTTTGTAACCCTACCCCCTCGGTGTGTATAAGGGACGGTAGGGACCCCCTCCATCTCATCTCATATCTCCACATAATACACAAATACTCCATACAGGACGTAGGGTTTTATTCATCCTAAGACCCAAACTAGTCTACACTGTGCGTCCTGTAGCCATCATGTTCATGAGCTTACGTGACTTCCCTACTACTCATTTAGATCTACACTACTTGGGCTACCCCTTAGTAGGATCGCCGGTCTAAAACATAAACATTTGGCGCCCACCGTGGGGCTTTAGCCAGAAGCTCCTTCGTCGAACAAGATGGTGACCCTCTGCCCTTCCGTCATGATCAAGTTCAAGGAGGGTAACATCTTCTCCTTCGGCTCGTGGGTCAGCGTCGCCGACTGGTTCGGCATCCTTCACTGGACGTTGGATGAAATCGCCCAACCAGAACCGGCTGCCGTCCTACGTGCCATGCACCGGGAGGAAAGTCCCAGGCGCAACTCCGACACGATCTCCAGCGCATAGCCGACACGGAGAAGCACCTGGGTCCCGGTCCGCGAGCCAAGCGCAGACTGTAATGGCGAAAGCCGGCTAGGTGCCAGGCCGGCAACCACGCCCCTCCACCCTAGAACCTGGGTACCATCCAGACTCCGCGTTACAGTGACGGTGCCAGACAACATCATGAATAGATCTGTTACCACCTCACAGTGGGGTAACCGATTTGCGCCGCCTTAGTAAGATCCAACGCCAACAACCACGTACGTCCAACCCCCCCCCCAAGCAGAAGCATCGCCACGGCGCTGAGAAACCTCCTCCGACTATGCCGATATCTTCTCAGAACAGATCCGATCTGCCGAGTTTCCTTTTGGTTTGAAGGACGCTGGACAGATCTACCAACGTGAGTTGTTAAAAACAGCTCGCGCTGCGCTGCACTGCACTAGGTTGAACCCTGCATGAATAAGGCAACACCCCGGAGCACGCTGGCAGATCTAGTCATCTCCGACACCCCTGATGGAGTGGTCGTTCACTGGCTCGTTATGGACCTCTCCACCATCTTCCGCGACAACGACGATTCACACATGGTGTCCACCATCTCCACCGAGGTCCCCCAGAATCCCTTCCAAACGGGTCGGGACCTCTCTCCGGACGCGACTTCCATGGTGCTGATTGACTCCTACAGTGATGACGCTCACGACCCCAAGCGCGAGCTATATGCTAGGGTAGGTGGATCAGATCAAGTCAATCGTCGTCTTGCTGTGGAATTCGAGGAGGAAGGAGGCGCCTTTGCTACCCCAGCTGCCAACATCGTCAAGGCAAAACACCTCCTTGAAGGCGTTGAGGACCACCCCATGATCACTACAGCCAAGGATCTCTTGGAAGTGGCAGCGATCCAGACTAACAAGCTCGACCGCCTGCGATCGATGACTCACACGGTGGGAGGAAGCCGTAGCCGCCACTCTGGTCGTGAAAAAGCAACTATGGTAGCTCGAACCAAAGGCGTATCCAACACGACGACCGTGAAGCCAGCAACGGAAGCCATGCCGAGGCTTCCTACAACCTTCGCGGGAAACTCAAGCAAAAAGATGCAAGGAACCGGCTCATCAAGATGCAGAGGAAGCGCGATGCCAAATATGATGGCATCCGCGCCTTCTCCAATGACATAAGGGCCTACAAGTACCCAGCCGGATTTAAAGAATCCAGCGTTGACAAGTACGACGGCAACTCAGATCCCAATCTCTGGTTGCGTCGGTACTCCACAGCGATTGAAGCATCGGTATTGGACGACAATGCCAAACTCCTATACTTTGCCGTAACCATGGAGGCCTCCCCCCTAACCTAGTTGGAAGCCCTCCCCGAGCGTCCATTGAAAGTTGGCATGCCCTCAAGAAGGAGTTCGTCAACAACTTTCAGGGCTCCGCCGATCGCCTCGGAACAAAGTACAACCTCTCCACCTGCAAGCAGAAGCTCGATGAAAGCCTGTGTGACTACAATCGTCGTTTCTGGGCGAAGAAGTCCAAGTGCGTCCAACTCAAGGATGAAGAAATCATCACCGCGTTGCAGCAGGGCATCCATGACTGCTATGAGTTTCGCCAGTTCTGTAGAAAAAACCCAAGACACTGGAAGAACTCCGAGATCTCATCGACGCATCGGCCAACGTGGAGGATGAAGAACCAGAGCGCTTCGGTCAGCGCAACCACGGCAGCGGCAACAACGCTGACTGCAAGCCTCACGATGGCAAGCAACGCCAAGACTCCTATAGCCGCAACCAGGGCAACTCCCGCAAGCGGCAACCTGAAGAAACGGTGGCCGCACTCCAAAAGGCACCAAAGAAGGCCACAGCACAGCAACATAAGGAGGAATTCGAGAAGCTCCTTCACAACCATTGCCCCCTCCACCCTGACAGCAAGCACAAAATTTATGAGTGCTACTGGCTCCAGTCGGGGTTAGGAGCTCCTCCTCTGGAGAAGAAGAAGAAGGGTGACGACGGAGATGGTGATGACAAAGAAGACAAGACCGACGAAGGCTTTCCTCGAGTCAACAACCAAGTCAACGTCATCCTTGGCGGCAACTATGGTAGCGACTCCAGGCGAACTCAGAAGAAGACCGAGTGAGAGATCCTAGCCATACAGCCGGCAGTCCGCACGCCGATCAAGTGGTCGGATCGCCCGATCAATTTCACCAAGGCCGACCAGTGGCGTTTCTTCCCCAAGCCTGGACGGTACCCCTTGGTCCTTGATCCCATCATGAGCGGTTCCCGTGTAGCCAGAACACTCATCGATGGGGGGAGTGGCCTCAATGTTATCTTCACCAAGACTTTCAAGATGATGGCTTTCGACCTCGAGACTGACCTCAAGCCAGGTAACTAAGCCTTTTATGGCATTGTACCAGGGAACGCCGTAGTTGCCCTAGGACAAATCACTTTCCCTGTCACATTCGGGATAGAGGAGAACTACCGTAACGAATTCATAACATTCGAGGTTGCGGACTTCTCCACCAGCTACAATGCCATCATTGGTCGTCCAGGACTTGCCCAATTCATGGCAATTCCCCCATTATGTGTACCTATTGCTCAAAATGCCAGGCCCCAACGGGGTCATTTCTATCCGGATGACCTCAAGAAGTCTTATGAGTGCGACAACAAAGCTGTCAACCTCGCTATGAAGGCTGCCGCCGACGCCGCTCAGAAGGAAGTCCTCCTCTCCACGCTCCAAGATAAGCTCGAGACCAAGAAGGCTGGCAAGCATGCCGCTCCAGCATATGAAGTGGCCACCAAGGAGATCGACCTTCACACCAGCGATCCGTCCAAAATGGCCACCATCGGGGCCGGCCTCGACCCCAAATAGGAAGACGCGCTCGTTAACTTCCTACGGGCCAACTGGCGCATCTTCGCATGGAAGCCGTCTGACATGCCAAGTGTCCCCAAGGAGTTGATTGAGCACACCTTGAACGTCGGCAAGAACGCCAAGCCGCACCGCCAACGCCTCCGTCGGTTCGCCCAGGATAGGAAGGAAGCCATAAAAAAAGAGCTCAAAAAGCTCCTAGCCGCATGATTTATTAGGAAAGTGTACTACCCCGATTGGCTGGCAAACCCGGTCCTTGTACCAAAACCTAATAAAGAATGGAGGATGTGTGTTGACTACACTAATCTCAACAGGCATTGCAAGTCTGATCCGTATGGCCTCCCCTGTATCGACGAAGTCGTTCATAGTACCGCCAGCTATTCTCTCATTTGCTTCCTTGATTGCTATTCTGGGTACCACCAGATCTCCCTAAAGGAGGACGATCAAGAAAAAATGTCGTTCATAACACCATATGGTGCATAATGTTACAAAACAATGTCGTTCAGACTTAGGAACGCCGAAGCCACATACCAGCGAGCAATCCAAAATTGCCTCACTCCATAATCACACCGCAACGTCGAGGCCTATGTCGTCGACATGGTGGTAAAGATAAAGAACCCCGATGACCTGATCGCCGACCTCTAGGAAACGTTTGACAACCTCAACAAGTGGCGATGGAAGCTCAACCCTACGAAGTGCGTATTCAGAGTGCCATTCGGCAAGCTTCTAGGGTTCATCGTCAGCAACAAAGGTATCGAAGCCAATCCTGTCAAGATCAAGGCAGTTTTGGACATGCCCACACCGACATGTGCAAAGGATGTACAGAAGTTAACCGGCCACATGGCGGCACTCAACAGATTTATCTCCTAGTTGGGTGATCGAGGCAAAGAGTTCTTTAAGCTCCTAAAGAAACAGGACAAGTGTGGCGGACCACTCCGAAATTATTCTAAGTTAAGTACCCATGGACCACTAATCAAGCAGGCACTTAATCCGGAATAAGCTGGAGCGCCGTCGGATTATACCCGATTAACCACGTACTTTCACAATCGAAACAACACGCGTGCCCACACGAAGGAGAGTCCCAGAAATTACAACATTCCAAAAATTCAACTTACATAAATAGTATCATCAAGTTATTGCAAACCAAGTCTGAATTTTAGCATCCTCTCTACTACATCACCGACTTCTAGACATGAGAGGCTTTTGGCTGGTGGGTTTGTTTTGCCAGAAAGCTACTAAGAGGGGATCCGTACTTTCATGATTTTAGCATCAAATTCTAGTAGAGTTAACCATTCTAGATTAGCATCCTCGCTAAGCATACAAGTGGTGCAATCCAATTTAGTACATACAACAAGTTCATCATCCTCATAGTTCCACTTGTTACTCAATGCAGCACAACGGTCAAGCAGTCTCATTAACCGCGAGAAGTGGACAGTTCGAACCGAATTTTGCTACCTGGCCAGGGGAAACCCAACACACACGGATAATGCTTGCTATAAAAGTTACAAGCACTTCCCAATCTTTCCCATCAATCCACAATTCGCGGCTGGGTCCACTCCCTTAGGATAAAGGTTTACCGCTTCACTCACGGCATCACGCATATACCCACATGTGTGCGGCAAGGGAAACAAAATATTTCCAAGCAGAGATGGCTATCGGTCCTAGCTGTTTCAATCTGGTACCGGGCTTACCGATTCCCATAGGTCGGCATGTGCGTGGTACGTTCAAAAACTTGACACACAGAACCACACGTTTCGACCTTAATCCAATTATCATACACGAACGGGAGATCTACACATACCATCCCGCCCGCCCATCCTTATGATTCCAACATAAATAAAGACAATCAACACCTATATCTCGCGAGTGACAGGAAATCAGTCGACTTGTAACGGTCCTAAAGCATTGCACTACCGACCTTATCATACTAGAATTTCAAGACATAGGTACTAGAATCATGCAACTAAGGTATTCAAACAACTCCTTGAAACATAAATGCACAAGCATAAATAATTCATAGTTGCACACTTTAAAAGTTAGGTTATGCTCCGGGGCTTGCCTTGAGGGAGGTAGGGTCAGTGCTAATTGGGCCTTGGGCATTTTTGGACTTTGGGCTAGGGCTTCTGGTCATCTCTGCTCAGCAACTGGCTTCAGGGCTGCCTCCAAGTCGACGTAGTTGACATCCACATCACCTCCTAGAACAACCTCCACTCCAACGGGCACCAGCTCGTAGTCACCGTCTGTTAGCGCGCCATCTACATGATATGCATATGAAAGAAAAGGAATAAATTAGAAACAAGAACCAACTCTTGTAGGCCATATTCATTTAGAACACTTTTTACTTCACAAAGTAAGCAGGGATTGTTTTAGTTTAAACATCAAGCTCTTTGATGGTGACTTGGTACATATATAAAACCACAAACTTATTTCCTCATTTAATGATTCAGTATAGCTTTTGAGTCATTTAACTTTTTTCCAAAAGTTTTTATTCAAGTACATGTGAATAGATTTTGTTATCTATTTCTTAGTTATAAGTAAGATTTCAACTTCCCTTTGTTTGTCAATTCTTAATTATATGATTTTTGGTGGAACCTATATGATTATAGTCAGAAATTATTTTTATTTAGCAACTTTATTTCTAGTATTATTGCATTTTCACCGCTAGGAAACAAATTTAAATCCTAGAAAATAAATACAAAGAAAAATAGAGTTGTGGCGGACCACTCCGAAATTATTCCAATTTAAGTACCCCTGGACCGCTAATCAAGCAGTCAAGTACTTAATCCGGAATAAGCTGGAGCGCCATCGGATTAAACCCGATTAACCACGTACTTTCTCGATCGAAACAACACGTGCGCCCACACGAAGGTGAGTTCCAGAAATTACAACATTCCACAAATTCATCATACATAAATAGTATCATCAAGTTATTACAAACCAAGTTTAAATTTCAAATCAGAGTATAAAAGTTCATTGCAGTGGAATATTAAGTTCATTGCAGCGGAAAATTAAATCTAGCGACGATACATAGGAACACCACGATGAAGCCTGCCATGGTGCTACTCCTCCCGATCCTCGGCAGAGGACGGAACCCACTCGATGTGCCATCCAGGGGGAACCTGGGTAGGCCAAGAAAGGGCATCGACAGCCACATCCAACACTGTACCTGTAATAAAAGCCACAAGCAAGGCCGAGTATACTAATACTCAGCAAGGCTTACCCGTCGGGTGAACACTACATCACCGACATCTAGACATGAGAGGCTTTTGGCTGGTGGGTTTGTCTGCCAAAAAGCAACTAAGAGTAGATCCTTGCTTTCATGTTTTAGCATCATATTCTAGTAGATTTAACCATTCTAGATTAGCATCCTCTCTAAGCATACAAGTGGTGCAATACAATTTAATTCATACAACAAGTTCATCAATCTCATAGTTCCACTTGTTACTCAATGCAGCACAGCGATCAAGCAGTCTCATTAACCGCGAGAAGCGGACAGTTCGAACCGAATTTTGCTACCTGGCCAGGGGAAACCCAACACACACGGACAATGCCTGCTATAAAAGGTACAAGCACTTCCCAACCTTTCCCATCGATCCACAATTCGGAATCGGGTCCACTTCCTTAGGATAGAGGTTTACTGCTTCACTCACAGCATCACGCATATATCCACAAGTGTACGGCAGGGGAAACGAAAGTTTCCAAGGAGAGATGGCTATCGGGCCTAGCTGCTTCAATCTGGTACCGGGCTTACCGATTCCCATATATCGGCATGCATGTGGTACGTTCAAAAACTTGACACACTCAACCACACGTTTCGACCTTAAATCAATTATGATACACGGACGGGAGATCTAAATCTACCATCCCGCCCGTCCATCCTTATGATTCCAACATAAGTAAAGACAAGCAACTCCTATGTCTCGCGAGTGATAGGAAATCACTCGACTTGTCACGGACCTAAAGCAATGCCCTATCGATCCTTTCATACTAGTATTGCAAGTCATAGGTACTAGGAAAATGTGCAGCTAAGGTATTCAATCAACTCCTTGAACGTAAATGCACAAGCATAGAGAAGTCATAATGCATAATTGGTAAAGGTTAGGTTATGCTCCGGGGCTTGCCTTCTTGCTCGGACTGAGAGTTAGCCTCCGGGTTGGTCACTTCTTCACCGGCACCGTGCTCCGGAACTCCTTCCTCGTCTGCGGGGATGAGGGTGTAGTTAAGGTACTAGGAAATCACTCGACTTGTCACGGACCTAAAGCAATGCCCTATCGATCCTTTCATACTAGTATTGCAAGTCATAGGTACTAGAAATGTGCAGCTAAGGTATTCAATCAACTCCTTGAAACGTAAATGCACAAGCATAGGGAATACATAGATGCATAAACTTTAAAGGTTAGGTTATGCTCCGGGGCTTGCCTTCTTGCTCTAGCTGGGGGTTAGCCTCCGGGTCGACTGTTCCTTCGCCGGCACCGTGCTCCGGGATGCCTTCTCCGTCGGTGGGGATGAGATGGTAGAAGCCGTCCGCAACAGCGCCTTCTACATGAGATGCATAACTTATAGAGGCTGCCTAGTGATTCCAAAACTAATGTCTTGAAGGCCATATTCACCTAGACATGCTAAAGTACTACTTTTTCCTTCACAAAAATAGAGGAGGGGTGTGAAAAAATTTTTACGCATCTTTGATGGTGATTGTGTACATATATAAAGAATTTCCATTTATCATTTTGGAGTTAGGGTGCTGTTCTGGAATTTTAAACTTCTCCATGTTTTATTTTAATTAATTATCAAAAAGATCTATTCTCTTATATAACTCAATTCCACCTTAATTTCTTCTCATTTTTGTTTGTCAGTTTCTGTTCATCCTTTTTATCTATAAACTTTAGGACAGCTACTGGAGTATAAGAGTTAGGCTCACTCCAAAATTTAGCTAAAACTAAGCTACACAGAATTTATTAAAAATAGTACAAACTGCTGCCTACAGAAACAAGATAAATTCATATAAAATCGAAAATACATCCAAAACAGGAAATTTTCCTACCAGAGCTAGTCATGAGTGCAAGGAGGGCTCTGGCCAAGTGGTGGCTCAAAATAACCCTTGGACAGTCCTCAATAAATTTCTATACGAAAACACATATCTATTTATTTGCTAGTCTAAACAGAGCAAAAATTAAGTTTTGCATTTTTAACAGATGTTCTAACAAGTTTTTAGGCCTCTGGAGAAAAATGGTGATTTTTAGCTGCATAGATTATTTTTAATAATTTCTGGACTACAAAAAGACAGGAATCACAATTTAATTCATAGCTGAAGCTACAGTCCCTATTTTTAGGTCCCCTTTGGACACAAGGTGTCCAAAGTCACTGCAAACAAGATATCCAAAGCTCAGCCCTAGCGGAGCCTTGGATTCGAAATGGTGCACAAGTTTCTAAATTCATAGTTTGAATTTTAATTCAACATTGGTTCACCAAAAGTATATACATGCTAACATGAGATTGGATTTTACAATCTCATGAATCCAGGGAGTATTTTTGTGCATTTTTCTGATTTTTGTACGATTTTTTGTGGATTTTACAAGATTTCGGGAAAAAGGGTTAAACCTTAAGATCTTTTTGCGCGCCGGCCCTCGGATCTTTTGAAACTTCGCGAACAGGTCCCTGACTTTTTCACTGGGAACCCTGGAAAAACGAAGAAGATGAACAAAGGCCCTCGGCTCGTCGCCGGAGTTGCGCCGGCCAAACGACGGCGAGATAGGGTCGGGGAAGTGGGGGAAAAGAACCAGTGGCTCACCACGAGTCGATTGGTGGCGGTTGGGAGGCCGGGGGAAGCTCGGAGTTCGCCGGCGATGTGCGGTGGCGGTGCGGCCGCCGCGAGCTCGATTCCGGCGAGGGTGGTGGATCTCATCGCGGTTGGAGGGGTCCTAGAGCACCAGTGAGACTCGGCGAAGCTAGTGGAGGGCTCGGTTGACCTCGGGGAGGGCTCGGAGTAGGGGCTCGACGTGCGCGTGCTCCGGCGGCCGGAAATGCGGATTTGGGGGAAAATCCGATTTCTCGCCGGAGAGTTGGGGAGAGCTCGTGAGAAGTGGGGGAAATGGAAGCTAGGGAAGTGGTCTAGCTCTGTGCGCGAGGGATTTGGGAATGGTGGAGGGACGAGGACGAATTTCGTCTCGAAGCTCGGCTCGGTCCGCGCGGCTGGAGGTTGAAGACGACGGGAGCGAGCGCGAGGGAGTGAACTGGTGAAGTGCACGAGCTAGGGGAGAGTGTGAGGGGCTCGGTGGAGTGCTTTGGCACGCTAGAGAAGGAACTTGCTGCCTCGGGAGCGCGCGTGAGGAGTGAAGTCGACGTGACGCGCCATTGATGCGCGCCGAGCTCGAACAGAGCGCGCGCGAGGGTTGGGCGTCGAAGATTGTCGCGTGAGGGAGTGGAAGATCCTCTGCAGAGTGCCTTGGCGCGTAGTGAGAAGAGAATCCTCCGCGGCAAAGCGTGCTGTCGCGCGGCGACGTGACGGCGCGGAAGGCTTGGACAAACGCGCGAGGACAAGAGCCACCCGACGCCGCGGCTCGGCCAGCTCGGCGCGGCCTCCGCCGCTTGCCGGCCACGTGGCGGCCGAGCTCCGGCCAGGCGCAGAGTCCGCCAGGGCCGAGCTGGCAGCTCCGTGGAGCTCCTCTGCCCCCTTTTGAATTTTCTCCAAAAATTTGAACTGAACATGAAAAAGTGTGAAAATAAAAGTTGGAATTTGAGAGGTGGGACACAACTTTCTTTTTGGGGTGAACCTGAAATTTCAAATTTTGGAGCTCAAACAACCCAAATTCAAAAAGGTGTTCAGAACTGTTTTTCGAGTTTTTGAGGGGCTAAACTGCAAAATTTTCAAAAGTTCCAAACAGTGACTAGGCCTTATTTGTGATAACAAACAACTTTTATTTTTGGAGATTTTCAAGTTTAGTACAAAATTCTTGAGATTTCAGTTGGGTGCCAAACAACCTTTGTTTTTGAATTTAAATTTGAATTTTGATGAATTTTTTAATTCCATCATCACTTTTTCCCTTTTTTAACCTGTTTCAGAGGTGTTTTCTATATTTTTACATCGGAGATGTCACAGTTTATAGAAAATACTATTGACTTTTGTAACTCCAAATATATATTATGTGAAAATATATTTGATAATAAATCTAAGTCTAAACATTTGATAACATAAATAGTTTTAATTTCTTGTATATGCTTGGTCAAAATTAGTATGTATTTAGTCCTCGGGATGTTAGAATTGTATTCTTTTTGGATGGAGTGTGTAACGAGTTACGAGCTTTTCATCCAGCTCTAGGCACATGTGCCATACCATGTCCACACTGCCCCACGCACCATGGATGCACACCTGACCCACACGTGCCTATGAAACCGAAAGGCTCGGCTCCAATACCAATTGTAACGTCCCTCCACTCCGGACCAAATCCGCTTACGCTTGGAAGCTTTCTAGGATGTCAAGACATTCCTCACATATCAACACACATTTTTTTTTGTTCACTTTGTCCTCACTCGTGCGCAGCTGAGAAGGACTTCCTAGTCGGTCAACCATCGCTCCAGGTAAGCACGCTTAGTTTCGGAGTACTTTTGAATGAGCTTCTAGAAAAGAAGTTGCAACTTGTTGGTATGAGTTACAACAATCCTATTAAGCCTTGGGCCATGATGTTACAACCAAAAAAATTGTTAAAAAGGTACGATTTACTTTTAACTTTTGTAAAAACCAAAACACCATTTTATCTACAAAATTTACGAAAGAAGAAACCTCAATCTACAAAATGGAAACTCATTGAGGGGTTGTTTGGATTCCTTTCATTAAACTTTAGCGTTCGTCACATTATATACTAATTAGAAGTATTGAATACATACTAATTACAAAATCAATTGCATAGATGAACAAATCTAAACCTCATTGATATGTCATTAGACATTAGCGAGCTACGATATATATATACTAATAAAAGATTGATTAGTATTAATAGATTCATCATGACAATTAGCTTGGGCTTCGTAATTAACTTTATAATTAATTCATATTTAGTCCACATATTTAATTCATGATAATTAACTTTATAACTTTATAATTAACCAACCATTCAATATCAGCACTACATGGGGGCGTATCCTATGGAAACCAGGATTGTATGAAAACTATGGAAACTCCACCAACAATCGTTGGATGCCCATCTAATGACTAGAAATTAAATCAGTTGTGATAATCTTACATAGAACCTCTCCCACCCACCCCTCCATCCCCTTTCCTTCGTGCCTAACGGAGACTCTGTTGCCCATTCCATCGCCCCCTATCGCGATCCCAATGTTGTTCGACGCCGATCCATGACTTCGGTCGGTCTCGCGTCGTCCTTCTGCGACGGAGGCAAGAAGCGCCTGCACGCGTGCCGCCGCGACGCTGACGGTGTGTAGTCCTACTAGACAAAAACTACTCGGATAGGCTGCCATATCGGCCGGCCCACATACAAGACTTGGCGGTCAACACTAGGATTAGTTCTGGTTGGTTAGGATATGCTGTATTAGGAAATTAGAGATTAACTTGTAAAATTCTCCTGTTCCTATACGGTTTCCATGTAACCCTGTCCCCCGGCATATATAGGCGAAGGCAGGGACCCCCTTCAACTACATCAATCAATACAAGATACACCAAACAGGACATGGGGTATTATGCATATTGCGGCCTAAACCTGACTAAATCGTCTCTTGTCAACTTCGGTTCTTGATTCCCGATGACTTCTCCCTAAACCCTTTTCTTGGGGTACCTCCTCAAGAACCTTGTCAGCATAAATTGCAGACACTTTAGCGCTGTCCGTGGGATACTCTCGTTGAGAATTCGCTGTTGAATCGATGGCATCCTTCAGTTCCTCCATCAACACCACCTGCTTTGGTTCCTAGCTTTGTGTTGCAAACCAGGACGGCAAGCTCTGCTGCGAACTTCGTGGTAAAACGACTGCGTCAGCACCGCCACCTGCTGGATCACGCCGCGCAGATGGCGAAAAGACTCCAACTCCGACACGATCTCTGGATCGTACCCAACTCGGAGAAGTACCTAGCTCCCGAAGCAAAGTCCAACCCAGACACGTGATAACGTCGACCTCGTCGCCCTTAAGCAGCGAGGCCAACTCATTCATTGTCATACATGCCTACCTGGAGGACTCAAGATCACCTCTGACATCCGCCAGGGTACTCCTGTCAGGACCGTGACCACTGCTACGCAGGCGGTCAGGCCAAGAAAAACCCCACGGCTTGTCAGAAGGTGCCCTAAGCCGGCGACCCGTGGTGTAAGGACTTCATCTCCTCCACTAGTTAAATCTCGTGCATCTCAGTTTCCCTTCAGGTTAACGAATCCGGCCGCGACAAAAAGGTTCAATCAGGCATGATAGATCAACCCAGATCTTGTCTTGACCACAACCCCCTCGGGAGTTGTTATTCATTGGCCCGACATTGATCCTATCTCAGCCCTTAAAGAGGCTGATGACTTCTTCACGGTATCAGATTCTTCACCCCCATTTCCTTTCCAGGAAGGTAGAGAGCTTGACATCACCTCTGACGATGAGCAACCTGGGCGTAACAACCCGGATCGACAACTCTTCGCCAATGTCCATGGAGAAAGTGATGAGGAATCTGTTTCTTCAGATGACCCTTTAGTCCATCGAGAAACAGATGCGGATCGACAACTTCGAGGCGAGCTCAACCGAGCTTGCAAATTCAGGCGCCGCCACATCAAAATTTGCAATCTCAACAAAGACTTTGACGAAAAGGGAATTTTCAAATCACCAGCGGCCAATATCATGTCTGTTGTATGCCTCTTGGATGGATTCGAAGCCACTCCAAGCATTAGTCTTGAAGCTGTGGCGATCCAGGTCGACCGCTAAGATGGAAGCTGCTCCTCCTCCAAAGGCTGGAGTTCTTCCCATCGCCAAGCATCTTCATCGAAGCACCAAAACAGCCACTATGGTAGCTCCAATGCGTGACCGAAGTCCAACACCAACCCACGCGAACAACCTGTGTGGCCCACTCGCACACAAGGAAATCCACCTAATGATACCCGCCATCATATCAACAAGATCAGGGCAGGCCAAACACAGGCCACGTCATGCACCAGAGAGGAGCATGATGCACCCAACCCTGATGCCCTACCTTGCTTCACACGAGAAATTCGCGTCAATTCTTTCCCTCGCAAGTTCAGGTGTAACACCCAGATTTCCAAGAAATCCGAATGCTTCCATATGTGTGCTCAGGATGTCCACAGAACACATACAGATTACAAATATTGAATCACAGAGAACACAATGCTCGAATAAAATAGTTTACATCAGAGTTTAACACAAGACAGTCTTTCACGAATAACACAGCGGAAGTCTTAATATCATTAAACATCTTAACTAGGTAGAGCCTCAAGTCCACAGGGACACCGACTGGTTGAACACAGCTAGAAGTATGGCAGATCCTCCGGAAACTCAGCAAGCGACTGATCATTCAATGCTCCATCTATTACCCATCCGGGATTTTGTTGAATAGTTGCAAGTGTAAGTAAACCATCTTACTTAACAAGTATAACACGGGTTATGCAAGAACAAAGGCTTGACACGGTTATACTGTATTAGCACTTTTAGTTGTTTCAATTTATTACCATCCAATTTACTACAAATGAGTAGAACCCAAGTATGAACCCATTAATAGCAATGTATAACTAATTATAAAATAAACCAGCATCAACCACTATCATCATCTTCTAATCAAAAAGGATCCAGGCCACTCGTAACCATGAGCACGGCTACCATGATAGATCAACACTCTGCAGAGGTTTCACCCTTTACCCGCCGATCACATAAATCCAAAAGAACTTATGTTACGAGGACTTTTACAAAACACCCTAACAAGCACAGTAGCTGTTTTGGTTCAACATAGGCAGCATAACCCAAGGCATCGAGATTGACGTACGCTCAGGGCGCAACGAGAGGGGGTCAATGGCGTCCAGAGCGAGAGCACAATCATCGCAACGTGTGAAGCTGCCGTACATCGGGCGCTTACATCACGGGATTTTGCCTAACGAGACATAGCCAACGGATAAATCCGTCCTCGATCGATCAAACTATACTCTCACCCATGCTCCCCACATACGCCTTTCGGTAACCACTGGCGAGCTAGAGACGTACAAGCTAATTATCCAAGACCAGAGCCATTATAGTTCCAACGGCGGCGAACAAATTCCTAGGTTGCCGCTTTATGAACCGGACCTTACGGAGAGACATTAGAACAAAGCACGAAGCACATGCTCTAATCCCCTAGACCAAACCTTATGGAGACACTAGAACAAAGCACGAAGCACATGCTCTAGTTCCCCGAACCATGTTGCTAAAAAGCATCTTTTAATCATCATTGAAGTGAACCATTAATTCAATATTGACAATTAAATAAATGTTGTTTGCTGCGTGTAGAAAATACTAACCACAATGCATACAACCCGGGTAAACTAGGAATAAGGTAAAGACTAGGAACATCCTTAGTGTATATCAATATTAGACACATGCATATGAATTGTATGATTAACTGGTGTGTAGGTAACAAGGATTGTCCGTGTTATACTTGCCTTCCTCAGTGAACTGCTGCTGCACCTGCTCTTCGGAAACGGGGTCGTCAGCGAACTCGAACGGCTCGTCAACTACTCACATCGATCATCAAACAAGCATCCACACATACATGCAAACAAGATATTTAATTAGAACAGTACACCAAACATAAACAAAAGATGAAAATAAGGCTTTAGAGTTACTGTACGCTTCACTACAAACACACGAGCGCAAAAATCACTCGAATCGGAGTTAAAACGGAGAAACTACGCTTAAAACGGGCTCTAGGGGCTTGCTGGTGAGACTTTTAGGCTTCCAGGGGTGTTTTTAAAAGAAACCAGTGACCTAAAGCATAATTTCATATAAAAACCCGAGGGCCAACGAGTAAAACAGCCTTCTAGGGTGGCGGGCACTATTTTTCAAAAGCGCAGGGGCTAAACCGAAAGAAAAAGGACTAAACTGTAATTATTTTTGAACTGCGCTGGACTGTGGGTTGATTTTGCGAAAGGGCAGGGGCTAAACTGCAAAACTACCACAGCGGCGGCTGAGGGCTGACGTCAGCGTGACATCACGGTCAATTGTGCCATGGACCGGCCGTAGACCGCGGTCCATGCGTCCACGGTGGACCAGGCTCGGTTTATATCTGGGCCGTTGGATGGGAATCGGACGGTGGAAAACGGATCGGCTGAAAGGGGGTCGCCGGAGTTGGCGGTTGCGGCGGCGCATGGCCGGAACCTCACTGGAATCGAGCACCGCCGGCGCTATAGAGCTCCAAAGCTCGCCGCGTTTGGTCTGGGAGAGAGAGGGAGAAACGGCGAATCCGTTTTAGGGGTTGTGATTGAAGCTTGGGCGACGGTGGAGGCTGGTGAAGGGCGACGGCGGCTTGGCGTCTCCGGTGAGGTCGTGCACGCGCGAGAGAGTGAGAGAGCAAGGGAGAGATGGCTCGGCACGTTCCTTACCACACGGCGAAGCGTCGCGGCTAGACGTTGGCGGCAATGGAGCGGCGGACGAGCGGATTGGCGGCGGCGGCGGCACTCGGCTAGGGTTTGCGGTGGCGCTGCTGCCTTGGGCGTGGCGGCTAGGGTTTGAGGGGTTTCGAGGGAGGGGTGGCGGCGGCTTTATAGCCCAGCCAAGGCACCTTGGCGTGCGGGCCAAGCCGAGCGGAGTCCGGGCGCGGCACGGCGAGCTCGGTGGAGTCTGGCTCGCACACGAGGTAGGAAGAGGAACTGACAAGTGGGGCCGGCTTGTCAGCGGCTGAGGGCGGAGGCGGGCTGCGATTGCTGGCGCGCTGAGCTGCTGAGTCGCGCTAGTGGGCTGCTGCGATGGGCCGCGCGGGGAGAGAAGGAAAGAACTAGGCCGGGCTGAGAGAGTGAGGGAGAGAGAAAAGAAAAGGTTTTTCTTTTATTCAAACACTCATTTGAATTCAAAATCAAATTCGAATTTGAATTCAAATTCAAATTCGAATTTGAATTCACCATTAAAAAATAAATGCACCAGCATGAATGCAACCATAATGTTTCTATTTCCTATATTTGCTTTTAATTATTCAAAATTTCATTTTTCCCTATATTTTTCATGAGCACTTGAATATAAAAAGCTAATTAATTACTAAATTTTAAATAGGGCATTTTTAGGGTGTTACAAACCTACCCCCCTTAAGATGAATCTCGTCCCCTAGATTCGGACATGGATTGGAAGAGATGTTGATATTCTGCCTTGAGATCATCCTCCTGTTCCCAGGTTGCCTCATCCTCTGTATGACGATTTCACTAAACCTTGCACATACGTATCACTTTGTTCCTGGTGACCCTCTCAGATTCCTCCAAAATCTTAACCGGATACTCCTCATAGGTAAGGTTCTCTGCACATTCAACTCCTCTAACGGAATCTGTTCTTCTGGTACCCGTAAACACTTCTTCAGCTGGGACACATGGAACACATCATGCACTCCTGCCAATCTCTCGGGTAACTCTAGCTGATAAGCCACTTCACCTCTCCGTTCCAAGATCTTGAAAGGTCCAATGTACCGAGGTGCTAGCTTGCCTTTAACATTGAATCTCTTCACACCTCTCATTGGTGACACCTTCAGATAGACGAAATTGCCAATTTCGAAGCTGAGATCTCGACGCCTTACATCTGCATAACTTTTCTGCCGTGTCTGAGCTGCTCTCAGATTCTGCCTGATGACTTGCACTTGCTCTTCTGCCTGCTTCAAGACCTCAGGTCCAAATACTTTACCTTCTCCGGTCTGATTCCAGAACAACGGTGTCCTGCACCTCCTTCCATACAACGCCTCCAATGGTTACATCTTGAGACTTTGTTGGTAGCTGTTGTTGTACGAGAACTCTGCATAACACAAACTCTTCTCCCAACTATTCCCATACTGTAATGCACATGCCCTCAACATATCCTCCAATATCTGATTTGTCCTCTCGGTCTGACCGTCTGTCTGCGGATGGTAAGCGGAACTGAAGTGAAGCTTAGTATCCATGGACTCATGTAACTTGCGCCAAAAGTGCGACGTAAACTGACTGCCTTGGTCTGACACTATCTTCTTCGGTACCCCATGCAGACATACAATCTGCTCCATATACAACTCTGCTAGTTTGGCACCGGAATATGTAGTCTTCACCGGAATAAAGTGAGTCACCTTCGTCAATCGGTCCACTATCACCCATATAGAGTCATAACCTCTCTGTGTGCGGGGCAGTCCTGTTATAAAGTCCATACCCACTTCTTTCCATCTCCACTCTGGTATCTTCATAGGCTGAAGCAAACCTGCCGGTCTTTGATGTTCGGCCTTGACTCTCTAGCATACATCGCAAAGAGCTACGTGTGCTGCAACATCGCGCTTCAAACCATACCACCAAAATCTTTCCTTGAGGTCCAAGTACATCTTGGTACTTCCCAGGTGAATGGAATATGCTGACTCGTGCGCCTCCCGTAAGATAACATCCTTGATATGCTGCTGATCTGGCACCACTATTCTGTTACCGTACCACACTGTTCCTTGATCATCCAATCGGAATCCTGGCGCTTTATCTGTCCCAACCTTCTTTATCAATTCCTTGATTTCCTCATCCTCCAATTGACCTTTTCGGATCTCCTGTTCAAGAGTTGGCTCCACTTCTAGCTCAGTCACGTTGGCTACCATACCCAAGTTCAAGCGTTCGAATTCCTAGCTAAGCTCTTCCGGCAAATTCTGACTCGTCAGCACATTCGCATAACTCTTTCTACTCAAAGCATCGGCCACCAAGTTAGCCTTCCCTGGATGATACCCGCCATTCCGAGAAAACTCCTGATCTCACTGACATTTTGCGGCGGGATCCAGTTGAGAACATCTCTGACCTTCTTCGGATCAACTGCTACACCTCCATTTGACACACATGGCCCAAGAATGACACTTCCTTCAGCCAGAATTCACACTTGCTCAACTTGGCATACAGCTGATGCTCTCGGAGTCTCTGCATCACGAACCTCAAATGTTCCTCATGCCTCTTCCTCATTCTTGGAGAAAACCAGAATATCATCAATGAACACCACAACGAACTTGTCGAGATAATCCATGAACACGTTGTTCATCAAATACATGAAGTAGGCCGGTGCATTAGTCAACCCAAAGTTCATAACTGCGAACTCATACAAGCCATATCGGGTAGTGAAAGCTGTCTTGGGGATGTCTGTCACCCGAATTCTCATCTGATGATAGCCCGATCTGAGATCGATCTTGGAGAACACACATGTGGCGGACCACTCCGAAATTATTCCAAGTTAAGTACCCGTGGACCACTAATCAAGCAGTCAGGCACTTAATCTGGAATAAGCTGGAGCGCCATCGGATTATACCCGATTAACCACGTACTTTCATGATCGAAACAACACGCGCGCCCACACGAAGGTGAGTCCCAAAAATTACAACATTCCACAAATTCAACTTACATAAATAGTATCATAAAGTTATTACAAACCAAGTTCGAATTTCTAACCAGAGTATGAGAGTTCATTGCAGCGGAAATAATCTAACGACAATACATAGCAACACAACGATGAAGCCGGCCATGGTGCTACTCCTCCCGATCCTCGGAAGAGGACGGAACCCACTCGACATGCCAGCCAGGAGGAACCTGGGTAGGCCAAGTGATGGAATCGACTGCCACATCCATAACAGTACCTAAAATAATAGCCATAAGCAAGGCTGAGTATACTAATAATCAGCAAGGCTTACCCGTCGGGTGAAAACTACATCACCGACATCTAGACATGAGAGGCTTTTGGCTAGTGGGTTTGTTTGCCAAAAAGCAACGAAGAGTGAATCCTTATTTCCATGATTTGAGCATTAAATTCTAGTAGGGTTAACCATTCTAGATTAGCATCCTCTCTAAGCATACAAGTGGTGCAATACAATTTAGTACATACAACAAGTTCATCATCCTCATAGTTCCACTTGTTACTCAATGCAGCACACCGGTCAAGCAGTCTCATTAACCACGAGAAGCTGACAGTTCGAACCGAATTTTGCTACCTGGCCAGTTGAAACCCAACACACACGGATAATGCTTGCTGTAAAAGGCACAAGCACTACCCAACCTTTCCCATCGATCCACAATTCGGCGCCGGGTCCATTCCCTTAGGATAAAGGTTTACCGCTTCACTCACGGTATCACGCATATATCCACATGTGTACAGCAAGGGAAACAAAATGTTTCCAAGGAGAGATGGCTATCGGTCCTAGCTGCTTCATTCTGGTACCGGGCTTACCGATTCCCATAGGTCGTCATGCATGTGGTACGTTCAAAAAACTTGACACACAGAACCACACGTTTCGACCTTAATCCAATTATCATACACGGACGGGAGATCTACACGTACCATCCCGCCCGTCCATCCTTATGATTCCAACACAAGTAAAGAGGAGGTGGGTGGAAATTTTTATGTCTTTACGATGGTGATTGTGTATACATATACAACATTTCAAATTATTATTTTTAAGCAAGTGTTCAGTTCTGGAATTTAGATTTCACATGCTCCATATTTAATTAATTATCCAAGTGTTCTATTTCTTTTTTATAAAACTCAATTTTACTCTAGCTTCTTCTCATTTTTGTTTCTCTGTTTCTGTGCATCCTTTTTATCCACAAACTTTATGACAGCTACTGGAGTATAAGAGTTAGGCTCACTCCAAAATTTAGCTAAAACTGAGCTACACAGAATTTACTAAAAATGGAACAAGTTGCTGTCCTAGGAAACAAGATTAATTCATATAAAATCGAAACTACTTCCAAAACAGGAGATTTCTTTACCAGAGCTATGCATGAGTGAAAGAGAGGCTCTGACCAAGCGGTGGCTAAAAATAACACTTGGACAACCCTTAATAAGTTTCTATCCGAAAACTAACATATATTTATGTGGGAGCCTAAATGTGACATCCCTGATGTAAAAATGTAGAAAGCACCTGTAAAACAGGTTAAAAAGGGGAAAAGTGGTGTTAGAATTCAAAAGTTCATCAAAATTTAAATTTAAATTCAAAAACAAAGGTCATTTGACACCCAACTGAAATCTCAAGAATTTTGTACTAAACTTGAAAATCTCCAAAAATAAAAGTTGTTCGTCATCACAAATAAAGCCTATTCACTGTTTGGAACTTTTAAAAATTTTGCAGTTTAGCCCCTCAAAAACTCAAAAAACAGTTTGGAACACCTTTTTGAATTTGGGTTATTGGAGCTTGAAAAATTTGAAATTTCAGGTTCACCCCAAAAAGAAAGTTGTGTCCCACATCTCAAATTCCAACTTTTATGTTTACACTTTTCCATGTTCAGTTCAAATTTTCGGAGAAAATTCAAAAGGGGCAAAGGAGCTCCACGGGGCGCCTGACAGGCCCCTGGCGCGCTCTGCGCCTGGCCGGAGTCTGGCCGCCACGTGGCCGGCGTGCGGTGGAGGCCGCTCTGAGCCGGCCGAGCCGCAGCGGCCGCTGGTGTTTGTCCTCACGCGGTTGTCCAGCCCCTCCCGAGCCATCACGTCGCGTGCGACAGCGCGTTGCCGCCTCGCGCCGCGGAGCGCCATCATGGCGAGCTCGCTCGGCCACTGGCCGCAGCCGCGCGCGCCGCGCCGCGCCATCCTGCAGGCCACGATGCTCGCTCGCTACACGCCAAGAAGCTCTGTAGAGGATCCCCCAGCGCCACGCCACGATCTCCTTCGCCCAATCGAGCAGCTCGCGCGCTGCCCGAGCTCGGACCGCACTCATGGTGGTCTGCTCGCGCCGAGCCGTGCGTGCGCACGCTCCCAAGGCAGCTCAATGCCTCTCTAGCGTGCCAAAGCACTTCTCCGAGCCCGTCACACCCTCTCCTAGCTCGCACACTTCACCATTTCACTTCCCCGCGCTCGCTCCCGTCGTCTTCAACCTCCGGCCGCGCGGACCGAGCTTGCTTTCCGAGTGAAATTCACCCTCGTCCCTCCACCATTCCCAAATCCCTCGCGCACAAAGCTAGACCACTTCCCTAGCTTCCATTTCCCCCACTTCTCGTGAGCTCTCCCCAACTCTCCGGCGAGAAATCGGATTTTCCCCCAAATCCGCATTTCCGGCCGCCGGAGCACGCGCACGTCGAGCCCCTACTTCGAGCCCTTCCCGAGGTCAACCACGCATTCCACTAGCTTCGCCGTGTCCCACTGGTGCTCACGGACCCCTCCAACCCCAGTGAGAGCCACCCACTTCGCCAGAATCGAGCCCGCGGTGGCCGCACCGCCACCGCACGTCGCCGGCGAACTCCGAGCTTGCCCCGGCCTCCCAACCGCCACCAATCGACTGGTGGTGAGCCACTGGTCCTTTTCCCCCACTTCCCCGACCCTCTCTCGCCGTTGTTTGGCCGGCGCAACTCCGTCGACAAGCCGAGGACCTAAGTTTGTCTTCTTCCTTTTTCCAGGGTTCCCAGTGAAAAAGGCAGGGACCTGTTCGTGAAGTTTCAAAAGATTCAAGGGCCGGCGCGTAAAAAGATTCTGGAGGTTTAAACCTTTTTCCCGAAATCTTGTAAAATCCACCAAAAATCGTACAAAAATCAGAAAAATGCACAAAAATACTCCCTGGACTCGTGAGATTGTAAAATCCAATCTGATGTTAGCATGTATGTACTTTTGGTGAACCGTTTTTGAATCAAAATTCAAACTGTGAAATTAGAAACTTGTGCATCATCTCAAATCCTGAGCTCCGCTAGGGCTGAGCTTTGGATATGTTGTTTGCGGTGACTTTGGACACCTTGTATCCAAAGGGGACCTAAAAATATGGACTGTAGCGTCAGTTATAAATTAATTTGTGATTCCTGTCTTATTACAGTCCTGAAATTATTAAAAATAATCCATGCAGCTAAAAATCACCATTTTTCTCCAGAGGCCTAAGAACTTGTTAGCACATCTACTAAAAATGCAAAACTTAATTTTTGCCCTGTTTAGACTAGAAATAAATAGATATGTGTTTTCGGATAGAAAATTGATGAGGACTGTGCAAGGGTTATTTTGAGCCACCACTTGGCCAGAGCCCTCCTTACACTCATGACTAGCTCTGGTAGGAAAATTATCTGATTTGGAAGTATTTTCGATTTTATATGAATTTGTCTTGTTTCTTTAAGCAGCAGTTTATACTATTTTTAATAAATTCTGTGTAGCTCAGTTTTAGCTAAAATTTGGAGTGAGCCTAACTCTTATACTCCAGTAGTTGTCATAAAGTTTGTAGATAAAAAAGATGAACAGAAACAGAGAAACAAAAATGAGAAGAAACTAGGGTAGAATTGAGTTATAAAAAGGAAATAGACCATTTTTGATAATTAATTTAAATGAAACATGGAAAGTCTAAAATTCAAGAACAGCACCCAAACCTCAAAATAATAACTGGGAATTCTTGTATATGTGTACACAATCACCATCATAGATGCGTAAAATTTTCCACACCCCTCCTCTAATTTTGTGAAGGAGAAAGTAGTACACTAGCATGTCTAGGTGAACATGGCCTTCAAGGCCTTGGTTTTGGATCAACTAGGCAGCCGCTATAAAGTTATGAATCTCATGTAGAAGGCGCTATTGCGGACGGCTTCTATCACCTCATCCCCACCGACGAAGAAAGAATCCCGGAGAGCGGTCCCAACGAAGTAACAGTCGACCCAGAGGCTAACATTCAGCTAGCGCAAGAAGGCAAGCCCCGGAGCATAACCTAACTTTTAAAAGTTTATGCATCTACGAATTACTTATGCTTGTGCATTTACGTTTCAAGGAGTTGATTGAATACCTTAGTTGAAAAATTCTAGTACCTATGATTTGCAACACTAGTATGAAAGGATCGATAGGGCATTGCTTTAGGACCGTTACAAGTCGAGTGATTTCCTATCACTCGCGAGACATAGGAGTTGCTTGTCTTTACTTATGTTGGAATCATAAGGATGGACGGGCGGGATGGTAGATGTAGATCTCCCGTCCGTGTATGAAAATTGATTTAAGGTCGAAACGTGTGGTTCTGTGTGTCAAGTTTTTGAACGTACCACATGCATGCCGATATATGGGAATCGGTAAGACCGGTACCAGATTGAAGCAGCTAGGGCCGATAGCCATCTCTCCTTGGAAACTTTTGTTTCCCCTGCCGTACACTTGTGGATATATGCGTGATGCTGTGAGTGAAGTAGTAAACCTTTATCCTAAGGAAGTGGACCCGGTTCCGAATTGTGGATCGATGGGAAAGGTTGGGAAGTGCTTGTACCTTTTATAGCAAGCATTGTCCATGTGTGTTGGGTTTCCCCTGGCCAGGTAGCAAAATTCAGTTCGAACTGTCCGCTTCTCGCGATTAATGAGACTGCTTGACCGCCGTGCTGCATTGAGTAACAAGTGGATCTATTAGAATGATGAACTTGTTGTATGAATTAAATTGTATTGCACCACTTGTATGCTTAGAGAGGATGCTAATCTAGAATGGTTAAATCTACTAGAATATGATGCTAAAACCACGAAAGCAAGGATCTATTCTTAGTTGCTTTTTGGCAAACATACCCACCAGCCAAAAGCCTCTCATGTCTAGATGTCGGTGATGTAGTTTTCACCCGACGGGTAAGCCTTGCTGAGTATTAGTATACTCAGCCTTGCTTGTGGCTTTTATTACAGGTACTGTGATGGATGTGGCAGTCGATGCCATTACTTGGCCTACCCAAGTTCCCCCTGGATGGCACGTCGAGTGGGTTCCATCCTCTGCCGAGGAACGAGAGGAGTAGCACCGTGGCAGGCTTCATCGTGGTTAAATCGGGTTTAATCCGACGGCGCTCCAGCTTATTCCGGATTAAGTGCCTGACGGCTTGATTAGCGGTCCAGGGGTACTTAACTTGGAATAATTTTGGAGTGGTCCGCCATAGCTAGCATCAGAGCCGAAACAGGCGCACTAGAGAGAGCAACAAACCTTAAATAAACATTTTAGAATAAAACTTGCCAACTCTTACTTCTGCCGCGCATTGCGATGGAAGGTTATTCTTAGGACCGCTAAGGATGTTACATAGAGCGTGAAGCCTATGTGGGTTAAGGGATCACGATATGATAGGTGGCTAATAATATATTATACTAACTTCCAGGACATTTCATTCTGTCATTTACTTTACGCAATGGTGGGCGCAAGGTACGGCGATTGCTGTAACGTACCACGGCACTATATGAAAATATAGTGGCGGCACATAGTCAATACGCTGTGATGGCGTATGAAACTAGAATAGCATGGTGGGCGCAAGGTACGGCGATTGTTGTAGCGTACCACGGCATCATATCCAAATATGATGGCGGCACAAAGTCAATACGCTATTTCATGAGCGTATGAAATTGTCAATATGTTGCCTTGGTGACATATGAAACATTGCCCGTTCAATGTTGAACGTTCGGGTGCCACCTCTATAGTGGGTGGTAATGTATGGAGACGCTTTCGTGAGTGCTGGCACGAAAGGTTGATTATATATGCTCTGGAATGGAATTTTCTGCAGGTACACTAACCACGATTCCGTAAGATGAACGGTTAGAGAAATTTGGCTAGTTAATATAGGGAGAGATGGATATTGCCTAGCCACCGGCACTAACTTCGTAGGCCAAAAGTTATTGGCACGTGTGATGGTGAGAACGAATAGGCTGCTCATGCATGTAATTCACTGAGATTATATTGAACCTTAATGCACGACCATTAAACTACCCGCCATCAAAATTTGAATAACAACCGGAAATTGTGCCGAAACTCTACCGAAACCCGTCTGCTTGCACCATTAATTCGAACCTGAAAACCTCGTCAAACGAAAAAGTGTTCAACATGAAAGTTGTCAAAAATTTTATCTAGTTTATGCTGTAGAAATTTCAACGAAAATGGTCCAGTAGAACTGGAGTTATGCTTAAAATGGTAACCCCCTGTCTGCTGGAAATTTCTGGGAACAGTGAGGTAAAAATTGAATTTTTACACCGTCTTAACGACAGTTTCTGCTTAAACCTACAACATGAAACTTGTTTGGAATTACTTAAACAATGTCCTGGCCAAATATGGGAATTTTTGAGCTTGTAGATGCCGAGTTTTATAATTTTTACTACACTATCCAGAATCTGTTTTATTTTCTTTGGCGCTAACCGGTTCTCACCCTTGTCCTTTTTGGTTCAGAATGGAATCTCACGCTGACTTGGCCAGCTACCCCAACGACATTTCCTTTTCGGACTGCCTAGGATGGAAAGGTTTCCCTAGCATTCTGTGGTCAGTTTTGCAGGCACTCGATTATCCTACCCCGCCACAATATGAGAGAACCCTCATTCGAGACCGAGGTGTGACCCGATCTCGTGTGCGTTTGGTGGTACATCGCCATCCACCATGTCCTACCTCCCCCACTTGGAGTGTGGAAGTTTATGGACACCACATGGAGACTACTTGTGAGCTAGCCGCCCTGAATGGCATCAGTGCTTTCTGTGCTCAGAACCAGGACTTGGTAGAGCATCAGCTGCTTGGGTTGTTCCCACCGACCCAGCCGGACGATGCCCATTGGACGAGGCGCTATCTTAGCTCTCCTTTGAGGATGGCGGAGAATCCCGTCGCTGCAGCTGCACTTATGATGAGATGGATCCGAGCTTACCACCGTTTGCATGCACTTTTAGGACGGTCACAGAGCGAGGCGCTCAATCTTGCCATGGACATGTCTGCCCGTGCCCGTGACATTGGGGTTGAGAGGACCTCCTTGTCCATTGAGGTGAGCACCAGAGATGCCATGATTGCTGATTTGGAAAGGCAATTGTCTGACCTCCACATCGCGCACAACAATGTCCAAAACGAGCTAGCCCAAACAAGAGAAGAGCTTGAGGATGTGCATGGTACTTTGGAGCATGCCAAGGCCATGTTAGCCGCCCATGATGCTCAGCACCTTCTTGAGCAGGGTGGAGAGCATGGGGAAGGAGAGGCCCCCGACTCCGACATGGATACCGAGGATGACATGCCGCCCCTTCCAGCTCCACCATCATCTATGGGCAGCGAGGCTACCGCTAACAACCTAGATGATTTCTAGAAGTGGCAGTGGCAAGATTACTCCTCTGCATAGCCTAAATTTTGGCTTCATGTTGTAATAGGCTAGATGGAGTTGAGCTCCAACCTTTTGAGACAATGTAATTTAATGGTGTGGTTGTGTGAGCCAAAACTTGATGAACGTTGTAATGGCTGTGTGGAAAACATTCTGCAGCTAACTTTGTTTTAATTATTGATGGGTTTTCCATTCATTTCTGGGCTGTGATGTGAACTACAAAGTTGTTTGGAATTTGTCAAACGAAATGTTCACCAAATTTCAACCCTATTGGTTAAGAGAAATAAAAATGGCAACCAAAACACTACAGCTCGGCCTGCCGTAAAACAGCAAACGCAGAGAGCTAAAGATTGAATTTTTCGGCTTAGTTCCAGCCCGAATTTGATTCTGAGCCAAACATGAAAGTTGTAGAGCATGAAATTTTCGAGCTACTGACCGAATTGGAGCATTTGACTTGCTTCCTGTTGGGATATATGAATTTTTCTTCCGAACTACTTGTTGATATGTCATTCTTACGCAGTAAACTTCATTATATTGCCACGTTCTATCTTGTCATCATTATGCAAGCTTATGAAATGTGGCTAATACAAGTACCTACTGCAGATGGCAATCACCCGCAGCGGTCATGACGCTAGTGGCTCCAATGCTAACCAGCAAGGGCCAGATGGGCAGCAACAGCCGCCACCACCTCCGCCACCGCAGCAACCTCCGACGTGGCAGCAATTGTATGCTACGCAAACGGAAATCCTACGGAACCTGCAACATCAGCAACAAATGATGCAGCAGCAGATGCAACAACAGGGAGGTCAACGGGCCCCTCAGCCTCAAGTGGCCCGGTATGAGGATTTCCTGGCTACACACCCGCCGGTGTTCTCAAGAGCCGAAGAGCCCCTGGAAGCCGATGCGTGGATTCGAGCCATCGAATCCAAGTTCTCTATCTTGGCCACGCCTTGCACTTCCAACCGCAAGGTAGTTTTCGCGGCGCAGCAGCTCCGCGGCACGGCTCTCCTATGGTGGGAGAATTACTTGGCCCTGTAGCAGGAGGGTCACGTGATTGAGTGGGAAGAGTTCAAGACTGCTTTCAAGGCTCACCATATTCCTGCCGGCTTGGTAGAGCGGAAATTGAATGAGTTTCTGGCTTTGACCCAGGATACCCGCACGGTGCTCCAATACGCCCAGGCCTTCAATGGTCTGTGCCCATACGCGGGTCATCACGCCGACTCTGACGAGAAGAAATTGGAAAGGTTCCGACGTGGCCTCAACACCAAGCTAAAAGCCCAACTTACCACCACCCGAGTTGCCACGTATGGCGAGCTTGTGAACATCGCCATCGCCCAAGAAGACGCCAACGTGGTACACAAGGCGGAGAAGAAGAGGAAAGCTCCCGCTGGACCCTCGAGCACGCAGCCGCAGATATTCCGCCTGGTTCCCCCGGCTGCACCGCAAGGACAGTCAAGGGCACCTCAGGGAGGAGGATGGGTTGCTAGGCCACCACAGCCATGTGCGCCCCGTTTCCCTCCACCGCCGCAGCAGCAACCGGCGCCAAGGCAGAACGCACAACAGCCAGCTCGTCCTGGAGCCGGCTATCAGTGCTTCAAGTGTGGCAGCAACAGCCACTTCATCAAGGACTGCCCACAGAACAAGCAACAGAACCAGCGCCCGAGAAATCAGCAAGGCAAGGGTAAACAGCAGCAGCGTGTGCAGGTCCGACAAGGAAGGCTTAACTACACCACCTTGGCCCACCTACCTGAGGGAGCCCCAGATATGACTGGTACCTTTCCTATCCAGAATCAACCTATTGTGATATTGTTTGATTCCGGGGCAACACATAGTTTTATAAGCACAAGATTTCATACAAATTGTGGGTTAAAATCTTACCATACCAAATCATCATATGTGATATCAACTGCGGGAGGTAAAATAGCATCCAACCAAGTCACCCGAAGAGTGCCAATCAGGCTGGGAAGTAAAATATTTCCTACTGATTTAATTCTGCTTGGTATGGAAGGGATTGACATTGTTTTGGGGGCCAATTGGATGACTCAACATAAGATTGTGCTAGATGTTGCGGAACGAGTTGTCGAAATAAACTCGCCTACACATGGCCCTAGTGTGCTATATCTGCCACAACGGAATTGCGCCAATGCTGGTGCTTATACAATGGTAGAAACGCAACTAAAGGACATTCCGGTGGTATGTGAGTATGCCAATGTTTTTCCGGATGACTTACCTGGGATGCCGCCGGATAGGGACATTGAATTTGTGATTGAACTCCAACCTGGCACGGCACCTATATCAAAGAGACCATATAGAATGCCACCCAATGAATTGGCTGAATTAAAAATTCAACTCCAAGAACTGCTAGACAAGGGTTTCATTCGTCCTAGTGTGTCACCTTGGGGATGTTCCGCTATCTTTGTGAAGAAGAAGGACCATTCTTTGAGGTTGTGTATCGATTACCGGCCTCTCAATGCGGTGACTATTAAAAACAAGTACCCACTCCCCCGTATTGATGTCCTGTTTGACCAACTAGCTGGCGCCAGAGTGTTCTCCAAGATTGATCTTCGCTCTGGCTATCACCAAATAAAAATCCGACCTTGTGAAATTCCAAAGACTGCCTTTTCTACTCGTTACGGACTTTATGAATTCTTGGTCATGTCATTTGGACTCACCAATGCCCCAGCCTACTTCATGTACCTCATGAATTCGGTTTTCATGTCAGAGCTAGACAAGTTCGTGGTGGTTTTCATTGACGACATTCTTATATATTCCAAGAATGAGGAAGAGCATGCCGAGCACCTTCGCATTGTTCTTCAAAGATTGAGAGACCATCAACTCTACGCCAAGTTCTCAAAATGTGAATTCTGGCTAGAGAGTGTGAAATTCTTAGGTCACACGGTTTCCAAGGATGGTATATCTGTGGATCCAACCAAGGTGCAAGAGGTGCTGGATTGACAACCACCTACCTCTGTCCATGAGATTCGGAGTTTTCTAGGTTTGGCCGGTTACTATCGCCGTTTTATTTTGGACTTCTCTCGGATTGCGAAACCCATGACCGAACTCTTAAAGAAGGGAGTCAAATTTGAGTGGAATGACAAATGTGATGAGGCTTTCCACACTTTGAGAAAACATTTAACTTCAGCCCCAGTTTTAGCTCAACCCGACTGCACCAAGCCCTATGATGTCTATTGCGATGCTTCAGGCACTGGACTTGGCTATGTTCTTATGCAAGAGAACCGAGTCATTGCTTATGCTTCTTGAGCACTTCAGCCTCATGAGCAAAACTACCCTACGCATGATCTTGAGTTAGCAGCGGTTATTCATGCTCTCAAGATATGGAGACACAAAACACTGAACTCCGGAGGAGGATTATGGATGAGGCCCATCTCTCTAAATTTTCTATCCATCCCGGTAGCACCAAAATGTACCAAGATGTGAAACAAAACTTTTGGTGGACTAGGATAAAGCGAGAAATTGCCACGTATGTGTCGGAATGTGACACGTGTCAGCAGGTTAAGGCTAGCCACTTGAAGGTAGCAGGCACGCTTCAACCTCTACCTATTCCCTCATGGAAGTGGGAAGATATAAGCATGGACTTCATTGTTGGACTTCCCTGAACCCCTCAGGGGCATGACTCCATTTGGGTAATTGTGGACCGCCTTACCAAGACCGCACATTTTATTCCGGTCAATACTGCTTATACCGCTAAGAGGTACGCTGAGATTTATCTGGAACGGGTCGTTTATCTATATGGGGTACCCAAGACGATAATTTCAGATCGTGGTACTCAATTCGTGGCACGCTTTTGGGAACAATTGCAACTATCCCTAGGCACAAAACTGATCCGTAGTTCAGCATATCACCCTCAAACCGATGGGCAGACGGAAAGGGTAAATCAAATACTTGAGGATATGCTTCGAGCTTGTGTTATCCATTACGGGAAGAATTGGGAGAAATGCTTATCTCTAGCCGAATTCTCCTATAACAACAGCTACCAAGCGAGTCTTAAAATGGCACCTTTCGAAGCCTTGTATGGTAGAAGATGTCGGACCCCGTTGTGTTGGTCCCAGGCAGGCGAGAGGTATACCTATGGCCCTGACCTTGTAAAGGAAGCGGAAGAAAAGGTTAGGATCATCCGTGAAAATTTGAGAACCGCACAGTCATGGCAAAAGAGTTACTTTGATCAACGGCGGAAGCCACTTCAATTCGAAGCCGGCGATCACGTGTATTTCAAGGTCTCCCCGACCAAGGGTGTGCAAAGGTTTGGATTAAAAGGAAAACTTGCACCTCGCTACATCGGCCCATATGAAATCACTCAACAATGTGGACCGGTAGCCTACCGTGTGAAGCTTCCCGAGAAGCTCTCTGCCGTGCACGATGTATTCCATGTCTCCCAACTCAAGAAGTGTCTTCGTGTTCCGACCGAAGTTGTTGAACAAGAAGAACTCTCAGTTGAACCGGATCTCTCCTATGATGAGCATCCCATTAAGATCCTCGATGAGAAAGAGAGACAAACACGAAGGAAAGGAGTTAAAATGTACAAAATTCAGTGGAGTCATCACTCCGAGGATGAAGCCATGTGGGAAACCGAGGACTATCTTAAGAAGAACTTCCCCGACGTCCTTTCTTAGACCAAGGTACCTTTTCCCACCTTGTTCCTAAGTGTAATCGAATCTCGGGACGAGATTCCTTTTAATGGGGGGTAGGCTGTAACATCCCTGATGTAAAAATGTAGAACGCACCTGTAAAACAGGTTAAAAAGGGGAAAAGTGGTGTTAGAATTCAAAAATTCATCAAAATTCAAATTTAAATTCAAAAACAAAGGTCAATTGACACCCAACTGAAATCTCAAGAATTTTGTACTAAACTTGAAAATCTCCAAAAATAAAAGTTGTTCGTCATCACAAATAAGGCCTAGTCACTGTTTGGAACTTTTGAAAATTTTGCAGTTTAGCCCCTCAAAAACTCGAAAAACTGTTCGGAACACCTGTTTGAAATTGGTTTGTTTGAGCTTGAAAAATTTGAAATTTCAGGTTCACACCAAAAATAAAGTTGTGTCCCACATCTCAAACTCCAACTTTTATTTTTACACTTTTCAAAGTTCAGTTCAAATTTTTGGAGAAAAATCGAAAAAGGCAAAGGAGCTCCACGGGTGCTGCCAGCTCACCCCTAGCGCGCTCTGCTCCTGGCCGGAGTCCGGCCGCCACGTGGCCAGCGTGCGGCGGAGACCGCGCCAGGCTGGCCAAGCCGTGGCGGCGGGTAGTGCTTGTCCTCGCGCGGGCATCGGGGCTTGCTGTGCCATCACGTCGCGCGCGACAGCGCGCTGCTGCCTCGCGCCGTGGAGCGCCATGATGGCGAGCGAGCTCGGCCACTGGTCGTAGCCGTGCGCGCGCCGTGCAACACCGTCCCACGGCTGGATTCGCTCCCCCTACGCGCCAAGAGGCCTTTGCTTCGTATCTCACTCGATCACGCCATGATCCCCCTCGCCCAACCCCGTCGCTCGCTCTGTCCGAGCTCGGGGACGCGTCAATGGCGCGTCGCGTCACCCATCTTCCCTCGCGCGCGCTCCCGAGGCAACTCGGCGCTCTCTAGCGTGCCCAAGAACTCCACTGAGCACCCACACTCCTTCCCCCAGCTACCGCCCAGCCATTTCCCTTCTCCCCGCGTTCGCTCCCACCTTCTTCAACCTCCAGCCGCGCGGACCGAGCTTGAGTCTCAGGCAAAATTCGTCCTCATCCCTCCACCATCCCCAAATTCCTCGCGCACAGAGCTAGACCACTTCCCTAGCTTCCATTTCCCCCACTTCTCTCGAGCTTTCCCCAATTCTCCGGCGAGAAATTGGATTTTCCCCAAATCCCCATTTCCGGCCGCCGGAGCACCTCCACGTCGAGCGCCCACTTCGAGCCATCCCTGAGGTCAACCGAGCATTCCAATAGCTTCACCGAGTCCCACTGGTGCTCACGAGCCCCTCCAACTCTGGTGACAGCCACCAACCTCGCCAGAATCAAAGCCGCAGCGGCCGCACTGCCACAGCACGTCGCCGGCGACCTCCGAGCCTCCTCGGGCCTCCCAACCGCCACCATTCGACTCGTGGTGAGCTGCTGGTTCTTTACCCCACTTCTCCGACCTCCTCCCGCCGTCGTTTGGCCGGCGCAACGCCGTCGACGAGCCGAGGACTTAACTTCATCGTCTTCCTTTTCACAGGGTTCCCAGTGAAAGAAGGCAGGGACCTGTTCGCGAAGTTTTCAAAAGATTTAACGGCCGCGACGTAAAAAGATTCTTAAGGTTTAATCCATTTTCCCGAAATCTTGTAAAATCCAGCAAAAATCATACAAAAAACAGAAAAATGCACAAAAATACTCCCTAGATTCGTGAGGTTGTAAACTCCAATCTCATATTAGCATGTATATGCTTTTGGTGAACCGTTTTTGAATTAAAATTCAAACTGTGAATTTAGAAACTTGTGCACCATTTGAAATCCTGAGCTCCTCTAGAGCTGAACTTTGGATATGTTGTTTGTAGTGACATTAGACGTCTTGTGTCCAAGGGAGACCTAAAAATATGGACTCTAGCTTCAATTATGAATTAATTTGTGATTCCTGTCTTAGTTTAGTCCTGCAATTATTAAAAATAATCCATGCAGCCAAAAATCACCATTTTTGTCCAGAGGCCTAAGAATTTGTTAACACATGTGGCAAAAATGCCAAACTTAATTCTTGACCCTGTTTAGACTAGCAAATAAATAAATGTGGGTTTTCGGATAGAAAATTATTGAGGGCTGTCCAAGTGTTATTTTTAGCCACCACTTGGACAGAGCCTTTCTTTCACCTGTGAGTAGCTCTGATCGAAAAATTATCTGATTTGAATGTATTTTCAATTTTATATGAATTTATCTTGTTTCTTTAAGCAGTAGTTTATACTATCTTGGAATCATAAGGATGGACGGGCGGGATGGTATGTGTAGATCTCCCGTCCATGTATGATAATTGGATTAAGGTCGAAACGTGTGGTTCTGTGTGTCAAGTTTTTGAACGTACCACACGCATGCCGACCTATGGGAATCGGTAAGCCCGGTACCTAATTGAAGCAGCTAGGGCCGATAGCCATCTCTCCTTGGAAACATTATATTTCCCTTGCCGTACACATGTGGATATATGCGTGATGCCGTGAGTGAAGCGGTAAACCTTTATCCTAAGGGAATGGACCCGGTTCCGAATTGTGGATTGATGGGAAAGGTTGGGAAATGCTTGTGCCTTTTATAGCAAGCATTATCCGTGGGTGTTGGGTTTCCCCTAGCCGGGTAGCTAAATTCGGTTCGAACTGTCCGCTTCTCGCGGTTAATGAGAATGCTTGACCGCTGTGCTGCGTTGAGTAACAAGTGAAATTTTGAGAATGATGAACTTGTTTTATGTATTAAATTGTATTGCACCACTTGCATGCTTAGAGAGGATGCTATTCTAGAATGGTTAATTCTACTAGAATATGATGCTAAAACCATAAAAGTAAGGATCCACTCTTAGTTGCTTTTTGGCAAACAAACCCACCACCCAAAAGCCTCTCATGTCTAGAAGTCAGTGATGTAGTTGTCACCCGACGGGTAAGCCTTGCTGAGTATTAGTATACTCAGCCTTGCTTGTGGCTATTATTTCAGGTACTTTGATGGATGTGGCAGTCGATGCCATCACTTGGCCTACCTAGGTTCCTCCTGGCTGGCATGTTGAGTGGGTTCTGTCCTCTTCCGAGGATCGGGAGGAGTAGCACCATGGCCGGCTTCATCGTGGTGTTACTATGTATCGTCGCTAGATTTATTATGCCGCTTCAATGAACTATCGTACTCTGATTCAAAATTTGAACTTGGTTTGTAATAACTTTATGGTACTAATTACGTATGATGAATTTGTGGAATGTTGTAATTTCTGGAACTCACCTTCGTGTGGGCGCGCTTGTTGTTTCAATCGTGAAAGTACGTGGTTAATCGGGTATAAACCGATGGCGCTCCAGCTTATTCCGGATTAAGTGCCTGACTGCTTGATTAGCGGTCCAGGGGTACTTAACTTGGAATAATTTCGGAGTGGTCCGCCACAGTTGGGAGGCCAGAGGAGACCCGGAGGTCGCCGATGACGGAGCAGTGGCGGTGCGGCCGTCGCGGCTTCAACTCCGGCGAGATCAGTGGCTTTCACCAGGGTTGGAGGTGATCGTGAGCATCAGTGGGACATGACGAAGACGTTGGGATGCTCGGTTGGCGTCGGGGATGGCTCGAAGGTGTAGCTCGACGTGGAGGTGCTCCGGTGGCCGGAAATGGGGATTTTGGGGGAAATCCCGATTTCTCGCCAGAGAGTTGAGGGGAGCTCGAGAGAAGTGGGGGAAAAGGAAGCTAAGGAAGTGGTCTAGCTCTACGCACGGTGAATTTGGAAATGGTGGAGGGATTTGCGGTGGATTTGGCTCGCGGCGCGAGAGCTCGAGCTCTGCTTGCAGCGGCCGGAGGTGGAAGAAGACGTGTGAGGGAGCGCGAGGAGAGGAACTGGTTGCGCTGCTGGCTGACGAAAAGAGCTAGGGTCCCTTGGTGAGCGTTTGGAGCGAGCTAGAGGCTGCTGGGCTCGCTCGGGGCGCGTGTGCGCGTGCTTGAGCCGTCGGGGTCGCCCTTGATGGCTCTGGCAGCTCGGGCAGCGCGAACGGAGGGGGTTGGGGGCTGGAGATCGTGGCGTGTGCGTCGAGGGATCTTTCGCAGAGGGGGTCTGGCGCGTAGCGGGAGGGAATCGACCACAGGCAGCTCAGCGCGGTGCGCGCGGCCGCGGCCAGTGGCCGAGCTCGGCTCGCCATCATGGCGCTCCGCGCGGCGCGAGGCTGCGCAGGCGCCGCAGCACGCGATGTGACCATACGAGAAGCCAGACGCCCACGCAAGGACAAAAGGAAGGTGCCGCCATGGCATGGCCGGCCAGGCGAGGCCGCCGCCGCTCGCCGGCCACGTGGCGGCCGTGGCCGGCCGGCGCAGAGCGCGCCAGGGCGAGCTGTCGGGCGCCCCGTGGAGCTCCTCCTTTCACTGTGGATTTTCTCCAAAAATTTGAACTGAACTTCAGATGTGCAAAAATAAAAGTTGGAGTTTGAGTTGTGGGACACAACTTTCGTTTTGGGGTGAACCTGAAATTTCAAATTTTTCAAGCTCAAACAGGCCATTTTCAAACAGGCGTTTGGCACGGTTTTTCGAGTTTTTGAGGGGCTTAACTGCAAAATTTGAAAAAGTTTCCAACAGTGACTAAGCCTTATTTGTGATGACAAACAACTTTTATTTTTGGAGATTTTTAAGTTTAGTACAAAATTCTTGAGATTTCAGTTGGGTGTCAAAAAGGCCTTTGTTTTGGATTTAATTTGAATTTTTGATCAAATTTTTGTGTGCTACCACCATTGTTACCCCTTTAATCCTGGTTTGATTGTGTTTTTAGAGTACTAACATCAGGGATGTCACAACACAAGCTCCCCTCAACTGGTCAAAGAGATCATCGATCCTTGGCAGTGGATACTTGTTCTTGATGGTGACCTCATTAAGGGCTCGATAGTCTATGGACATCCTCTGTGTCCCGTCTTTCTTATCAACAAACAACGCTGGAGCTCCCCAAGGCGAAGAGCTAGGACGGATATACCCCTTAGCTAGTAAGGCCCTCAATTCTTCTTTAAGTTTCTTTAATTCTCCTACCCCCATTCTATATGGTCTTTTAGCTATGGGTGCTGTGCCAGGCATAAGTTCAATAACAAATTCAACTTCACGTTCCGGAGGCATACCTAGCAATTCATCTGGGAACACATCTGGATACTCGTTCAACACTCGAATGTCCTTCAACTCTGTGCCTTCAGCATGATTGGCCTGACCGAGCTCTGTGGATTTGGTTGCCTCATACACAATCTTCTCCTCTGATGGAGCCACTAACTGAACTGCACACTTAGAACACTGTATGACTGCATCGTACTTTGCTAGCCATCTCATTCCCAAAATCAGATCCATCCCGATAGAGTTTAGGACTATTGGGTGTGCTAAGAAGTCTACCCCCCTTATGTTAACTGCTACATTAGGACAACGTATTGTGGCCCGTAGTTCTCCCCCCGGTGAGTTAACCAACATGGTAGTTCCCATAGGTTGCATAAGCATCAAGTACTTTTTCACAAAATCAGCAGATATAAAAGCATGCGAAGCTCCAGAAGCAAACAAAACTGTAGCTGGTTGTGAGTTGACTGGAAACGTACCGACTACCACATCTGTGGCTCCTTCTGCAGTTTCTGCTCCCACATGGTCGAGTCTGCCCTTGGCGTAGTTCTGCTGGCCATGGTTCCCCTGCGCCTGCTGCTGATTCCCATTCTGAGCTGGTTGTGGTCCTGTCTTCTGATTGCTATTCTGACGGTGGAGTTCTGGACCCTCCGGGGACAAGAGTTAGCATAATGTCCCTGTTCACCACAATGGTAGCAGGCCCTCGGGCTGACAGGAATGGTGTTAGCCTAGGTGGTGCGTGAAGCCTGAGTGTTCTGCTACGCGTTCTAGTAGTGCTACTGCTGTGGTGGTGGATACTGGGGACGCTGCTGGTTCTGGCCGCGGTTCAGAAGGCTTGACTGTCCCTGAGTACGCTGCTGATTCACCTACTGGGGGTTGTAGCGGGAGCGGACATTGCTGCCAGATTGCTGGTTCATGATCCTCCTCTTCTTGTCCTTAATCTCATGGCGCTTGTGCTCCACCATCAGAGCACCATCGACCAGCTCACCGAAGGTTGGAAAGGTGATGCATATCAACTGCAGCTGCAAGGCATCCTGGAGTCCACCCCGGAAGCGAGTCTGCCTCTTCCGGTCTGTTGACACCTCATCTGGTGCGTAGTGGGCCAGCTCAAGGAACTTGTTAGGATAGGCAGTGACACTCATTCCTTCCTGCGTCAGAGCTAGGAACTCCTTCTTCAGGACCATCAGTCCCTCAGGCACATGGTGACCATAGAAGTCGTCACTGAACCGCTGCCAGGTGATCTGGTCGCGATTGGGTTGCGCATATTGGTATGCCACCCACCAGTCGAGAGCAGCTCCTTCAAACTGTCCTGAGGCATAGAGCACCTTCTCCCTGTCATCACACTGAGCAATGTCGAGCTGTCTCTCCACTGCCTTGATCCAGTCTTCAGCTTCCATGGGATCCTTGGCGCGGGAGAACTTTGGCGGGCGCCCCTTCAAGAATTCTTCCCTCTTGTCCTGGATGGGCTGGGGAGGTGGCTGGACAGGTGGATTCTGCAGGTTCTGCTGCATCAAAGCTATGGCCTACGTCAACTGCTGCATCGTCTGCGTCTGCATGCGGACCAGATCCTCCATGGTGGGTGGCTGGTTCTGGTTCTGGTTGCCACCACCCGACGATCCTCTTGTTCCAACCATCTATCATTTATTAAACAATCACAGATCAAAACCCCAACATTCACATTCACAGTCATGTCTGAACCAGTGTCAAGAACAGAAGCAATCCACTGACAAGATAAGGTACTCAGGCGATAGGAAAGATAATAGAAGATGTGCAAAAGAGGTTAAGAACCCAACTATTTATTTATTAAATACCTTATACCTTAATCCAATACTAGATGATTGCAGACTTTCATCCACGCTCATCACAATCATTACAAAGATCCAAATCACACATAAGCATAATAATAAATCATCCAAGCATTTAAAGACATGGTTCACACACGACTCGACACACTAAGACTCGACTCTTTTTTTTTGACTCAAAACATACTACTCGATCCCTATTAAAACTTCATGGAAGCATCTAGGGGTCGACGGTGGTGTGGGCGGCAAGGGAGTTGTAGCGTGGCCTCCTACGCTGTTGTGACATCCCTGATGTTTAGCACCTTAAAAACACAATCAAAACAGCATAAAAGGGCAGCAATGGTGGTAGCACACATAATTTGATCAAAATTCGAAATTTAAATTTCAAACAAGGCCTTTTTGACACCCAACTGAAATCTCAAGAATTTTGTAATAAACTTAAAAATCTTCAAAGATAAATGTTGTTTGTCATCACAAATAAGGCCTAGTCACTGTTGGGAACTTTTTCAAATTTTGCAGTTAAGCTCCTCAAAAACTCGAAAAACCGTGCTGAACGCCTGTTCAAAAATGGCCTGTTTGAGCTTGAAAAATTTGAAATTTCTGGTTCACCCCAAAAAGAAAGTTGTGTCCCACATCTCAAACTCCAACTTTTATTTTTGCACATTTGAATGTTCAGTTCAAATTTTTGGAGAAAATCCACAGTGAAAGGAGGAGCTCCGCGGGACGCCCGACAGTCGCCTTGGCGCGCTCTGCCCCGGCCGCAGACCGGCCTCGCCTGGCCGGCCAAGCCACGGCGGCACCTTCCTTCTGTCCTGGCGCGAGCGTCTGGCTCCCCGTTCCGTCACGTCGCGCACTACAGCGCCCTGGCAGCCCCGCGCCGCGCGGAGCACCATGATGGCGAGCAGAGCTCGGCCACTGGCCTTGGCCGCGCGCGCCGCGCTGAGCCGCCCCGCGGTCGGATTCCTGCTCGCAACGCGCCAAAGCCTCTATGGCGTATCCCTCCATCACGCACGCCATGATCCTCAGCCCCCAACCCCCTCCGCTCGCGCCGCCTGAGCTGTCAGAGCCATCAATGGCGACTCCAACGGCTCGAGCACGCGCGCGCATGCCCTGAGCGAACCCAGCCAGCTCTAGAGTGCTCATTTGCTTCGCCAAGTGAACTCTCACCCTTGCCTTCGCTCACGCCACAGCCATTCCCTCTCCCCCACGCTCCCGAGCCTCGTCTTCAACCTCTGGCCGCAAGAGCCGAGCTCGAGCGCCAGAGCAAAATTCACCTCCATCCCTCCACCATTTTCAAATTCACTAAAACCCGAGCTCTTCCACTTCCTTAGCTTCAATTCCCCCCCACTTCTCTCAAGCTCGCATCAACTCTCCGACGAGAAATTGGGATTTCCCCCAAATCCCCATTTTTCGGCCGCGAAGCACCTCCACGTCGAGCCACACCTTTGAACCATCCCCAACGCCAACCGAGCATCTCATCGTCTTTGCCGTGCCCCACTAATGCTCACGAGCCACTCCAACCGCAGCGGAAGCCACTGCCTCACCGGAGTTGAAGCCGCGGCGGCCGCACCGCCACTGCTCCCGTCGCCGGCCACCTCCGAGGCTCCTCCGACCTCTCATCCGCCACCATTCGACTCGTGGTGAGCTGCTCGTCCTTTTCGCCCACTTCTCCGAACTTCTCCCACCGTCGTTTGGCCGGCGCAACGTCGCCGACGAGCCAAGGGCAACTCTTCATCTTCTTCTTTTTCGCAGGGTTCCCAGTGAAAGAAACCAGGGGCCTGTTTGCGAGGTTTCAAAAGTTCCGAGGGTCGCGGCGTAAAAAGATTCTTAAGGTTTAGTTCTTTTTCCCAAAATCTTGTAAAATCCACTAAAAATCGTAGAAAAATCAGAAAAATGCTCAAAAATACTCCCTAGACTCGTGAGATTGTAAACTCCAATCTCATGTTGGCATGTATACACTTTTGATGAATAGTTTTTGAATTAAAATTCAAACTCAGTGTTTAGAATCTTGTGCACCGTTTGAAATCCTGAACTTTGGATATGTTGTTGGTGATGCCTTTAGACGCTTTGTGTCCAAAGGAGACCTAACAATATGGACTGTAGCTTCAGTTATGATTTATTTTGTGATTCATGTTCTAGTTTAGTTCTGCAATTATTAAAAATAATCCATGCAGTCAAAAATCACCATCTTTCACCAGAGGCCTAGGAACTTATTAGAACATGTGGTAAAAATTCTAAATCTAATTTTGACCCTGTTTAGGCTCCCAAATAAATAGATGTTGGTTTTCGGATAGAAAATTATTAAGGGCTGTCCAAGTGTTATTTTTAGCCACCACTTGGTCAGAGCCTCTCTTTCACTCATGCATAGCTCTGGTAAAGAAATCTCCTGTTTTGGAAGTAGTTTCGATTTTATATGAATTAGTCTTGTTTTCTGAGACAGCAACTTGTTCCATTTTTAATAAATTCTGTGTAGCTCAGTTTTAGCTAAATTTTAGAGTGAGCCTAACTCTTATACTTTAGTAGCTGTCATAAAGTTTGTGGATAAAAAGGATGCATAGAAACAGAGAAACAAAAATGAGAAGAAGCTAGAGTAAAATTGAGTTTTATAAAAAGAAATAGAACACTTTGGATAATTAATTAAATATGGAGCATGTGAAATCTAAATTCCAGAACTGCACACTTGCTTAAAAATAATAATTTGAAATGTTGTATATGTGTACACAATCACCATCATAAAGACATAAAAATTTTCACACACCTCCTCTAATTTTGTGAAGGAGAAAATAGTTCACTAGTATGTCTAGGTGAATATGGCCTTCAAGGCCTTGTTCTTAGATCACATAGGCAGCCGCATTAAAGTTGTGCATCTGATGTAGAAGGCGCTCTCGCTGACGGTACCTACAACCTCGTCCCCGTCAACGAAGAAGAAGTCCCCGAGGGTGGTGCCAACGTCGTGGTGATCAACCCGGAGCCTGACAGTCAGCTAGCTCAAGAAGGCAGGCCCCGGAGCATAACCTAACTTTAATTCGTGCAACTATGAATTTATTATGCTTGTGCATTTACGTTCTAGGTGTTGTATGAAAACCCTAGTTGCATGATTCTAGTACCTATGACTGGAAATACTAGCATGATAGGATCGGTAGAGCAATGCCTTTAGGACCATTACAAGTCGAGTGATTTCCTGTCACTCGCGAGATATAGGAGTTGCTTGTCTTTACTTATGTTGGAATCATAAGGATGGACGGGCGGGATGGTATGTGTAGATCTCCCGTCCGTGTATGATAATTGGATTAAGGTCGAAACGTGTGGTTCTGTGTGTCAAGTTTTTTGAACGTAGCACATGCATGCTGACCTATGGGAATCGGTAAGCCCGGTACCAGAATGAAGCAGCTAGGACTGATAGCCATCTCTCCTTGGAAACATTTTGTTTCCCTTGCTGTACACATGTGGATATATGCGTGATGCCGTGAGTGAAGCGGTAAACCTTTTTCCTAAGGGAATGGACCCGGCGCCGAATTATAGATCGATGGGAAAGGTTGGGTAGTGCTTGTGCCTTTTACAGCAAGCATTATCCGTGTGTGTTGGGTTTCCCCTGGCCCGGTAGCAAAATTCGGTTCGAACTGTCCGCTTCTCGCGGTTAATGAGACTGCTTGACCGGTGTGCTGCGTTGAGTAACAAGTGGAACTATGAGGATGATGAACTTGTTGTATGTATTAAATTGTATTGCACCACTTGTATGCTTAGAGAGGATGCTAATCTAGAATGGTTAACCCTACTAGAATTTTATGCTAAAATCATGGAAATAAGGATTTACTCTTAGTTGCTTTTTGGCAAACAAACCCACTAGCCAAAAGCCTCTCATATCTAGATGTCGGTGATGTAGTTTTCACCCGACGGGTAAGCCTTGCTGAGTATTAGTATACTCAGCCTTGCTTGTGGCTATTATTTCAGGTACTGTTATGGATGTGGCAGTCGATTCCATCACTCGGCCTACCCAGGTTCCTCCTGGCTGGCATGTCGAGTGGGTTCCATCCTCTTTCGAGGATCGGGAGGAGTAGCACCATGGCCGGCTTCATCGTGGTGTTGCTTGTGACATCTCAGATGTCAAAAGGATTAAAAGTACAATTAAAATCAATGCAAAAGGTTAATTATGGGTTGAAATTCAAAAATCCATCAAAAATTCAAATTTAAATTCCAAAAACCAGGGTTGTTTGGCACCAACTGAAAACTCAAGATTTTTGTACTAAACTTGAAAATCTCCAAAAATAAAAGTTGTTTGTCATCACAAATAAAACCTAGTCTCTGTTTGGAACTTTTGAAAATTTTGCAGTTTAGTCCCTCAAAAACTCAAATTACCATTCTAGGCACCTTTTTGCTTTTGGGTTGTTTGTGCTCGAAAAATTTGAAATTTCAGGTTCACCCAAAAAGAAAGTTGTGTCCCATCTCCCAAAATCCAACTTTTATTTTTATACTTTTTCAAGTTTAGTTCAAATTTTTGGAGAAAATTCGAATTTGAAAACGGAACTCCACGGGGCGCCAACAGTGCCCCTGGCGCGCCCCTGCGCTGGCCGGAGCTCGGCCGCCACGTGGCCGGCAAGCGGCGCAAGCGGCACCGAGCTGGCCGAGCCGCGGCGGACGCTAGCGCTTGTCATCTTGCAATTGTCCAGCCACTCCCGAGCCGTCGCGTCGCCGTCGTCAAGCCGCTTCGCCTCGCGCCGCGCGAGCGCCATCATGCGGTCGGAGCGCCGCTGTGGCCACGCGCGCGCGCGACGCGCAGAGCCGCTCCGCAGGCCGTGATGCCGTCCCGCTACGCTCCAAGAGCACTGTTGAGGATCCCCCAACATCACTCGAGGATCTCCTCGCCCGGTCGAGTCGCTCGCGCGCTGCCCGAGCTCGCGCCGCATTCATGGCGGTCTGCTCGCGCCGCGCCGTGCGCTCGCACGTTCCCGAGGCAGCACAGTGCCTCCCTCGCGTGCCCTAGCACTCCACCGAGCACTCACACCCCTCCACTCACTCGCTCACTTAGCCATTTTCACTTCCCCGCGCTCGCTCGGTCATCTTCTTCCTCGCGCCGCGCGAACCGAGCCGAGCATCGAGGCAAAATTCTCCTTCCACACTCCTCCATTCCCAAATTCGTCGCGCACGAAGCTAGACCTCTACACTAGCTCCAAATCCCCCCACTTCCCCTGAGCTATTGTCGCTTCTCCGGCGAGAAATCACGATTTCCCCCAAATCGCGATTTTCGGCCGCCGGAGCACCCGCACGTCGAGACCCCACTCCGAGCCGTCCCCGAGGTCAACCGAGCACGCCATTAGCTTCCTCGTGCTCCACTGGTGCTCTAGGACCCTTCAAACCCCGACGAACGCCCCCGACCTCACCGGCGTAGCAGTCGCGACGGCGCACCGCCACCGCTCGTCGCCGGCGAAACTCCGAGCTTCCCCGGCCTCCCAACCGTCACCAACCGACTCGTGGTGAGCCCCTGGATCTTTTCCCCCACTTCCCCGAGCCTAGTTTGCCGCCGTTTGGCCGGCGCAACTCCGGCGAGAGCCCAGGGACCGAAGTTCATCGTCTTCGTTTTCCCAGGGTCCTCCGTGCAAAAGTCAGGGACTAGTTTGGATGGTTTTGAAAGTTCTAGGGTTCCCTGCGTAAAAAGATTCTTAAACCTAGATTTGATTTTCCCGAATCTTGTAAAATCCGTTAAAAATCGTACAAAAATCAGAAAAATGCACCATTTCAAACTATGGAAATTGAAACTATGGAAATTGAAACTATGGAAAAACCCGTTAAAAATCGTACAAAAATCAGAAAAACCGCTTTTGAATTAAAATTCAAACTATGGAAATTGAAACTTGTGCACCATTTCAAATCCAGAGCTCCGCTAGGGTTGATCTTTGGATATGTTGTTTGTAGTGACTTTGGACAGCTTGTGTCCAAAGGGGACCTAAAAATATGCAATGTAGCTTCAGTTATGAATTAAAATGTGTTTCCTGTCTTTTTGTAGTGCAGAAATCATTAAAAATAATCTGTGCAGTGAAAAATCACCATTTTGCTCCAGAGGACTTAAAACTTGTTAGCACACCTGTTAAAAATGAAAAACTTAATTTTTGCTCTGTTTAGACTAGCAAATAAATAAATATGTGTTTTTAAATAGAAATTTATTGAGAACTGTCCAAGGGTTATTTTGAGCCACCACTTGGCCAGAGCCCTCCTCATGCTTAACTAGCTTTGGTAGGAAAATCTCCTGAAATGGATGAATTTTCGATTTTATATGAATTTATTTCATTTCTGCAGACAGCTGATTGATTTATTTTTAATAAATTATGTGTAACTCAGATTCAGCTAAATTTTGGAGTGATCTTAGCTCTTATACTCCAGCAGCTGTGATAAAGTTTATAGATAAAAATGATGAGCAGAAAAGGAGAAACAAAAATGAGAAGTAATCTAGGTGGAAATTGATATATATAAAAGAATAAACCTTTTTGTTAATTAGTTAGAATAAAATAAAAGGAATCTGAAATTCCAGAACAGCACCCTAAATTGTGAGTAATAAATAAGAATTCTTTTATATATGTACACAATCACCATCGAAGACAAATAAAAGTTTTCCCCCCCACTACTTTATTTGTGAAGAATATAGTAGTACTTAAGCATGTCTAGGTGAATATGGCCTTCAAAGGCCTTAATCATAGACTCAATAGGCAGCCACCTTAAGATATGCATCTCGTGTAGAAGGTGCTATCCCGGACGGCAACTACCACCTCATCCCCGCTGACGAGGAAGGAGTCCCGGAGGAAGGTGCCGGTGCAGGATCGACCAACCCAGAGGCTAACCCCCAGCTTGAGCAAGAAGGCAAGCCCCGGAGCATAACCTAACCTTTACCAATTACGCATCTATGAATTTCCTATGCTTGTGCATTTACGTTTCAAGGAGTTGATTGAATACCTTAGCTGCACATTTCCTAGTACCTATGAATTGCAACACTAGTATGAAAGGATCGATAGGGCATTGCTTTAGGTCCGTTACAAGTCGAGTGATTTCCTGTCACTCGCGAGACATAGGAATATCTTGTCCTTACTTATGTTGGAATCATAAGGATTGACGGGCGGGATGATAGATGTAGATCTCCCGTCCGTGTATGATAATTGATTTAAGGTCGAAATGTGTGGTTGAGTGTGTCAAGTTTTTGAACGTACCACATGCATGCCGATGTATGGGGATCGGTAAGCCCGGTACCAGATTGAAGCAGCTAGGGCCGATAGCCATCTCTCCTTGGAAACTTTGTTTTCCCCTGCCGTACACTTGTGGATATATGCGTGAGACTGTGAGTGAAGCAGTAAACCTTTATCCTAAGGAAATGGACCCGGTTCCGAATTGTGGATCGATGGGAAAGGTTGGGAAATGCTTGTACCTTTTATAGCAAGCAGAGTATCCGTGTGTGTTGGGTTTCCCCTGGCCAGGTAGCAAAAATTCGGTTCGAACTGTCCGCTTCTCGCGGTTAATGAGACTGCTTGACCGCCATGCTACATTGAGTAACAAGTGGAACTTTGAGATGGATGAACTTGTTCTATGAATTAAATTGTATTGCACCACTTGTATGCTTAGAGAGGATGCTAATCTAGAATGGTTAAATTTACTAGAATATGATGCTAAAACTTGAAAGCAAGGACCTACTTCTAGTCGCTTTTTGGCAAACAAACCCACCAGCCAAAAGCCTCTCATTGTCTAGATGTCGGTGATGTAGATTTCACCCGACGGGTAAGCCTTGCTGAGTATTAGTATACTCAGCCTTGCTTGTGGCATTGATTTACAGGTACCATGTTGGATGTGGCCGTCGATGCTTTGACTTGGCCTGCCCAGGTTCCCCCTGGCTGGCACATCGAATGGGTTCCGTCCTCTGCCGAGGATCGGGAGGAGTAGCATCGTGGCAGGCTTCAGCACGGTGTTATTTGTATCGTCGTTAGATTCTTCCGCTGCAATGAACTTTTATTTCTGCTGCAAGACTTTAATACTCTGATTTAAATTTGAACTTGTTTGTAATAACTTTGAGATTCTATTTGTGTATGTCAATTTGTGGAATGTTGTAATCTCTGGAACTCACCTTCGTGTGGGCGTGCTGTTGTTTCGATCGAGACAAGAACGTGGTTAATCGGGTTTAATCCGACGGCGCTCCAGCTTATTCCGGATTATGTGCCTGACTACTTGATTAAGTGGTCCCGAGGTACTTAACTTGGAATAATTTCGGAGTGGTCCGCCACAGCTGGCATCAGAGCCGAAGCAGCGCACCGGAGAGAGCAACAAACCTTTGATAAACATTTTTGATTAAAATTTGCCAACTCGTACTTCCGCCGCGCCTCGCGAAGGAAGGTTATTATCAGGACCGCTAAGGATGTTACCTAGAGAGTGAAGCCTATGTGGGTTAAGGGATCACGATATGATAGGTGGCAAATAGTATATTATACTGACTTCCAGCACATTTCATTCTGTCATTTACTTTACGCAATGGTGGGCGCAAGGTACGGCGATTGTTGTAACGTACCACGGCACTATATGAAAATATAGTGGCGGCACATAGTCAATACGCCATCACGGCGTATGAAACTAGAATAGCATGGTGGGCGCAAGGTACGGCGATTGCTGTAACGTACCATGGCACTATATGAAAATATAGTGGCGGCACAAAGTCAATACGCTCATGAAATAGCGTATGAAACTGTCAATATGTTGCCTTGGTGACATATGGACATTGCCCGTTCAATGTTAAACGTTCGGGTGCCACCTCTACAGTGGGTGGTAATGAATGGAGACGCTTTCATGAGTGCTGGCACGAAAGGTTGATTATATATGCTCTGGAATGGAATTTTCTGCAGGTACCCTAACCGCGAATCCGTATGTTGAGACGGTTAGAAAGGTCGGCTAGATAATATAGGGAGAGACGAATATTGCCTAGCCACCGGCACTAACTTCGTAAGCCCAAAGTTTATTGGCATGTGTGTTGGCGAGAACGAATAGGCCGCTCATGCATTACATCTCACTGAATTGATGTCGAATTTTAATAAGTGACCAAATCGAACCGCCGTCGAAATCGAAATTACAACCCAAAAATCCAGCTGAGACCAATCTGTTTGCACCTATAATTCGAAACTGAAAACGTTGTCAAATGAAAAAGTGTTCAACATGAAAGTTGTCATAAATATTATGAAGTATATGCTGTAGAAATTTCAACGAAAATGGTTCAGTAAAACTGGAGTTATGCTAAAAATGGTAACCCCCTGTCTGCTGGGAATTTCTGGGGACAGTGAGAGACAAATTGAATTTTTACACCATCTTAACGACAGTTTCTGCTCAAACCTCCAACATGAAACTTGTTAGGAATTACATAAAAAATATCCTGGCCAAAGCTGAGAATTTTTGAGCTTGTAGATTTCGAGTTTTGTAATTTTTGCTACATTGTCCAGAATCTGTTTTTGTTTTTCTTGGCGCTAACCGGTTCTCACCCTTGCCCCCTTTTTCTTTTGGTTCAGAATGGACGCCTTCGCTGATCTGGCCAGCTACCCCAACGACGTGTCCTTCTCTGATTGCTTGGGATGGGAAGGTTTCCCTAGCATCTTGTGGTCGGTTCTACAGGCACTTGACTACCCTACACCGCCACAGTACGAGAGGACTATTATCCGAGACCGTGGTGTGGTTCGTTCCCATGTGCGTTTGGTGGTATATCGCCACCCGCCGTGTCCTAGTTCCCCCACCTGGACGGTGGAAGTTCACGGACACCACATGGAGACGACGTGTGAGCTAGCCGCCTTGAATGGCATTAGCTCTTTTGTGGCTCAGAACCAGGAGTTGGTTGAGCACCAGTTACTTGGATTATTCCCACCGACCCAGCCGGATGACCCCCACTGGATGAGACGCTACCTTAGCTCCCCGTTGAGGATGGCAGAGAACCCTGTCGCTGCAGCCGCGTTGATGATGAGGTGGATACGGGCGTATCACCGTTTGCAGGCACTTCTTGGACGGTCGCAGAGCGAGATGCTCAATCTTGCCATGGACATGTCCGCCCGTGCCCGTGACATAGGGGTTGAGAGGACCTCCTTGTCCATTGAGGTGACCACTAGAAATGCCATGATTGCTGACTTGGAGAGGCAATTGAATGACCTCCACATTGCACACAACAACACCCAAAATGAGTTAGCACAGACAAGGGATGAGCTTGAGGAGGTACACGGTACCTTGGAGCATGCAAATGCTATGCTTGCTGCCCATGACGCTCAGCACCTTCTTGAGCAAGAAGGAGGGGATGGTGAAGGAGAGGCCCCCGATTCCGACATGGACACCGAGGATGACATGCCGCCCCTTCCAGCTCCACCTTCACCTATGGGCAGCGAGGCTACCGCTAACAACTTAGATGATTTCTAGATGCGGTAGTAACAAGATTACTCCCCCGCTAGGCCTAAATTTTGGTTTCATGTTGTAATAGGCTAGATGGAGTTGAGCTCCCCCCTTTTATCTTTTGGTGGCAATGTAATTTAATGATGTGGATGTGTGATCAAAACTTGATGAAGTTGTAATAGCTGTGTTGAAAACATTCTGCAGCTAACCTTGTTTTAATTATTGATGGGTTTTCCATTCATTTCTGGGCTGTGATGTGAACTACAAAGTTGTTTGGAATTTGTCAAACAAAATGACCACCAAATTGCAACCCCATTGGTTAAGCGAAATAAAAATGGCAACCAAAACATTACCGCTCGGCCTGCTGAAAAACAGCAAATGCAGAGAGCTAAAGGTTGAATTTTTCGGCTTAGTTCCAGTCCGAATTTGAATTTGAGCCCAACATGAAAGTTGTAGAGCATGAAATTGTCGAGCTACTGGCCGAATTGGAGCATTTGACTTGTTTCCTGTTGGGAGATATGATTTTTCTTCCGAACTATGTGTGTGACATGCCATTCTGCGCAGTAGACTTCACTCTATTGTCACGTTCTATATTGTCATTCATTATGCAAGCTTATGAAATGTGGCTAATACAATTACCTACTGCAGATGGCAATCACCCGCAGCGGTCATGACGCTAGTGGCTCCAACGCTAACCGGCAGGGGCCAGAGGGGCAGCAACAGCCACCGCCACCTCCTCCACCGCAGCAACCTCCGACGTGGCAGCAGCTGTATGCCACGCAAACGGAGATTCTCCGGAACCTGCAGCATCAGCAGCAAATGATGCAGCAGCAGATGCTTCAGCAGGGAGGTCAACGGGCCCCTCAGCCTCAGGTGGCCAGATATGAGGATTTTCTGGCAACGCACCCGCCGATATTCTCACGAGCTGATGAGCCCTTGGAGGCCGACACCTGGATTCGAGCCATCGAGTCCAAGTTCACTATCCTAGCGACGCCTTGCACCTCCAACCGCAAGGTCGTGTTCGCGGCGCAGCAGCTCCGCGGCCCAGCTCTCCTATGGTGGGAGAACTACCTGGCCCTGCAGCAGGAGGGTCATGTGGTTGAGTGGGATGAGTTCAAAGCTGCATTCAAGGCTCATCACATTCCGGCCGGTCTGGTAGAGCGGAAATTGAATGAATTTTTGGCTCTGACCCAGGGTACCCGCACAGTGCTCCAGTACGCTCAGGCCTTCAATGGTCTGTGCCCATACGCGGGTCATCACGCCGACTCCGACGAGAAGAAGCTGGAGAGGTTCCGACGTGGCCTGAACACCAAGTTGAAAGCTCAGTTGGCCACCACCCGTGCAGCCACGTACGGCGATCTGGTGAACCTTGCCATCGCCCAGGAGGACGCCAACATGGTGCACAAGGCGGAGAAGAAGAGGAAGACTCCCGCTGGACCTTCGAGCGCGCAGCCGCCGAGATTCCGTTTGGTTCCCCCGGCTGCACCGCAAGGACAGTCCAGGGCACCTCAGGGAGGTGGATGGGTTGCTAGGCCACCACAGCCTAATGCGCCCCGTTTCCCTCCACCGCCGCAGCAGCAGCAGGCACCAAGGCAGAATGCACAGCAGCCAGCTTGCCCTGGAGCCGGCTATCAGTGTTTCAAGTGTGGAAGTAAAGATCACTTTATCAAGGACTGCCCGCAGAACAAGCAGCAGAACCAGCGCCCGGGAAATCAGCAAAACAAGGGCAAACAGCAGCAGCGCGTGCAGGTTCGGCAAGGACGGCACAACTACACCACTTTGGCCGACCTACCCAAGGGAGCCCCAGACATGACTGGTACCTTCCCTATCTGCACTCAACCTGCTGTGATATTGTTTGATTCCGGGGCAACACATAGTTTTATAAGCACAAGATTTCATGTGAAATGCGGACTAAAATCGTACCATACCAAATCATCATATGTGATATCAACTGCGGGAGGTAAAATTGCATCCAACCAAGTCACCCGAAAAGTTCCGATCAGGCTGGGAAGTAAAACATTCCCTACTGATTTAATTCTGCTTGGTATGGAAGGAATTGACATTGTGTTAGGAGCCAACTGGATGACTCAACATAAGGTTGTGCTAGATGTTGCGGAGCGAGTTGTTGAAATAAACTCGCCTACGCATGGCCTTAGTGTGCTATATCTACCACAACGGACTTGCGTCAATGCGTGTCCTTATACAATGGTAGAAACCCAACTAAAGGACATTCCGGTGGTATGTGAGTATGCCGATGTATTTCCGGATGACTTACCTGGGATGCCGCCGGATAGGGACATTGAATTTGTGATTGAGCTTCAACCTGGCACAACACCTATATCAAAGAGACCATATAGAATGCCACCCAATGAACTGGCTGAATTAAAAATTCAACTCCAAGAATTGCTAGACAAGGGTTTCATTTGTCCTAGTGTATCGCCTTGGGGATGTCCCGCTATCTTTGTGAAGAAGAAGGACCATTCCTTGAGGTTGTGTATTGATTACCGGCCTCTCAATGCGGTAACTATTAAGAACAAGTACCCACTCCCCCGTATTGACATTCTGTTTGACCAACTAGCTGGCGCCAGAGTGTTCTCCAAGATTGACCTTCGCTCTGGCTATCACCAAATCAAAATCATGCCTTGTGACATTCCAAAGACTGCTTTTTCCACACGTTACGGGCTTTATGAATTCTTGGTTATGTCTTTTGGACTCACCAATGCCCCAGCCTACTTCATGTACCTCATGAATTCGGTATTCATGTCAGAACTAGACAAGTTTGTGGTGGTTTTCATTGACGACATTCTTATATATTCTAAGAATGAGGAAGAGCATGCCGAGCACCTTCGCATTGTTCTTCAAAGGTTGAGAGATCACCAGCTCTACGCCAAGTTCTCCAAGTGTGAATTCTGGTTGGAGAGCGTGAAATTCTTAGGGCACACGGTTTCCAAGGATGGTATATCCGTGGATCCAACCAAAGTGCAAGAGGTGCTAGATTGGCAACCACCTACCTCTGTCCACGAGATTCGGAGTTTTCTGGGTTTAGCCGGTTATTACCGCCGTTTTATTCCGGACTTCTCTCGTATTGCGAAGCCCATGACCGAACTCTTAAAGAAGGGAGTCAAATTTGAGTGGAATGACAAATGTGATGAAGCTTTCCACACCTTGCGAAGACATTTAACTTCAGCCCCAGTTTTGGCTCAGCCCGATTGCACCAGGCCCTATGATGTCTATTGCGATGCATCAGGCACTGGACTTGGCTGTGTCCTCATGCAAGAGAACCGAGTCATTGCTTATGCTTCTCGAGCACTTCGGCCTCATGAGCAAAACTACCCCACGCATGATCTTGAGTTAGCAGCGGTTATTCATGCTCTCAAGATGTGGAGACACTATTTGATGGGTGTTCCATGCAACATATACACAGACCACAAGAGCCTCAAATATGTCTTCACCCAGGCACATTTGAATATGAGGCAACGAAGATGGATGGAGTTAGCAAAGGACTATGACCTTAGTGTGCATTATCACCCCGGGAAGGCTAATGTAGTTGCGGATGCACTAAGCCGCAAGGCTCATTGTCATTGTCTTTCCGTGGAGTCCTACGCTGACACCCTGTGTCATGAAATGGCAAAGCTCAATTTGGAGATTGTTCCACACGGGTACTTCACCATATTGCAGTTGAACCAACCTTGCACGATCAGATTGTTGTAGCCCAATTAAATGACGCGAGCATTAAAATCCTAAAAAGGAAATTGTCAAAGGAGAAGGTGAAAGAGAAGTACAAGTGTTTCCGGCTAGGTGGGCAGGGAGTAATGTGGTTTGGGCATCGCCTCGTGGTGCCCAAAAACACGGAACTCTGGAGGAAGATTATGGATGAGGCCCATCTCTCCAAGTTTTCTATCCATCCCGGCAGCACCAAAATGTACCAAGATTTGAAACAAAATTTTTGGTGGACTAGAATGAAGCAAGAAATTGCCATTTATGTGTCGGAATGTGACACATGCCAGCGGGTTAAGGCTAGCCACTTGAAGGTAGCAGGCACGCTTCAACCTCTACCTATTCGCTCATGGAAGTGGGAAGATATAAGCATGGATTTCATTGTTGGACTTCCCAGAACCCCTCAGGGGCATGATTCTATTTGGGTAATTGTGGATCGTCTTACCAAGACCGCACACTTTATTCCGGTCAATACCATTTATGCTGCTAAGAAGTACGCGGAGATTTATTTGGAGCGGATCGTTTGTCTACATGGGGTACCCAAGACGATAATTTCAGATCGTGGTGCTCCGTTCGTAGCACGCTTTTGGGAGCAATTGCAATTGTCCCTAGGCACGAAGCTGATCCGTAGTTCAGCATATCACCCTCAGACCGATGGGCAGACGGAAAGGGTAAATCAAATACTTGAGGATATGCTTCGAGCTTGTGTTATCCATTATGGAAAGAATTGGGAGAAGTGCTTATCTCTGGCCGAATTTTCCTATAACAACAACTACCAGGCGAGTCTTAAAATGGCACCTTTCGAAGCCTTATATGGTAGAAGATGTCGGACCCCGTTGTGTTGGTCCCAGGCAGGCGAGAGATGCTTATGGCCCTGACCTCGTGAAGGAAGCAGAAGAAAAGGTTAGGATCATTCGTGAAAATTTGAGAACCGCCCAGTCACGGCAAAAGAGTTACTACGATCAATGGCAGAAGCCACTTCAGTTTGAAGTTGGTGATCACGTTTATCTTAAGGTCTCCCCGACCAAGGGTGTGCAAAGATTTGGATTAAAAGGAAAGCTTGCACCTCGTTATATCGGCCCATATGAAATTATTCAACAATGCGGACCAGTGGCCTATCAAGTCAAGCTTCCCGAGAAGCTTTCAGCCGTACACGATGTATTCCATGTTTCTCAACTCAAAAGGTGTCTTCGTGTTCCGACCGAAGTTGTTGAACAAGAGGAACTCTCGGTTGAACCGGATCTCTCTTATGATGAGCATCCCGTTAAGATCCTCGACGAGAAAGAGAGACAAACACGAAGGAAGGGAGTTAAAATGTACAAAATTCAGTGGAGTCATCATTCCGAAGATGAAGCCACGTGGGAAACCGAGGACTATCTTAGGAAGAACTTCCCCGACATTCTTTCATAAGCCGAGGTATTTCTTTCCCCTCTTTATCCCTAAGTTTAGTCGAATCTCGGGACGAGATTCCTTTTTAAGGGGGGTAGGCTGTGACATCTCAGATGTCAAAAGGATTAAAAGTACAATTAAAATCAATGCAAAAGGGAATTATGGGTTGAAATTCAAAAATCCATCAAAAATTCAAATTTAAATTCCAAAAACCAGGGTTGTTTGGCACCAACTGAAAACTCACGATTTTTGTGCTAAACTTGAAAATCTCCAAAAATAAAAGTTGTTTGTCATCACAAATAAACCCTAGTCTCTGTTTGGAACTTTTGAAAAGTTTGCAGTTTAGTCCCTCAAAAGCTCAAATTACCGTTCTAGGCACCTTTTTGCTTTTGGGTTGTTTGAGCTCGAAAAATTTGAAATTTCAGGTTTACCCCAAAAAGAAAGTTGTGTCCCATCTCCCAAACTCCAACTTTTATTTTTACACTTTTTCAAGTTCAGTTCAAATTTTTGGAGAAAATTCGAATTTGAAAACGGAGCTCCACGGGGCGCCAACAGTGCCCCTGGCGCGTCCCTGCGCTGGCCGGAGCTCGGCCGCCACGTGGCCGGCGAGCGGCGCAGGCGGCGCCGAGCTGGCCGAGCCGCGGCGGACGCTGGCGCTTGTCGTCTTGCACTTGTCCAGCCACTCCCGAGCCGTCGCGTCGCCGTCGTCAAGCCGCTTCGCCTCGCGACGCGCGAGCGCCATCATGCGGTCGGAGCGCCGCCGTGGCCGCGCGCGCGTGCGACGCGCTGAGCCGCTCCGCAGGCCGCGATGCCGTCCCGCTATGGTCCAAAAGCACTGTTGAGGATCCCCCAACGTCACTCGAGGATCTCCTCGCCCGGTCGAGTCGCTCGCGCGCTGCCCGAGCTCGCGCCGCATTCATGGCGGTCTGCTCGCGCCGCGCCGTGCGCTCGCACGCTCCCGAGGCAGCACAGTGCCTCCCTCGCGTGCCCTAGCACTCCACCGAGCACTCACACCCCTCCACTCACTCGCTCACTTAGCCATTTTCACTTCCCCGCGCTCGCTCGGTCATCTTCTTCCTCGCGCCGCGCGAACCGAGCCGAGCGTCGAGGCAAAATTCTCCTTCCACACTCCTCCATTCCCAAATTCGTCGCGCACGAAGCTAGACCTCTACCCTAGCTCCAATTCCCCCCACTTCCCCCGAGCTATTCTCGCTTCTCCGGTGAGAAATCATGATTTCCCCCAAATCGCGATTTTCGGCCGCCGGAGCACCCGCACGTCGAGACCCCACTCCGAGCCGTCCCCGAGGTCAACCGAGCACGCCATTAGCTTCCTCGTGCTCCACTGGTGCTCTAGGACCCTTCAAACCCCGACGAACGCCCCCGACCTCACCGGCGTAGCAGTCGCGGCGGCCGCACCGCCACCGCTCGTCGCCGGCGAAACTCCGAGCTTCCCCGGCCTCCCAACCGTCACCAACCGACTCGTGGTGAGCCCCTGGATCTTTTCCCCCACTTCCCCGAGCCTAGTTCGCCGCCGTTTGGCTGGCGCAACTCCGGCGAGAGCCCAGGGACCGAAGTTCATCGTCTTCGTTTTCCCAGGGTCCTCCGTGCAAAAGTCAGGGACTAGTTTGGAAGGTTTTGAAAGTTCTAGGGTTCCCTGCGTAAAAAGATTCTTAAACCTAGATTTGATTTTCCCGAATCTTGTAAAATCCGTTAAAAATCGTACAAAAATCAGAAAAATGCACAAAAATACTCCCTGGGTTCGTGAGATTGTAAACTCCAATCTCCTTTAGGCATGTGTATACTTTTGATGAACCGTTTTTGAATTAAAATTCAAACTATGGAAATTGAAACTTGTGCACCATTTCAAATCCAGAGCTCCGCTAGGGTTGATCTTTGGATATGTTGTTTGTAGTGACTTTGGACAGCTTGTGTCCAAAGGGGACCTAAAAATATGCAATGTAGCTTCAGTTATGAATTAAAATGTGTTTCCTGTCTTTTTGCAGTACAGAAATCATTAAAAATAATCTGTGCAGTGAAAAACCATAGACTCAATAGTACTTAAGCATGTCTAGGTGAATATGGCCTTCAAAGGCCTTAATCATAGACTCAATAGGCAGCCACCTTAAGATATGCATCTCGTGTAGAAGGCGCTATCCCGGACGGCAACTACCACCTCATCCCCGCTGACGAGGAAGGAGTCCCGGAGGAAGGTGCCGGTGCAGGATCGACCAACCCGGAGGCTAACCCCCAGCTTGAGCAAGAAGGCAAGCCCCGGAGCATAACCTAACCTTTACCAATTACGCATCTATGAATTTCCTATGCTTGTGCATTTACGTTTCAAGGAGTTGATTGAATACCTTAGCTGCACATTTCCTAGTACCTATGAATTGCAACACTAGTATGAAAGGATCGATAGGGCATTGCTTTAGGTCCGTTACAAGTCGAGTGATTTCCTGTCACTCGCGAGACATAGGAATTGCTTGTCCTTACTTATGTTGGAATCATAAGGATTGACGGGCGGGATGATAGATGTAGATCTCCCGTCCGTGTATGATAATTGATTTAAGGTCGAAATGTGTGGTTGAGTGTGTCAAGTTTTTGAACGTACCACATGCATGCCGATGTATGGGGATCGGTAAGCCCGGTACCAGATTGAAGCAGCTAGGGCCGATAGCCATCTCTCCTTGGAAACTTTGTTTTCCCCTGCCGTACACTTGTGGATATATACGTGAGACTGTGAGTGAAGCAGTAAACCTTTATCCTAAGGAAATGGACCCGGTTCTGAATTGTGGATCGATGGGAAAGGTTGGGAAATGCTTGTACCTTTTATAGCAAGCAGAGTATCTGTGTGTGTTGGGTTTCCCCTGGCCAGGTAGCAAAAATTCGGTTCGAACTGTCCGCTTCTCGCGGTTAATGAGACTGCTTGACCGCCATGCTACATTGAGTAACAAGTGGAACTTTGAGATGGATGAACTTGTTCTATGAATTAAATTGTATTGCACCACTTGTATGCTTAGAGAGGATGCTAATCTTGAATGGTTAAATTTACTAGAATATGATGCTAAAACTTGAAAGCAAGGACCTACTTCTAGTCGCTTTTTGGCAAACAAACCCACCAGCCAAAAGCCTCTCATTGTCTAGATGTCGGTGATGTAGATTTCACCCGACGGGTAAGCCTTGCTGAGTATTAGTATACTCAGCCTTGCTTGTGGCATTGATTTACAGGTACCATGTTGGATGTGGCCGTCGATGCTTTGACTTGGCCTGCCCAGGTTCCCCCTGGCTGGCACATCGAATGGGTTCCGTCCTCTGCCGAGGATCGGGAGGAGTAGCATCGTGGCAGGCTTCAACACGGTGTTATTTGTATCGTCGTTAGATTCTTCCGCTGCAATGAACTTTTATTTCCGCTGCAAGACTTTAATACTCTGATTTAAATTTGAACTTGTTTGTAATAACTTTGAGATTCTATTTGTGTATGTCAATTTGTGGAATGTTGTAGTCTCTAGAACTCACCTTCGTGTGGGTGTGCTGTTGTTTCGATCGAGACAAGAACGTGGTTAATCGGGTTTAATCCGACGGCGCTCCAGCTTATTCCGGATTAAGTGCCTGACTACTTGATTAAGTGGTCCCGAGGTACTTAACTTGGAATAATTTCGGAGTGGTCCGCCACATTGCTATGTATTGTCGTTAGATTATTTCCGCTGCAATGAACTCTCATACTCTGGTTAGAAATTCGAACTTGGTTTGTAATAACTTTATGATACTATTTATGTAAGTTGAATTTGTGGAATGTTGTAATTTCTGGGACTCTGTCGTGTGGGCGCGCCTGTTGTTTCGATCGTGAAAGTACGTGGTTAATCGGGTATAATCCGACGGCGCTCCAGCTTATTCCGGACTAAGTGCCTAACTGCTTGATTAGTGGTCCACGGGTACTTAACTTGGAATAATTTTAGAGTGGTCCGCCACAGCTGGCATCAGAGCCGAAACCTGCGTACCAGAGAGAGCAACATACCCTAAATAAATATTTTTGAATAAAACTTGCCAACTCTTGCTTCCGCCGCGCACTTGCGATAGAATGTTATCCATAGGACCGCTAAGGATGATATATAGATCGTGAAGCCTATGTGGATTAAGGGATCACGATATGATAGGTGGCTAATTATATATTATACTGACTCCCAGCACATTTCATTCTGTCATTTACTTTACGCAATGGTGGGCGCAAGGTACGGCGATTGCTCGGCACTATATGAAAATATAGTGGCGGCACATAGTCAATATGCTGTGATGGCGTACGAAACTAGAATAGCATGGCAGCACAAAGTCAATACGCTATTTCATGAGCGTATGAAATTGTCAATATGTTGCCTTGGTGACATATGAAGTATTGCCCGTTCAATGTTGAACGTTCGGGTGCCACCTCAATAGTGGGTCGTAATGTATGGAAACGCTTTCGTGAGTGCTAGCATGAAAGGTTGATTATATATGTTCTGGAATGGAATTTTCTGCAGGTACCCTAACCAAGATTCCGTAAGATAGACGGTTAGAAAAGTTCGGCTAGTTAATATTGCCTAGCCATCGGCACTAACTCTGTAGGCCAAAAGTTTATTGGCATGAGGGATGGTGAGAACGAATAGGCCGCTCATGCATTGCAATTCACTGTAATTTTATTGAACCTTAATGCACGACCATTGAACTACCGTCATCAAAATTTGAATAAACAACCGGAAGTTGTGCCCAAACTCTGCCGAAAACAGTCTGTTTGCATCGTTAATTCGAACCTGAAAACCTTGTCAAACGAAAGAGTGTTCAACATGAAAGTTGTCATAAATGTTATCTAGTTTGTGCTGTGGAAATTTCAACAAATTTGGTTCAGTAGACTAAGAGTTATGCTTAAAATGGTAACCCCTAGTCTGCTGAAAATTTCTGGGAACAGTGAGTTAAAAATTGAATTTTTACCTCTTCTTAACGATGGTTTCTGCTCAAACCTTCAACATGAAACTTGTTGGAAATTACTTAAACGATGTTCTGGACAAATTTGGAAATTTTTGGATTTGTAGATGCCGAGTTTTATAATTTTTACTACGCTGTCCAGAATCTGATGTCATTTTCTTTGGCGCTAACCGGTTCTCACACTTGACCTTTTTGTTCAGAATGGACGCCCACGCTGACCTTGCCAGCTACCCCAATGACGTCTTTTTCTTGGACTGTCTTGGATGGGAGGGTTTTCCTAGCATTCTTTGGTCCGTGTTGCAGGCGCTCGATTACCCAACCCCGCCAGAATATGAGAGAACCATCATCCATGACCGAGGTGTGACTCGATCCCGAATGCGTTTGGTGGTGCATCGCCACCCACCGTGTCCCAGCTCCCCCACATGGAGTGTGGAAGTCCATGGGCACCACATGGAGACCACTTGTGAGTTAGCTGCCCTCAATGGGATCAGCTCCTTCTGCGCCCAGAACCAGGACCTTGTGGAGCATCAGCTTCTTGGGCTGTTTCCACCGGCCCAGCCGGACAATGCTCATTGGATGAGGCGCTATCTCAGCTCACCTTTGAGGGCGGTGGAGAACCCCGTCGCTGCAGCTGCACTCTTGATGAGATGGATCCGGGCTTATCACCGGCTGCAGGCACTTTTGGGACGGTCACAGAGTGAGGCACTCAACCTTGCCATTGATATGTCTGTTCGTGCCCGCGACCTTGGGGTAGAGAGGACCTCTTTGTCCATAGAGGTGAGCACCAGGGACGCCATGATTGCAGATTTGGAGAGGCAATTGACCGACCTCCACATAGCACACAACAATGTCCACAACGAGCTAACCCAAACAAGGGATGAGCTTGAGAACGTGCAGGGTGTCTTGGAGCATACCAATGTCATGCTAGTCGCCCATGATGCTCAGCACCTTCTTGAGGGGGGTGGAGAGCATGGGGAAGGAGAGGCCCCTGATTCCGACATGGACACCGAGGATGACATGCCACCCCTTCCAGCTCCACCGTCTCCCATGGGCAGCGAGGCTACCGCTAACAACCTAGATGACTTCTAGGAGCTGCAGTAGCGAGATTACTCCTCCGCATAGCCTAAATTTTGGCTTCATGATGTAATAGGCTAGATGGAGTAGAGTTTCCCCTCTAATCTTTTGAAACAATGTAATTCAATTGGTGTGGATGTGTGAGCACCAAAACTTGATGAAGGTTGTGATGGTTGTGCTGAAAACATTCTGCAGCTATCCTTGTTTTAATTATTAATGTCTTTTCCACTCACTTCTGGGTGGTGATTTGAACTACAAAGTTGTTTCGAATTTTTCAAAAGAAATGCTCACCAAATTTCAACCCCATTGGTTAAGCTAATTAAAAATGGCAACCGAAACACTACAGCTATGCCTACTGAAAAACAGCAAATACAGAGAGCTAAAACTCGAATTTTTCGGCCTAGTTCCAGCCCGAATTTGGTTCTGAGCCAAACATGAAAGTTGTAGAGTATGAAATTTGCGAGCCACTGACCAAATTGGAGCATCTAATTTGACTCCTACTGGGAGATATGATTTTTCTTCCAAAACTGCCTGCTCATATGTTGTCCTTACGCAGTAAACTTCATTATATTGCCACGTTCTATCTTGCCATTGAATTATGCAAGCTCATGAAATGTGGATAATACAAGTACCTACTGCAGATGGCTATCACTCGCAGCGGTCACGATGCTAGCGGCTCCAACGCTAACCAGCAGGGGCCAGAAGGGCAGCAACAGCCACCACCACCTCCGCCACCGCAGCAACATCCGACGTGGCAACAACTGTATGCCACTCAGACGGAGATTCTCTGCAATCTGCAGCAACAACAACAAATGATGCAGCAGTAGATGCAGCAACAAGGTGGTCAACGTGCCCCTCAAGCTCAAGTGGCTCGGTATGAGGACTTCTTGGCTACACACCCACCGGTGTTCTCCAGAGCCGAGGAGCCCTTGGAGGCTGATGCATGGATTCGAGCCATCGAATCCAAGTTCTCCATTCTGGCCACGCCTTGCACTCCCAACCGCAAGGTGGTCTTCGCGGCGCAGCAGCTCCGCGGCACAGCTCTCCTGTGGTGGGAGAATTACCTGGCCCTGCAGCAGGAGAACCATGTGATAGAGTGGGAGGAGTTCAAAACTGCCTTCAAAGCCCACCACATTCCTGCTGGCTTGGTTGAGCGGAAGTTGACTGAGGTCCTGGCGCTGACTCAGGGTACCCGCACTGTGCTCCAGTACGCCCAGGCCTTCAATGGTCTGTGCCCATATGCGGGTCATCATGTCGACTCAGATGTGAAGAAGATGGAGAGGTTCCGACGTGGCCTCAACACCAAGCTCAAGGCCCAGCTGACCACCACCCGAGTTACCACATATGGTGAACTTGTGAACATTGCTATTGCCCAGGAAGATGCTAACATGGTGCATAGGGCTGAGAAGATGAGGAAGGCTCCCGCTGGACCTTCGGGTGGACAGTCTTAGAGGTTCCGCCTGGTTCCCCCGGCTGCACCACAAGGGCAGCCAAGGGCACCTCAGGGAGGACGTTGGGTTGCTAGGCCACCACAGCAGGGTGCGCCCCGTTTCCCTCCGCCGCCGCAGCAGCAATAGGCGCTGAGGCAGAACATGCAGCAGTCGTCCCGTCCTGGAGTTGGCTACCAGTGCTTCAAGTGTGGCAACAGCAGTCACTTCATCAAAGACTACCCGCAGAACAAGCCACAGAGCCAGCGTCCTGGGAATCAGCAGAGCAAGGGCAAGCAGCAGCGTGTGCAAGTCAGGCAAGGAAGGCTTAACTACACCACCTTGGCTGACCTACCTAAGGGAGCACCGGATATGACTGGTACTTTCCCTATCCACAACCAACCTGATGTGATATTGTTTGATTCCGGGGCAACACATAGTTTTATAAGCGCAAGATTTCATGCAAAATATGGGTTAAAATCATATCACACCAAATCAGCATATGTGATATCAACAGCGGGAGGTAAAATAGCATCCAACCAAGTCACTCGAAAAGTACCAATCAGGCTGGGTAGTAAAGTGTTTCCTACTGATTTAATTCTGCTTGGGATGGAAGGGATTGATATTGTTTTGGGGGCAAATTGGATGACTCAACATAAGGTTGTACTAGATGTTGCTGAAAGAGTTGTGGAAATAAACTCGCCCACACATGGCCCTAGTGCACTATATCTGCCACACCGGAATTGTACCAATGCGTCTGCTTACACCATGGTAGAAACACAACTAAAAGACATTCCGGTGGTATGTGAGTATGGTGATGTTTTTCCGGATGACTTACCTGGGATGCCGCCGGATAGGGACATTGAATTTGTGATTGAACTCCAACCTGGCACAGCACCTATATCAAAGAGACCCTATAGGATGCCACCCAATGAATTGGCTGAATTAAAAATTCAACTCCAAGAATTGCTAGACAAGGGTTTCATCCGCCCTAGCGTGTCACCGTGGGGTTGTCCAGCTATCTTTGTAAAGAAGAAGGATCATTCTTTGAGGTTGTGTATTGATTACCGGCCTCTCAATGCGGTGACCATCAAAAATAAGTATCCACTTCCCCGCATTGATGTCCTTTTCGATCAACTAGCTGGCGCCAGAGTGTTCTCCAAGATTGATCTTCGCTCTGGTTATCACCAAATAAAAATTCGACCTTGTGACATTCCTAAGACTGCCTCTTCTACCCGCTACGGACTTTATGAATTCCTGGTCATGTCATTGGGGCTCACAAATGTCCCAGCCTACTTCATGTATCTCATGAATTCAGTATTCATGTCCGAACTCGACAAGTTCGTGGTGGTTTTCATTGATGACATCCTCATATATTCCAAGAATGAGGAAGAGCATGCCGAGCACCTTCGCTTTGTTCTTCAAAGATTGAGAGACCATCAACTCTATGCCAAGTTCTCTAAATGTGAATTATGGCTAGAAAGTGTGAAATTCTTGGGTCACACGGTTTCCAAGGATGGTATATCCGTGATCCAACCAAGGTGCAAGAGGTAATGGATTGACAACCACCTACCTCTATCCATGAGATTCGGAGTTTTTTGGGTCTAGCGGGTTACTATCGCCGCTTCATTCTGGATTTCTCTCGGATTGCTAAACCCATGACCAAACTCTTAAAGAAGGGAGTCAAATTTGTGTGGAGTGACAAATGCGAAGGAGCTTTTCACACATTGAGAAAACATTTAACTTCAGCCCCAGTTTTAGCTCAACCTGACAGCACCAAGCCCTATGATATCAATTGCGATGCTTCAGGCACCGGACTTGGCTGGGTTCTTATGCAAGAGAACTGAGTCATTGCTTATGCTTATCGAGCACTCCGGCCTCATGAGCAAAACTACCCTACGCATGATCTTGAGTTAGCAGCGGTTATTCATGCTCTCAAGATATGGAGGCACTATCTGATGGGTGTTCCATGCAACGTATACACCGACCACAAGAGCCTCAAATATGTCTTCACTCAGGCGCATTTGATGTGGCGGACCACTCCGAAATTATTCCAAGTTAAGTACCCCGGGACCACTAATCGAGTAGTCAGGCACTTAATCCGGAATAAGCTGGAGCGCCGTCGGATTAAACCCGATTTAACCACGTACTTTTCTCGATCGAAACAACAGGCACACCCACACGAAGGTGAGTTCCAGAGATTACAACATTCCACAAATTTAACATACATAAATAGTATCTCAAAGTTATTACAAACCAAGTTCGAAATTTAAATCAGAGTATCAAGTTCATTGCAGCGGAAATAAATAGGTTCATTGCAGCTGAGTAAAAGCTAACGACGATACAAGTAACACCATGCTGAAGCCTGCCACGGTGCTACTCCTCCCATTCCTCGGCAGAGGATGGAACCCACTCGATGTGCCATCCAGGGGGAACCTGGGTAGGCCAAGTCAAAGGATCGACTGCCACATCCAACATTGTACCTGTAAATAAAAGCCACAAGGAAGGCTGAGTATACTAATACTCAGCAAGGCTTACCCGTTGGGTGAAAGCTACATCACCAACATCTAGACATGAGAGGCCTTTGGCTGGTGGGTTTGTTTGCCAAAAAGCAACTAAGAGTAGGTCCTTGCTTTCATGTTTTAGCATCGTATTCTAGTGGATTTAACCATTTTAGATTAGCATCCTCTCTAAGCATACAAGTGGTGCAATACAATTTATTTCATACCACAAGTTCATCAACCTCATAGTTCCACTTGTTACTCAATGCAGCAAGGCGGTCAAGCAGTCTCATTAACCGCGAGAAGCGGACAGTTCGAACCGAATTTTGCTACCTGGCCAGGGGAAACCCAACACACACGGATAATGCTTGCTATAAAAGGTACAAGCATTTCCCAACCTTTCCCATCGATGAACAATTCGGAACCGGGTCCACTTCCTTAGGATAAAGGTTTACTGCTTCACTCACAGTCTCACGCATATATCCACAAGTGTACGGCAGGGGAAAACAAAGTTTCCAAGGAGAGATGGCTATCGGCCCTAGCTGCTTCAATCTGGTACCGGGCTTACCGATTCCCATATATCGGCATGCATGTGGTACGTTCAAAAACTTGACACACTCAACCACACGTTTCGACCTTAAATCCATTATCATACACGGACGGGAGATCTACATCTATCACCCCGCCCGTCAATCCTTATGATTCCAACATAAGTAAAGACAAGCAACTCCTATGTCTCGCCAGTGACAGGAAATCACTCGACTTGTAACGGACCTATAGCAATGCCCTATCGATCCTTTCATACTAGTGTTGCAAGTCATAGGTACTAGAAATGTGCAGCTAAGGTATTCAATCAACTCCTTGAAACGTAAATGCACAAGCATGGGGAATTCATAGATGCATAAATTTTAAAGGTTAGGTTATGCTCCGGGGCTTGCCTTCTTGCTCTAGCTGGGGGTTAGCCTCCGGGTTGACTTCCGCTTCGCTGGCACCTCCCTCCGGGATTCCTTCACCGTCGGCGGGGATGAGATGGTAGGTGCCGTCCGGAATAGCGCCTTCTACATGAGATGCATAACTTATTGCGGCTGCCTATTGATTCCAAGATTAAGGCCTTGAAGGCCATATTCACCTAGACATGCTTAAGTACTACTCTTTTCTTCACAAAAATAGAGTAGTGGTGTGGGAAATTTTTATTCATCTTTGATGGTGATTGTGTACATATATAAAAGAATTTCCATTTATTATTTTGAAGATAGGGTGCTGTTCTTGAGTTTTAAACCTCTCTATGTTTTATTTTAATTAATTAACAAAAAGCTCTATTCTTTTATATAACTCAATTTCACCTTAATTTCTTCCCATTTTTGTTTCTCTTTTTTTCTGTTCATCCTTTTTATCTATAAACTTTATGAAAGCTACTGGAGTATAAGAGTTAGGCTCACTCCAAAACTTAGCTAAATCTGAGCTACACAAAATTTATTAAAAATAATTTAAACTGCTGCCTGCAGAAATGAAATAAATTCATATAAAATTGAAAATTCATCCAAAACTGGAAATTTTCCTACCAGAGCTAGTCATGAGTACAAGGAGGGTTTTGGCCAAGTGGTGGCTCAAAATAACCCTTGGACAGTCCTCAACAAATTCCTATCCAAAAACACATATCTATTTATTTGCATTTTTAACAGATGTGCTAACAAGTTTTTAGGCCTCTGGGGAAAAATGGTGATTTGTCACTACATGGATTATTTTTAACAATTTCTAAACTACAAAAAGACAGGAAACATATTTTAATTCAGAACTGAAGCTACAGTCCATATTTTTAGGTCCCCTTTGGAGACAAGATGTCCAATGTCAGTACAAACAACATATCCAAAGCTCAGCCCTAGCGGAGCTCTGGATTTGAAATGGTGCACAAGTTTCAAATTTTACAGTTTGAATTTTAATTCAAAAATGGTTCACCAAAAGTATATACAAGCTTAAATGAGATTGGAGTTTACAATCTCACGAGTCCAGGGAGTATTTTTGTGCATTTTTTCTGATTTCTGTAAGATTTTTAACAGATTTTACAAGATTCGGGAAAAATAGATCTAGGTTTAAGAATCTTTTTACGCTGGAGACCCTAGAACTTTCAAAACCTTTCAAACAAGTCCCTGACCTTTGCGCAGAGGACCCTAGAACAAAAAAAAAAGAACGCAGACGGGTCCGGGGCTCGTCGGCGTTGCTACGCCGGCGAAACGACGGCGAGTTGGCTCGGGGAAAGTTGGGGGAAATGGAGAGGAGCTCACCGCGAGTCGGTTGAGGTAGGTCTCGCAGTCGGAGGTGAAGCGGCGCGGCTCGTCGACGTTGAGCGGCGGCGTGGTTAGCTCCGGCGACGTCGCTAGCGGCCTGCGGTGGTCGAGACTGTGCGCGGAAAGGCGTGTGAGCTGCACTGGACGATGGTGGAGCTCGTCGTGGAGCTTGTCTGCGGCGGGGATGGCCGGGGTATGGGGCTCGACGTGGAGGTGGTGTCCACGGTGTCAATGGCCGAGCGATGGGGAAAAGTTTCGATTCGCGGCGAGTGAGGCCCGATTCGAGCTGGGGAGTGCTCGAGCAGCTGGCGGGGTGAGTGGGCGAGCTTCATGCGCGGGGGATTGGAAAGGGGTGGAGGGATTCGCGGTCGATTCGAGTTTGCGGCGGGGAAGCTCGAGCTCGGCTCAAGGCGTCCCGAGGTGGAAGACGACGGGAGCGAACGCGGTGAGAGGGAGAAGAGCTAGGCACTGGCTGGGGGAAGGAATGAGGGTGCTCAGTGAAGGGTTTGGGTGCGCTAGCGAGCACCGAGGTGCCTCGGAGGCGTGTGTGCGCGTGCGTGGGTTGTCGCGGTCGCCATTGATGGCGCGGCGAGCTCGGGCAGAGCGCGAGCGCGGGGTTGGGCGTCGAAGATTGAGGCGTGGAGCAGTGGAAGATCTCCTGCAGAGCGTCTTGGCACGGAGCGAGGAGGAATCTCGCGCGAGGCGGCTCGACACGACGCGCGCGCGAGCGCGCGGCCACGGCGGCGCCCGACCGCCATGATGGCGCTCCGCGGCGCGAGGCAACACGGCGCGTCGACGACGATGTGACGGTGCGGGAAGGGCTGGACAAGCGCAAGATGACACGCGCCACCCGACGCCGCGGCTCGGCCAGCTCGGCGCGGCCTCCGCCGCTCGCCGGCCACGTGGCGGCCGGCTCCCGGCCGGAGCAGGGGCGCGCCAGGGCCACTGTTGGCGCCCATGGAGCTCCTTTTGCCCCCTTTGAATTTTCTCCAAAAATTTGAACTGAACTTGGAAAAGTGTAAAAACAATTTGAGAGGTGGGACACAACTTTCTTTTTGGGGTGAACCTGAAATTTCAAATTTTTCGAGCTCAAACAACCCAAATTCAAAAAGGTGCCCAGAACTATATTTCGAGTTTTTGAGGGACTAAACTGCAAAATTTTCAAAAGTTCCAAATAGTGACTAGGCCTTATTTGTGATGACAAACAACTTTTATTTTTGGAGATTTTCATGTTTAGTACAAAATTTTTGAGATTTCAGTTGGGTGTCAAACAACCCTTGTTTTTGAATTTAAATTTGGATTTTGATGGATTTTTGAATTCCAACCCATAATTCCCTTTTGCATTGGTTTTAAGTGTACTTTTAATTCCTTTGACATCAGAGATGTCACAACCTACCCCCCTTAAAAGGAATCTCGTCCCGAGATTCGAATAAACTTAGGAACAAAGCGGGGAAAGTACCTTGGCTTACGAAAGAATGTCGGGGAAATTCTTCTTAAGATAGTCCTCGGTTTCCCACGTGGCTTCGTCTTCGGAGTGATGACTCCACTGAATTTTGTACGTCTCTCTTTCTCGTCGAGGATTTTAATGGGATGCTCATCATAAGAGAGATCTGGTTCAACCGAGAGTTCCTCTTGTTCAACAACTTCGGTCGGAACACGAAGACACCTCTTGAGTTGGGAAACATGGAATACATCGTGTACGGCGGAGAGCTTCTCGGGAAGCTTCACACGGTATGCTACCGGTCCACATTGTTGAGTAATTTCATATGGGCCGATATATCGAGGTGCAAGCTTTCCCTTTAACCCAAATCTTTGCACACCCTTGGTCGGGGAGACCTTGAGATACACGTGATCACCAACTTCGAATTGAAGTGGCTTCCGCCGTTGATCAAAGTAACTCTTTTGCAGTGACTGAGCGGTTCTCAAATTTTCGCGAATGATTCTAACCTTTTCCTCTGCTTCCTTTACAAGGTCAGGGCCATAGGTATACCTCTCGCCTGCCTGGGACCAACACAACGGGGTCCGACATCTTCTACCATACAAGGCTTCGAAAGGTGCCATTTTAAGACCCGCCTGGTAGCTGTTGTTATAGGAGAATTCGGCTAGAGATAAACACTTCTCCCAATTCTTCCCATAATGAATAACACAAGCTCGAAGCATATCCTCAAGTATTTGATTTACTCTTTCTGTCTGCCCATCGGTCTGAGGGTGATATGCTGAACTACGGATCAGTTTAGTGCCTAGGGACAGTTGCAATTGTTCCCAAAAGCGTGCTACGAACTGAGCACCACGATTTGAAATTATCGTCTTGGGTACCCCATGTAGACAAACGATCCGTTCCAAATAAATCTCCGCGTACCTCTTAGCGGTACAAATGGTATTGACCGGAATGAAATGTGCGGTCTTGGTAAGGCGGTCCACAATTACCCAAATGGAGTCATGCCCCTGAGGGGTTCTGGGAAGTCCAACAATGAAGTCCATGCTTATATCTTCCCACTTCCATGAGGGAATAGGTAGAGGTTGAAGCGTGCCTGCTACCTTCAAGTGGCTAGCCTTAACCCGCTGACACGTGTCACATTCCGACACATACGTGGCAATTTCTCGCTTCATCCGAGTCCACCAAAAGTTTTGTTTCAAATCTTGGTACATTTTGGTGCTACCGGGATGGATGGAAAATTTAGAGAGATGGGCCTCATTCATAATCTTCCTCCGGAGTTCCGTGTTTTTGGGCACCATGAGGCGATGTCCAAACCACATCACTCCCTGCCCATCTAACCGGAAACACTTGTACTTTTCTTTCACCTTCTCCTTTGACAATTTCCTTTTAAGGATTTTAATCTTCGCGTCATTTAATTGGGCTACAACAATCTGATCGTGCAAGGTTGGTTCAACTGAGATATGGTTGAAGTACCCGTGTGGAACAATCTCTAAGTTGAGCTTTGCCATTTCATGGCACAAGGTGTCAGCGTAGGACTCCACGGAAAGACAATGACAATGAGCCTTGCGACTTAGTGCATCCGCAACCACATTTGCCTTGCCGGGGTGATAATGCACACTAAGGTCATAGTCCTTTGCTAACTCCAACCATCTCCGCTGCCTCATATTCAAATGTGCCTAAGTAAAGACATATTTGAGGCTCTTGTGGTCACTGTATATGTTGCATGTAACACCCATCAGATAGTGTCTCCACATCTTGAGAGCATGAATAACCGCTGCTAACTCAAGATCATGCGTGGGGTAGTTTTGCTTATGAGGCCTAAGTGCTCGAGAAGCATAAGCAATGACTCGGTTCTCTTGCATGAGGACACAGCCAAGTCCGGTGCCTGATGCATCGCAATAGACATCATAGGGCTTGGTGCAATCGGGTTGAGCTAAAACTAGGGCTGAAGTTAAATGTCTTCGCAAAGTGTGGAAAGCTTCATCACATTTGTCATTCCACTCAAATTTAACTCCCTTCTTTAAGAGTTCGGTCATGGGTTTCGCAATCCGAGAGAAGTCCGGAATAAAACGGCGATAATAACCGGCTAAACCCAGAAAACTCCGAATCTCGCGGACAGAGGTAGGTGGTTGCCAATCTAGCACCTCTTGCACCTTGGTTGGATCCACGGATATGCCATCCTTGGAAACCGTGTGACCTAGGAATTTCACGCTCTTTAGCCAGAATTCACATTTTGAGAACTTGGCATAGAGCTTTGAAGAACAATGCGAAGGTGCTCGGCATGCTCTTCCTCATTCTTAGAATATATAAGAATGTCGTCAATGAAAACCACCACGAACTTGTCTAGTTCTGACATGAAAACCGAATTCATGAGGTACATGAAGTAGGCTGGGGTATTAGTGAGTCCAAAAGACATGACCAAGAACTCATAAAGTCCGTAACGTGTAGAAAAGGTAGTCTTTGGAATGTCACAAGGTCTGATTTTTATTTGGTGATAGCCAGAGCGAAGGTCAATCTTGGAGAACACCCTGGCGCCAGCTAGTTGGTCAAACAGGATGTCAATACGGGGGAGTGGGTACTTGTTTTTAATGGTCACCGCATTGAGAGGACGGTAATCGATACACAACCTCAAAGAATGGTCCTTCTTCTTCACAAAGATAGCGGGACATCCCCAAGGTGATACACTTGGACGAATGAAACCCTTGTCTAGCAGTTCTTGGAGTTGAATTTTTAATTCAGCCAATTCATTGGGTGGCATTCTATATGGTCTCTTTGATATAGGTGCTGTGCCAGGTTGGAGTTCAATAACAAATTCAATGTCCCTATCCGGCGGCATCCCAGGTAAGTCATCCGGAAAAACATCGGCATACTCACATACCACCGGAATGTCCTTTAGTTGGGTTTCTACCATTGTATAAGCACACGCATTGACGCAAGTCCGTTGTGGCAGATATAGCACACTAGGGCCATGCGTAGGCGAGTTTATTTCAACAACTCGTTCTGCAACATCTAGCACAACCTTATGTTGAGTCATCCAATTGGCTCCCAAGACAATGTCAATCCCTTCCATACCAAGCAGAATTAAATCAGTAGGAAATGTTTTACTTCCCAGCCTGATTGGAACTTTTCGGGTGACTTGGTTGGATGCAATTTTACCTCCCGCAGTGGATATCACATATGATGATTTGGTATGGTAAGATTTTAATCCACATTTCACATGAAATCTTGTGCTTATAAAACTATGTGTTGCCCCGGAATCAAACAATATCACAGCAGGTTGAGTGCAGATAGGGAAGGTACCAGTCATGTCTGGGGCTCCCTCGGGTAGGTCGGCCAAGGTGGTGTAGTTAAGCCGTCCTTGTCGGACCTGCACACGCTGCTGCTGTTTGCCTTTGTTCTGCTGATTTCCCGGGCGCTGGTTCTGCTGCTTGTTCTGCGGGCAGTCCTTGATGAAGTGATTGTTACTGCCACACTTGAAGCACGGATAACCGGCTCCAGGGCGAGCTGGCTGTTGTGCGCTCTGTCTTGGCGCTGGTTGCTGCTGCGGCAGTGGAGGGAAACGGGGCGCATTAGGCTGTGGCGGCCTAGCAACCCATCCACCTCCCTGAGGTGCCCTGGACTGTCCTTGCGGTGCAGCCGGGGGAACCAAGCGGAACCTCTGCGGCTGCGCGCTTGAGGGTCCAGCGGGAGCTTTCCTCTTCTTCTCCGCCTTGTGCACCACATTAGCGTCTTCTTGAGCGATGGCAAGGTTCACAAGATCGCCATACGTGGCAGCACGGGTGGTGGCCAATTGAGCCTTCAATTTGGTATTGAGGCCACGTCGGAACCTCTCCAACTTCTTCTCGTCCGAGTCGGCGTGATGACCCGCATATGGGCACAGACCATTGAAGGCCTGGGCATATTGGAGCACCGTGCGGGTACCCTGGGTCAGAGCCAGAAATTCGTTCAACTTCCGCTCTACCAAGCCGGCCGGAATGTGATGAGCCTTGAACGCAGCCTTGAACTCATCCCATTCAACCACATGACCCTCTTGCTGCAGGACCAGGTAGTTCTCCCACCATAGGAGAGCTGGGCCGCGGAGTTGCTGCGCCGCAAACACTACCTTGCGGTTGGAAGTGCAAGGCGTGGCCAGGATGGTGAACTTGGACTCGATGGCTCGAATCCACGTATCAGCCTCCAGGGGTTCATCGGCTCTTGAGAATATCGGCGGGTGTGTAGCCAGAAAATCCTCATATCGGGCCACTTGAGGCTGAGGGGCCCATTGACCTCCCTGCTGTAGCATCTGCTGTTGCATCATTTGTTGTTGATGCTGCAGGTTCCGTAGAATCTCCGTTTGCGTGGCATACAACTGCTGCCACGTCGGAGGTTGCTGCGGTGGCGGAGGTGATGGCGGCTGTTGCTGCCCCTCAGGCCCTTGCTGGTTAGCATTGGAGCCACTAGCGTCATGACCGCTGCGGGTGATTGCCATCTGCAGTAGGTACTTGTATTAGCTACATTTCATAAGCTTGCATAATGATGACAAGATAGAACGTGTCAATGTATTGAAGTTTACTGCGCAAAAATGACATGTCAACAAGCAGTTCGGAAGAAAAATCATATCTCCCAACAGGAAGCAAGTCAAATGCTCCAATTCGGTCAGTAGCTCGAAAATTTCATGCTCTAAAACTTTCATGTTGGGCTCATAATCAAATTCGGACTGGAACTAAGCCGAAAAATTCAATCTCTAGCTCTCTGCGTTTGCTGTTTTTCAGCAGGCCGAGCTGTAGTGTTTTGGTTGCCATTTTTATTTCGCTTAACCAATGGGGTTGCAATTTGGTGATCATTTTGTTTGACAAATTCCAAACAACTTTGTAGTTCACATCACAACCCAGAAATGAATGGAAAACCCATCAATAATAAAAACAAAGTTAGCTGCAGAACGTTTTCTACACAGCTATTACAACCTTCCATCAAGTTTTGGGGTCACACAACCACACCATTAAATTACATTGCCCCAAAAGATTTTAAAAGGAAACTCAACTCCATCTAGCCTATTACATCATGAAGCCAAAATTTGGGCCTAGCGGAGGAGTAACTTGCTACTACCGCTCTAGAAGTCATCTAAGTTGTTAGCGGTAGCCTCGCTGCCCATAGGTGAAGATGGAGCTGGAAGGGGCGGCATGTCATCTTCGGTATCCATGTCGGAATTGGGGGCCTCTCCTTCTCCTTGCTCTCCTTCTTGCTCAAGAAGGTGCTGAGCATCATGAGCGGCTAACATAGCATTAGCATGCTCCAAAGTACCGTGCACCTCCTCAAGTTCATCTCTTGTTTGGGCTAGCTCATTTTGGACGTTGTTGTGCGCGATGTGGATGTCATTCAATTGCCTCTCCAAGTCAGCAATCATGGCACCCCTGGTGGTCACCTCAATGGACAATGAGGTCCTCTCAACCCCAATGTCACGGGCACGGGCGGACATGTCCATAGCAAGGTTGAGCATCTCGCTCTGCGATCGTCCCAAAAGTGCCTGCAAGCGGTGGTAAGCTCGGATCCACCTCATCATCAGTGCAGCTGCAGCGACGGGGTTCTCCGCCATCCTCAAAGGGGAGCTAAGGTAGCGTCTCATCCAATGGGGATCATCCGGCCGAGTTGGTGGAAACAATCCAAGCAACTGGTGCTCTACCAAGTCCTGGTTCTGAGCACAAAAGGAACTAATGCCATTCAAGACAGCTAGCTCACAAGTCGTCTCCATGTGGTGTCCATGAACTTCCACGCTCCAAGTGGGGGAGCTAGGACACGGTGGATGGTGATACACCACCAAACGCACACGAGAACGGGTCACACCATGGTCTCGGATGAGGGTCCTCTCATACTGTGGCGGGGTAGGGTAGTCGAGCGCCTGCAAAACCGACCACAAAATGCTAGGGAAACCTTCCCATCCTAGGCAATCTGAGAAGGACAGGTCGTTGGGGTAGCTGGCCAAGTCAGCGTGAGCGTCCATTTTGAACCAAAAAGAAAAGGGCAAGGGTGAGAACCGGTTAGCGCCAAAGAAAACAAAAACAGATTCTGAACAGTGTAGTAAAAATTACAAAACTCAAAATATACATGCTCAAAAATTCCCAAATTTTGCCAGGACATTGGTTAAGTAATTCCAAACAAGTTTCATGTTGAAGGTTGGAGCAGAAACTGTCATTAAGATGGTGTAAAAATTCAATGTTTTTCTCACTGTTCTCAGAAATTTCCAGCAGACAGGGGGTTACCATTTTAAGCATAACTCCAGTTCTACTGAACCATTTTTGTTGAAATTTCTACAGCATAAACTTCATAATATTTATGACAACTTTCATGTTGAACACTTTTTCGTTTGACAACGTTTTCAATTTCGAATTAAAGGTGCAAACAGACTGGTTTGACAGAGCCTCGGGTTGTGATTTGAATTTTTACGGCGGTTTGATTGGTCACGTATTAGGGTTCAATGTCATTTTGGCGAAATGCAATGCATGAGCGTCCTGTTCGTTCTCACCAACACACATGCCAATAAACTTTTGGCCTACGAAGTTAGTGCCGGTGGCTAGGCAATATTCGTCTCTCCCTATATTATCTAGCCGAACTTTTCTAACCGTTTCACATACGGAATCGTGGTTAGCGTACCTGCAGAAAATTCCATTCTAGAGCATGTATAATCAACCTTTCGTGCCAGCACTCACGAAAGCGTCTCCATTCATTACCACCCACTATAGAGGTGGCACCCGAACGTTTAACATTGAACGGGCAATGTTCATATGTCACCGAGGCAACATATTGACAATTTCATACGCTCATGAGATAGCGTATTGACTTTGTGCCGCCATCATATTTGCATATGATGCCGTGGTATGCTACAGCAATCGCCGTACCTTGCGCCCACCATGCTATTCTAGTTTCATACGCCGTGATGGCGTATTGACTATGTGCCGCCACTATATTTTCATATAGTGCCGTGGTACGTTACAGCAATCGCCGTACCTTGCGCCCACCATTACGTAAAGTAAATGACAGAATGAAATGTGCTGGAAGTCAGTATAATATATTACTTGCCACCTATCATATCGTGATCCCTTAACCCACATAGGCTTCACGCTCTAGGTAACATCCTTAGCGGTCCTAAGAATAGCCTTCCTTCGCAAAACGCGGTGGAAGTACGAGTTGGCAAATTTTATTCAAAAATGTTTATTTAAGGTTTGTTGCTCTCTCCGGTGCGCTGTTTCGGCTCTGATGCCAGCTGTGGCGGACCACTCCGAAATTATTCCAAGTTAAGTACCCCGGGACCACTAATCGAGTAGTCAGGCACTTAATCCGGAATAAGCTGGAGCGCCGTCGGATTAAACCCGATTTAACCACGTACATTTCTCGATCGAAACAACAGGCACACCCACACGAAGGTGAGTTCCAGAGATTACAACATTCCACAAATTTAAATTAGAGTATCAAGTTCATTGCAGCGGAAATAAATAGGTTCAGTGCAGCGGAGTAAAAGCTAACGACGATACAAGTAACACCATGCTGAAGCCTGCCATGGTGCTACTCCTCCCGTTCCTCGGCAGAGGACGGAACCCACTCGATGTGCCATCTAGGGGGAACCTGGGTAGGCCAAGTCAAAGCATCGACTGCCACATCCAACATTGTACCTGTAAATAAAAGCCACAAGCAAGGCTGAGTATACTAATACTCAGCAAGGCTTACCCGTCGGGTGAAAGCTACATCACCGACATCTAGACATGAGAGGCCTTTGGCTGGTGGGTTTGTTTGCCAAAAAGCAACTAAGAGTAGGTCCTTGCTTTCATGTTTTAGCATCGTATTCTAGTGGATTTAACCATTCTAGATTAGCATCCTCTCTAAGCATACAAGTGATGCAATACAATTTATTTCATACCACAAGTTCATCAACCTCATAGTTCCACTTGTTACTCAATGCAGCAAGGCGGTCAAGCAGTCTCATTAACTGCGAGAAGCGGACAGTTCGAACTGAATTTTGCTACCTGGCCAGGGGAAACCCAACACACACGGATAATGCTTGCTATAAAAGGTACAAGCATTTCCCAACCTTTCCCATCGATCCACAATTCGGAACCGGGTCCACTTCCTTAGGATAAAGGTTTACTGCTTCACTCACAATCTCACGCATATATCCACAAGTGTACGGCAGGGGAAACAAAAGTTTCCAAGGAAAGATGGCTATCGGCCCTAGCTGCTTCAATCTGGTACCGGGCTTACCGATTCCCATATATCGGCATGCATGTGGTACGTTCAAAAACTTGACACACTCAACCACACGTTTCGACCTTAAATCCATTATCATACACGGACGGGAGATCTACATCTATCACCCCGCCCGTCAATCCTTATGATTCCAACATAAGTAAAGACAAGCAACTCCTATGTCTCGCGAGTGACAGGAAATCACTCGACTTGTAACGGACCTATAGCAATGCCCTATCGATCCTTTCATACTAGTGTTGCAAGTCATAGGTACTAGAAATGTGCAGCTAAGGTATTCAATCAACTCCTTGAAACGTAAATGCACAAGCATGGGGAATTCATAGATGCATAAATTTTAAAGGTTAGGTTATGCTCCGGGGCTTGCCTTCTTGCTCTAGCTGGGGGTTAGCCTCCGGGTTGACTTCCGCTTCGCTGGCACCTCCCTCCGGGATTCCTTCACCGTCGGCGGGGATGAGATGGTAGGTGCCGTCCGGAATAGCGCCTTCTACATGAGATGCATAACTTATTGCGGCTGCCTATTGATTCCAAGATTAAGGCCTTGAAGGCCATATTCACCTAGACATGCTTAAGTACTACTCTTTTCTTCACAAAAATAGAGTAGTGGTGTGGGAAATTTTTATTCATCTTTGATGGTGATTGTGTATATATATAAAAGAATTTCCATTTATTATTTTGAAGATAGGGTGCTGTTCTTGAGTTTTAAACCTCTCTATGTTTTATTTTAATTAATTAACAAAAAGCTCTATTCTTTTATATAACTCAATTTCCACCTTAATTTCTTCCCATTTTTGTTTCTCTTTTTTTCTGTTCATCCTTTTTATCTATAAACTTTATGAAAGCTACTGGAGTATAAGAGTTAGGCTCACTCCAAAATTTAGCTAAATCTGAGCTACACAAAATTTATTAAAAATAATTTAAACTGCTGCCTGCAGAAATGAAATAAATTCATATAAAATTGAAAATTCATCCAAAACAGGACATTTTCCTACCAGAGCTAGTCATGAGTACAAGGAGGGCTTTGGCCAAGTGGTGGCTCAAAATAACCCTTGGACAGTCCTCAACAAATTCCTATCCAAAAACACATATCTATTTATTTGCTAGTGTAAACAGAGCAAAAATTAAGTTTTGCATTTTTAACAGATGTGCTAACAAGTTTTTAGGCCTCTGGGAAAAAATGGTGATTTTTCACTGCATGGATTATTTTTAACAATTTCTAGGCTACAAAAAGACAGGAAACACATTTTAATTCATAACTGAAGCTACAGTCCATATTTTTAGGTCCCCTTTGGACACAAGATGTCCAAAGTCACTACAAACAACATATCCAAAGCTCAGCCCTAGCGGAGCTCTGGATTTGAAATGGTGCACAAGTTTACAGTTTGAATTTTAATTCAAAAATGGTTCACCAAAAGTATATACAAGCTTAAATGAGATTGGAGTTTACAATCTCTCGAGTCCAGGGAGTATTTTTGTGCATTTTTCTGATTTTTGTAAGATTTTTAACAGATTTTACAAGATTCGGGAAAAATAGATCTAGGTTTAAGAATCTTTTTACGCTGGAGACCCTATAACTTTTCAAAACCTTTCAAACAAGTCCCTGACCTTTGCGCAGAGGACCCTAGAACAAAAAAAAAAGAACGCAGACGGGTCCGGGGCTCGTCGGCGTTGCTACGCCGGCGAAACGACGGGGAGTTGGCTCGGGGAAAGTTGGCGGAAATGGAGAGGAGCTCACCGCGAGTCGGTTGAGGTAGGTCTCGCGGTCGGAGGTGAAGTGGCGTGGCTCGTCGACGTTGAGCGGCGGCGCGGTTAGCTCCGGCGACGTCGCTAGCGGCCTGCGGTGGTCGAGACTGTGCGCGGAAAGGCGTGTGAGCTGCACTGGACGATTGTGGAGCTCGTCGTGGGGCTTGTCTGCGGCGGGGATGGCCGGGGTATGGGGCTCGACGTGGAGGTGGTGTTCATGGTGTCAATGGCCGAGCGATGGGGAAAGTTTCGATTCGCGGCGAGTGAGGCCCGATTCGAGCTGGGGAGTGCTCGAGAAGCTGGCGGGGTGAGTGGGCGAGCTTCACGCGCGGGGGATTGGAAAGGGGTGGAGGGATTCGCGGTCGATTCGAGTTTTAGGCGGGGAAGCTCGAGCTCGGCTCAAGGCGTCCCGAGGTGGAAGACGACGGGAGGGAACGCGGTGAGAGGGAGAAGAGCTGGGCACTGGCTGGGGGAAGGAATGAGGGTGCTTAGTGAAGGGTTTGGGTGCGCGAGCGAGCACCGAGGTGCCTCGGAGGCGTGTGTGCGCGTGCGTGGGTTGTCGCGGTCGCCATTGATGGCGCGGCGAGCTCGGGCAGAGCGCGAGCGCGGGGTTGGGCGTCGAAGATTGAGGCGTGGAGCAGTGGAAGATCTCCTGCAGAGCGTCTTTGTGACATCTCTGATGTCAAAATGTTTATTAGTGCACTTAAAACCAATGCAAACAGGGAATTATGGGTTGAAACTCAAAAATCCATCAAAAATTCAAATTTAAATTCAAAAACAAAGGTGGTTTGACACCCAACTGAAAACTCGAGATTTTTGTACTAAACCTGAAAATCTCCAAAAATAAAAGTTGTTTGTCATCACAAATAAACCCTAGTCACTGTTTGGAACTTTTGAAAATTTTGCAGTTTAGTCCCTCAAAAACTCGAAATACAGTTCTGGGCACCTTTTTGTTTTTGGGTTGTTTGAGCTCGAAAAATTTGAAATTTAAGGTTCACCCCAAAAAGAAAGTTGTGTCCCATCTCCCAAACTCCAACTTTTATTTTCACACTTTTTCGAGTTCAGTTCAAATTTTTGGAGAAAATTCGAATTGGAAAACAGAGCTCCACGGGCGCCAACAGTGCCCCTGGCGCGCCCCTGCGCTGGCCGGAGCTCGGCCGCCACGTGGCCGGCGAGCGGCGCAGGCGGCGCCGAGCTGGCCGAGCCGTGGCGGACGCTGGCGCTTGTCGCCTTGCACTTGTCCCTCCCCTCCCGAGCCGTCGCATCGCCGTCGTCCAGCCGTCTTGCCTCGCGCCGCGGAGCGCCATCATGGCGGTCGGCCGTCGCCGTGGCCGCGCGCTCGCGCGCGCGTCGTGCAGCGCCTCCCCGCGGAAGATGCCGTCCCGCTACGCTCCAAGAGCCCTGTAGACGATCTCCCACTGCCCCACGCGACGATCTCCCTCGCCCAATCGAGCCGTGCGCGCTCTGCTCGAGCTCCCGCGCCATCAATGGCGACATGACGTCCCGTGCACGCGCACACACACCTCCGAGCCCGCTCAGTGCCCCTAGCGCACTCCAAACCCTTCATCGAGCGCTCACACACCTTTCCCCTCAGTCCACACTTAGCCATTTGCACTTCCCCGCGCTCGCTCCGTCGTCTTCCACCTCAGGACACCGTGAGCCGAGCTCGAGCTTCCCCGCCGCATCCTCGAATCGACCGCGAATCCCTCCACCCCTTTCCAATCCCTCGCGCGTGCAGCTCGCTCACTCACCCCGCTAGCTGCTCGAGCAATCCCCAGCTCGAATCGAGCCCCTCTCGCCGCGAATCGAGACTTTTCCCCTCCGCTCGGCCATTAACGCCGAGAAACCCACCTCAACGTCGAGCCCTATACCCCGGCCATTCCCGCAGCAGGAGAACCCCACGACGAGCTCCACCATCATCCCGTGAAGCTCACGAGCCTCTCCGCGCACCGCCTCGACCACAGTAGACCGCCAGCGACCTCGCCGGAGCAGACCGCACCGCCGCTCAACGTCGACGAGCTGCGCCGATCCATCTCCGACCGCGAGCCCTACCTCAACCGACTCGCGGTGAGCTCCTCTTCATTTCCCCCAACATCCCCCGACCTAGTTCGTCGTCGTTTCGCCGGCGTAACAACGCCGACGAGCCCAAGGACTCGTTCGCGTTCCCCTTTTAGTTCTAGGGTCCTCTGCGCAAAAACCAGGGACTTGTTCGTAAGGATTTGAAAGTTCTAGGGTTCCCTGTGTAAAAAGATTCTTAAACCTAGATCTAATTTTCCCGAATCTTGTAAAATCCGTTAAAAATCGTACAAAAATCAAAAAAATGCACAAAAATACTCCCTAGATTCGTGAGATTGTAAACTCTAATCTCCTTTAAGCATGTATATACTTTTGATGAATCGTTTTTGAATTAAAATTCAAACTGTGGAAATTGAAACTTGTGCACCATTTCAAATCCAGAGCTCCGCTAGGGTTGATCTTTGGATATGTTGTTTGTAGTGACTTTGGACAGCTGGTGTCCAAAGGGGAGCTAAAAATATGCACTGTAGCTTCAGTTATGAATTAAAATGTGTTTCCTGTCTTTTTGTAGTCCAGAAATTATTAAAAATAATCTCTGCAGTGAAAAATCACCATTTTTCTCCAGAGGGCTAGAAACTTGTTAGCACACCTGTTAAAAATGCAAAACTTAATTTTTGCTCTGTTTAGACTAGCAAATAAATAAATATGTGTTTTTGGATAGAAATTTATTGAGGACTGTCCAAGGGTTATTTTGAGCCACCACTTGGCCAGAGCCCTCCTCATGCTTATGACTAGCTCTGATAGGAAGTCTCCTGAAATGGATGTATTTTCGATTTTATATGAATTTATTTCATTTCTGTAGACAGCTGATTGATATATTTTTAATAAATTATGTGTAGATCAGATTTAGCTAAATTTTGGAGTGAGCTTAGCTCTTATACTCCAGCAGCTGTCATAAAGTTTATAGATAAAAATGATGAGCATAAAAGGAGAAACAAAAATTAGAAGTAATCTAGGTGGAAATTGATATATATAAAAGAATAAACCTTTTTGTTAATTAGTTAGAATAAAATAAAAGGAATCTGAAATTCCAGAACAGCACCCTAAATTGTGAGTAATAAATAAGAATTCTTTTATATATGTACACAATCACCATCGAAGACATAAAAGTTTCCCCCCCCCCACTACTTTTTTTGTGAAGAATATAGTAGTACTTAAGCATGTCTAGGTGAATATGGCCTTCAAAGGCCTTAATCATAGACTCAATAGGCAGCCACCTTAAGATATGCATCTCGTGTAGAAGGCGCTATCCCGGACGGCAACTACCACCTCATCCCCGCTGACGAGGAAGGAGTCCCGGAGGAAGGTGCCGGTGCAGGATCGACCAACCCGGAGGCTAACCCCCAGCTTGAGCAAGAAGGCAAGCCCCGGAGCATAACCTAACCTTTACCAATTACGCATCTATGAATTTCCTATGCTTGTGCATTTACGTTTCAAGGAGTTGATTGAATACCTTAGCTGCACATTTCCTAGTACCTATGAATTGCAACACTAGTATGAAAGGATCGATAGGGCATTGCTTTAGGTCCGTTACAAGTCGAGTGATTTCCTGTCACTCGCGAGACATAGGAATTGCTTGTCCTTACTTATGTTGGAATCATAAGGATTGACGGGCGGGATGATAGATGTAGATCTCCCGTCCGTGTATGATAATTGATTTAAGGTCGAAATGTGTGGTTGAGTGTGTCAAGTTTTTGAACATACCACATGCATGCCGATGTATGGGGATCGGTAAGCCCGGTACCAGATTGAAGCAGCTAGGGCCGATAGCCATCTCTCCTTAGAAACTTTGTTTTCCCCTGCCGTACACTTGTGGATATATGCGTGAGACTGTGAGTGAAGCAGTAAACCTTTATCCTAAGGAAATGGACCCGGTTCCGAATTGTGGATCGATGGGAAAGGTTGGGAAATGCTTGTACCTTCTATAGCAAGCAGAGTATCCGTGTGTGTTGGGTTTCCCCTGGCCAGGTAGCAAAAATTCGGTTCGAACTGTCCGCTTCTCGCGGTTAATGAGACTGCTTGACCGCCATGCTACATTGAGTAACAAGTGGAACTTTGAGATGGATGAACTTGTTCTATGAATTAAATTGTATTGCACCACTTGTATGCTTAGAGAGGATGCTAATCTAGAATGGTTAAATTTACTAGAATATGATGCTAAAACTTGAAAGCAAGGACCTACTTCTAGTCGCTTTTTGGCACACAAACCCACCAGCCAAAAGCCTCTCATTGTCTAGATGTCGGTGATGTAGATTTCACCCGACGGGTAAGCCTTGCTGAGTATTAGTATACTCAGCCTTGCTTGTGGCATTGATTTACAGGTACCATGTTGGATATGGTCGTCGATGCTTTGACTTGGCCTGCCCAGGTTCCCCCTGGCTGGCACATCGAATGGGTTCCGTCCTCTGCCGAGGATCGGGAGGAGTAGCATCGTGGCAGGCTTCAGCACGGTGTTATTTGTATCGTCGTTAGATTCTTCCGCTGCAATGAACTTTTATTTCCGCTGCAAGACTTTAATACTCTGATTTAAATTTGAACTTGTTTGTAATAACTTTGAGATTCTATTTGTGTATGTCAATTTGTGGAATGTTGCAATCTCTGGAACTCACCTTCGTGTGGGCGCGCCTGTTGTTTCGATCGTGAAAGTACGTGGTTAATCGGGTATAATCCGACGGCGCTCCAGCTTATTCCGGACTAAGTGCCTAACTGCTTGATTAATGGTCCACGGGTACTTAACTTGGAATAATTTCGGAGTGGTCCGCCACAGCTGGCATCAGAGCCGAAACCTGCGTACCAGAGAGAGCAACATACCCTAAATAAATATTTTTGAATAAAACTTGCCAACTCTTGCTTCCGCCGCGCACTTGCGATAGAATGTTATCCATAGGACCGCTAAGGATGATATATAGATCGTGAAGCCTATGTGGATTAAGGGATCACGATATGATAGGTGGCTAATTATATATTATACTGACTCCTAGCACATGTCATTCTGTCATTTACTTTACGCAATGGTGGGCGCAAGGTACGGCGATTGCTCGGCACTATATGAAAATATAGTGGCGGCACATAGTCAATATGCTGTGATGGCGTACGAAACTAGAATAGCATGGTGGGCGCAAGGTACGGCGATTGCTGTAGCGTACCACGGCATCATATGCAAATATGATGGCAGCACAAAGTCAATACGCTATTTCATGAGCGTTTGAAATTGTCAATATGTTGCCTTGGTGACATATGAAGTATTGCCCGTTCAATGTTGAACGTTCGGGTGCCACCTCAATAGTGGGTGGTAATGTATGGAAACGCTTTCGTGAGTGCTAGCATGAAAGGTTGATTATATATGTTTTGGAATGGAATTTTCTGCAGGTACCCTAACCACGATTCCGTAAGATAAACGGTTAGAAAAGTTCGGCTAGTTAATATAGGGAGAGACGGATATTGCCTAGCCATCGGCACTAACTCTGTAGGCCAAAAGTTCATTGGCATGAGGGATGGTGAGAACGAATAGGCCGCTCATGCATTGCAATTCACTGAAATTTTATTGAACCTTAATGCACGACCATTGAACTACCGTCATCAAAATTTGAATAAACAACCGGAAGTTGTGCCGAAACTCTGCCGAAAACAGTCTCTTTGCATCGTTAATTCGAACCTGAAAACCTTGTCAAACGAAAGAGTGTTCAACATAAAAGTTGTCATAAATGTTATCTAGTTTGTGCTGTGGAAATTTCAACAAATTTGGTTCAGTAGACTAAGAGTTATGCTTAAAATGGTAACCCCCAGTCTGCTGGAAATTTCTGGGAACAGTGAGTTAAAAATTGAATTTTACCTCTTCTTAACGATGGTTTCTGCTCAAACCTTCAACATGAAACTTGTTGGAAATTACTTAAACGATGTTCTGGACAAATTTGGAAATTTTTGGATTTGTAGATGCCGAGTTTTATAATTTTTACTACGCTGTCCAGAATCTGATGTCATTTTCTTTGGCGCTAACCGGTTCTCACACTTGACCTTTTTGTTCAGAATGGACGCCCACGCTGACCTTGCCAGCTACCCCAATGACGTCTCTTTCATTGGACTGTCTTGGATGGGAGGGTTTTCCTAGCATTCTTTGGTCCGTGTTGCAGGCGCTCGATTACCCAACCCCGCCAGAATATGAGAGAACCATCATCCATGACCGAGGTGTGACTCGATCCCGAATGCGTTTGGTGGTGCATCGCCACCCACCGTGTCCCAGCTCCCCCACATGGAGTGTGGAAGTCCATGGGCACCACATGGAGACCACTTGTGAGTTAGCTGCCCTCAATGGGATCAGCTCCTTCTGCGCCCAGAACCAGGACCTTGTGGAGCATCAGCTTCTTGGGCTGTTTCCACCGGCCCAGCCGGACAATGCTCATTGGATGAGGCGCTATCTCAGCTCACCTTTGAGGGTGGCGGAGAACCCCGTCGCTGCAGCTGCACTCTTGATGAGATGGATCCGGGCTTATCACCGGCTGCAGGCACTTTTGGGACGGTCACAGAGTGAGGCACTCAACCTTGCCATTGATATGTCTGTTCGTGCCCGCGACCTTGGGGTAGAGAGGACCTCTTTGTCCATAGAGGTGAGCACCAGGGACGCCATGATTGCAGATTTGGAGAGGCAATTGACCGACCTCCACATAGCACACAACAATGTCCACAACGAGCTAACCCAAACAAGGGATGAGCTTGAGAACGTGCAGGGTGTCTTGGAGCATACCAATGTCATGCTAGTCGCCCATGATGCTCAGCACCTTCTTGAGGAGGGTGGAGAGCATGGGGAAGGAGAGGCCCCTGATTCCGACATGGACACCGAGGATGACATGCCACCCCTTCCAGCTCCACCGTCTCCCATGGGCAGCGAGGCTACCGCTAACAACCTAGATGACTTCTAGGAGCTGCAGTAGCGAGATTACTCCTCCGCATAGCCTAAATTTTGGCTTCATGATGTAATAGGCTAGATGGAGTAGAGTTTCCCCTCTAATCTTTTGAAACAATGTAATTCAATTGGTGTGGATGTGTGAGCACCAAAACTTGATGAAGGTTGTGATGGTTGTGCTGAAAACATTCTGCAGCTATCCTTGTTTTAATTATTAATGTGTTTTCCACTCACTTCTGGGTGGTGATTTGAACTACAAAGTTGTTTCGAATTTTTCAAAAGAAATGCTCACCAAATTTCAACCCCATTGGTTAAGCTAATTAAAAATGGCAACCAAAACACTACAGCTATGCCTACTGAAAAACAGCAAATACAGAGAGCTAAAACTCGAATTTGTCGGCCTAGTTCCAGCCCGAATTTGGTTCTGAGCCAAACATAAAAGTTGTAGAGTATGAAATTTGCAAGCCACTGACCAAATTGGAGCATCTAATTTGACTCCTACTGGGAGATATGATTTTTCTTCCGAAACTGCCTGCTGATATGTTGTCCTTACGCAGTAAACTTCATTATATTGCCACGTTCTATCTTGCCATTGAATTATGCAAGCTCATGAAATGTGGATAATACAAGTACCTACTGCAGATGGCTATCACTCGCAGCGGTCACGATGCTAGCGGCTCCAACGCTAACCAGCAGGGGCTAGAAGGGCAGCAACAGCCACCACCACCTCCGCCACCGCAGCAACATCCGACGTGGCAACAACTGTATGCCACTCAGACGGAGATTCTCTGCAATCTGCAGCAACAACAACAAATGATGCAGCAGTAGATGCAGCAACAAGGTGGTCAACGTGCCCCTCAAGCTCAAGTGGCTCGGTATGAGGACTTCTTGGCTACACACCCACCGGTGTTCTCCAGAGCCGAGGAGCCCTTGGAGGCTGATGCATGGATTCGAGCCATCGAATCCAAGTTCTCCATTCTGGCCACGCCTTGCACTCCCAACCGCAAGGTGGTCTTCGTGGCGCAGCAGCTCCGCGGCACAGCTCTCCTGTGGTGGGAGAATTACCTGGCCCTGCAGCAGGAGAACCATGTGATAGAGTGGGAGGAGTTCAAAACTGCCTTCAAAGCCCACCACATTCCTGCTGGCTTGATTGAGCGGAAGTTGACTGAGGTCCTGGCGCTGACTCAGGGTACCCGCACTGTGCTCCAGTACGCCCAGGCCTTCAATGGTCTGTGCCCATATGCGGGTCATCATGTCGACTCAGATGTGAAGAAGATGGAGAGGTTCCGACGTGGCCTCAACACCAAGCTCAAGGCCCAGCTGACCACCACCCGAGTTACCACATATGGTGAACTTGTGAACATTGCTATTGCCCAGGAAGATGCTAACATGGTGCATAGGGCTGAGAAGATGAGGAAGGCTCCCGCTGGACCTTCGGGTGGACAGTCTTAGAGGTTCCGCCTGGTTCCCCCGGCTGCACCACAAGGGCAGCCAAGGGCACCTCAGGGAGGACGTTGGGTTGCTAGGCCACCACAGCAGGGTGCGCCCCGTTTCCCTCCGCCGCCGCAGCAGCAATAGGCGCTGAGGCAGAACATGCAGCAGTCGTCCCGTCCTGGAGTTGGCTACCAGTGCTTCAAGTGTGGCAACAGCAGTCACTTCATCAAAGACTGCCCGCAGAACAAGCCACAGAGCCAGCGTCCTGGGAATCAGCAGAGCAAGGGCAAGCAGCAGCGTGTGCAAGTCAGGCAAGGAAGGCTTAACTACACCACCTTGGCTGACCTACCTAAGGGAGCACCGGATATGACTGGTACTTTCCCTATCCACAACCAACCTGATGTGATATTGTTTGATTCCGGGGCAACACATAGTTTTATAAGCGCAAGATTTCATGCAAAATATGGGTTAAAATCATATCACACCAAATCAGCATATGTGATATCAACAGCGGGAGGTAAAATAGCATCCAACCAAGTCACTCGAAAAGTACCAATCAGGCTGGGTAGTAAAGTGTTTCCTACTGATTTAATTCTGCTTGGGATGGAAGGGATTGATATTGTTTTGGGGGCAAATTGGATGACTCAACATAAGGTTGTACTAGATGTTGCTGAAAGAGTTGTGGAAATAAACTCGCCCACACATGGCCCTAGTGCACTATATCTGCCACACCGGAATTGTACCAATGCGTCTGCTTACACCATGGTAGAAACACAACTAAAAGACATTCCGGTGGTATGTGAGTATGGTGATGTTTTTCCGGATGACTTACCTGGGATGCCGCCGGATAGGGACATTGAATTTGTGATTGAACTCCAACCTGGCACAGCACCTATATCAAAGAGACCCTATAGGATGCCACCCAATGAATTGGCTGAATTAAAAATTCAACTCCAAGAATTGCTAGACAAGGGTTTCATCCGCCCTAGCGTGTCACCGTGGGGTTGTCCAGCTATCTTTGTAAAGAAGAAGGATCATTCTTTGAGGTTGTGTATTGATTACCGGCCTCTCAATGCGGTGACCATCAAAAATAAGTATCCACTTCCCCGCATTGATGTCCTTTTCGATCAACTAGCTGGCGCCAGAGTGTTCTCCAAGATTGATCTTCGCTCTGGCTATCACCAAATAAAAATTCGACCTTGTGACATTCCTAAGACTGCCTCTTCTACCCGCTATGGACTTTATGAATTCCTGGTCATGTCATTGGGGCTCACAAATGTCCCAGCCTACTTCATGTATCTCATGAATTCAGTATTCATGTCCGAACTCGACAAGTTCGTGGTGGTTTTCATTGATGACATCCTCATATATTCCAAGAATGAGGACGAGCATGCCGAGCACCTTCGCTTTGTTCTTCAAAGATTGAGAGACCATCAACTCTATGCCAAGTTCTCTAAATGTGAATTATGGCTAGAAAGTGTGAAATTCTTGGGTCACACGGTTTCCAAGGATGGTATATCCGTGATCCAACCAAGGTGCAAGAGGTAATGGATTGACAACCACCTACCTCTATCCATGAGATTCGGAGTTTTCTGGGTCTAGCGGGTTACTATCGCCGCTTCATTCTGGATTTCTCTCGGATTGCTAAACCCATGACCAAACTCTTAAAGAAGGGAGTCAAATTTGTGTGGAGTGACAAATGCGAAGGAGCTTTTCACACATTGAGAAAACATTTAACTTCAGCCCCAGTTTTAGCTCAACCTGACAGCACCAAGCCCTATGATATCAATTGCGATGCTTCAGGCACCGGACTTGGCTGCGTTCTTATGCAAGAGAACCGAGTCATTGCTTATGCTTATCGAGCACTCCGGCCTCATGAGCAAAACTACCCTACGCATGATCTTGAGTTAGCAGCGGTTATTCATGCTCTCAAGATATGGAGGCACTATCTGATGGGTGTTCCATGCAACGTATACACCGACCACAAGAGCCTCAAATATGTCTTCACTCAGGCGCATTTGATGTGGCGGACCACTCCGAAATTATTCCAAGTTAAGTACCCCGGGACCACTAATCGAGTAGTCAGGCACTTAATCCGGAATAAGCTGGAGCGCCGTCGGATTAAACCCGATTTAACCACGTACTTTTCTCGATCGAAACAACAGGCACACCCACACGAAGGTGAGTTCCAGAGATTACAACATTCCACAAATTTAACATACATAAATAGTATCTCAAAGTTATTACAAACCAAGTTCGAAATTTAAATCAGAGTATCAAGTTCATTGCAGCGGAAATAAATAGGTTCATTGCAGCTGAGTAAAAGCTAACGACGATACAAGTAACACCATGCTGAAGCCTGCCATGGTGCTACTCCTCCCGTTCCTCGGCAGAGGACGGAACCCACTCGATGTGCCATCCAGGGGGAACCTGGGTAGGCCAAGTCAAAGTATCGACTGCCACATCCAACATTGTACCTGTAAATAAAAGCCACAAGCAAGGCTGAGTATACTAATACTCAGCAAGGCTTACCCGTTGGGTGAAAGCTACATCACCGACATCTAGACATGAGAGGCCTTTGGCTGGTGGGTTTGTTTGCCAAAAAGCAACTAAGAGTAGGTCCTTGCTTTCATGTTTTAGCATCGTATTCTAGTGGATTTAACCATTCTAGATTAGCATCCTGTCTAAGCATACAAGTGGTGCAATACAATTTATTTCATACCACAAGTTCATCAACCTCATAGTTCCACTTGTTACTCAATGCAGCAAGGCGGTCAAGCAGTCTCATTAACCGCGAGAAGCGGACAGTTCTAACCGAATTTTGCTACCTGGCCAGGGGAAACCCAACACACACGGATAATGCTTGCTATAAAAGGTACAAGCATTTCCCAACCTTTCCCATCGATGAACAATTCGGAACCGGGTCCACTTCCTTAGGATAAAGGTTTACTGCTTCACTCACAGTCTCACGCATATATCCACAAGTGTACGGCAGGGGAAACAAAAGTTTCCAAGGAGAGATGGCTATCGGCCCTAGCTGCTTCAATCTGGTACCGGGCTTACCGATTCCCATATATCGGCATGCATGTGGTACGTTCAAAAACTTGACACACTCAACCACACGTTTCGACCTTAAATCCATTATCATACACGGACGGGAGATCTACATCTATCACCCCGCCCGTCAATCCTTATGATTCCAACATAAGTAAAGACAAGCAACTCCTATGTCTCGCGAGTGACAGGAAATCACTCGACTTGTAACAGACCTATAGCAATGCCCTATCGATCCTTTCATACTAGTGTTGCAAGTCATAGGTACTAGAAATGTGCAGCTAAGGTATTCAATCAACTCCTTGAAACGTAAATGCACAAGCATGGGGAATTCATAGATGCATAAATTTTAAAGGTTAGGTTATGCTCCGGGGCTTGCCTTCTTGCTCTAGCTGGGGGTTAGCCTCCGGGTTGACTTCCGCTTCGCTGGCACCTCCCTCCGGGATTCCTTCACCGTCGGCGGGGATGAGATGGTAGGTGCCGTCCGGAATAGCGCCTTCTACATGAGATGCATAACTTATTGCGGCTGCCTATTGATTCCAAGATTAAGGCCTTGAAGGCCATATTCACCTAGACATGCTTAAGTACTACTCTTTTCTTCACAAAAATAGAGTAGTGGTGTGGGAAATTTTTATTCATCTTTGATGGTGATTGTGTACATATATAAAAGAATTTCCATTTATTATTTTGAAGATAGGGTGCTGTTCTTGAGTTTTAAACCTCTCTATGTTTTATTTTAATTAATTAACAAAAAGCTCTATTCTTTTATATAACTCAATTTCCACCTTAATTTCTTCTCATTTTTGTTTCTCTTTTTTTCTGTTCATCCTTTTTATCTATAAACTTTATGAAAGCTACTGGAGTATAAGAGTTAGGCTCACTCCAAAATTTAGCTAAATCTGAGCTACACAAAATTTATTAAAAATAATTTAAACTGTTGCCTGCAGAAATGAAATAAATTCATATAAAATTGAAAATTCATCCAAAACAGGACATTTTCCTACCAGAGCTAGTCATGAGTACAAGGAGGGCTTTGGCCAAGTGGTGGCTCAAAATAACCCTTGGACAGACCTCAACAAATTCCTATCCAAAAACACATATCTATTTATTTGCTAGTGTAAACGGAGCAAAAATTAAGTTTTGCATTTTTAACAGATGTGCTAACAAGTTTTTAGGCCTCTGGGGAAAAATGGTGATTTGTCACTACATGGATTATTTTTAACAATTTCTAAACTACAAAAAGACAGGAAACACATTTTAATTCATAACTGAAGCAACAGTCTATATTTTTAGGTCCCCTTTGGAGACAAGATGTCCAATGTCACTACAAACAACATATCCAAAGCTCAGCCCTAGCGGAGCTCTGGATTTGAAATGGTGCACAAGTTTCAAATTTTACAGTTTGAATTTTAATTCAAAAATGGTTCACCAAAAGTATATACAAGCTTAAATGAGATTGGAGTTTACAATCTCACGAGTCCAGGGAGTATTTTTGTGCATTTTTCTGATTTTTGTAAGATTTTTAACAGATTTTACAAGATTCGGGAAAAATAGATCTAGGTTTAAGAATCTTTTTACGCTGGAGACCCTAGAACTTTCAAAACCTTTCAAACAAGTCCCTGACCTTTGCGCAGAGGACCCTAGAACAAAAAAAAAAGAACGCAGACGGGTCCGGGGCTCGTCGGCGTTGCTACGCCGGCGAAATGGCGGCGAGTTGGCTCGGGGAAAGTTGGGGGAAATGGAGAGGAGCTCACCGCGAGTCGGTTGAGGTAGGTCCCGCAGTCGGAGGTGAAGCGGCGCGGCTCGTCGACGTTGAGCGGCGGCGCGGTTAGCTCCGGCGACGTCGCTAGCGGCCTGCGGTGGTCGAGACTGTGCGCGGAAAGGCGTGTGAGCTGCACTGGACGATGGTGGAGCTCGTCGTCGGGCTTATCTGCGGCGGGGATGGCCGGGGTATGGGGCTCGACGTGGAGGTGGTGTTCACGGTGTCAATGGCCGAGCGATGGGGAAAAGTTTCGATTCGCGGCGAGTGAGGCCCGATTCGAGCTGGGGAGTGCTCGAGCAGCTGGCGGGGTGAGTGGGCGAGCTTCACACGCGGGGGATTGGAAAGGGGTGGAGGGATTCGCGGTCGATTCGAGTTTGCGGCGGGGAAGCTCGAGCTCGGCTCAAGGCGTCCCGAGGTGGAAGACGACGGGAGCGAACGCGGTGAGAGGGAGAAGAGCTGGGCACTGGCTGGGGGAAGGAATGAGGGTGCTCAGTGAAGGGTTTGGGTGCGCTAGCGAGCACCGAGGTGCCTCGAAGGCGTGTGTGCGCGTGCGTGGGTTGTCGCAGTCGCCATTGATGGCGCGGCGAGCTCGGGCAGAGCGCGAGCGCGGGGTTGGGCGTCGAAGATTGAGGCGTGGAGCAGTGGAAGATCTCCTGCAGAGCGTCTTGGCACGGAGCGAGGAGGAATCTCGCGCGAGGCGGCTCGACGCGACGCGCGCGCGAGCGCGCGACCACGGCGGCGCCCGACTGCCATGATGGCGCTCCGCGGCGCGAGGCAACACGGCGCGTCGACGGCGATGTGACGGTGCGGGAAGGGCTGGACAAGCGCAAGACGACACGCGCCACCCGACGCCGCGGCTCGGCCAGCTCGGCGCGGCCTCCGCCGCTCGCCGGCCACGTGGCGGCCGGCTCCCGGCCGGAGCAGGGGCGCGCCAGGGCCACTGTTGGCGCCCATGGAGCTCCTTTTGCCCCCTTTGAATTTTCTCCAAAAATTTGAACTGAACTTAGAAAAGTGTAAAAACAATTTGAGAGGTGGGACACAACTTTCTTTTTGGGGTGAACCTGAAATTTCAAATTTTTCGAGCTCAAACAACCCAAATTCAAAAAGGTGCCCAGAACTGTATTTCGAGTTTTTGAGGGACTAAACTGCAAAATTTTCAAAAGTTCCAAACAGTGACTAGGCCTTATTTGTGATGACAAACAACTTTTATTTTTGGAGATTTTCATGTTTAGTACAAAATTTTTGAGATTTCAGTTGGGTGTCAAACAACCCTTGTTTTTGAATTTAAATTTGGATTTTGATGGATTTTTTAATTCCAACCCATAATTCCCTTTTGCATTGGTTTTAAGTGTACTTTTAATTCCTTTGACATCAGAGATGTCACAGCCTACCCCCCTTAAAAGGAATCTCGTCCCGAGATTCGAATAAACTTAGGAACAAAGCGGGGAAAGTACCTTGGCTTACGAAAGAATGTCGGGGAAATTCTTCTTAAGATAGTCCTCGGTTTCCCACGTGGCTTCGTCTTCGGAGTGATGACTCCACTGAATTTTGTACATTTTAACTCCTTTCCTTCGTGTTTGTCTCTCTTTCTTGTCGAGGATTTTAATGGGATGCTCATCATAAGAGAGATCTGGTTAAACCGAGAGTTCCTCTTGTTCAACAACTTCGGTCGGAACACGAAGACACCTCTTGAGTTGGGAAACATGGAATACATTGTGTACGGCAGAGAGCTTCTCGGGAAGCTTCACACGGTATGCTACCGGTCCACATTGTTGAGTAATTTCATATGGGCCGATATATCGAGGTGCAAGCTTTCCCTTTAACCCAAATCTTTGCACACCCTTGGTCGGGGAGACCTTGAGATACACGTGATCACCAACTTCGAATTGAAGTGGCTTCCGCCGTTGATCAAAGTAACTCTTTTGCCGTGACTGAGCGGTTCTCAAATTTTCGCGAATGATTCTAACCTTTTCCTCTGCATCCTTTACAAGGTCAGGGCCATAGGTATACCTCTCGCCTGCCTGGGACCAACACAACGGGGTCCGACATCTTCTACCATACAAGGCTTCGAAAGGTGCCATTTTAAGACCCGCCTGGTAGCTGTTGTTATAGGAGAATTCGGCTAGAGATAAACACTTCTCCCAATTCTTCCCATAATGAATAACACAAGCTCGAAGCATATCCTCAAGTATTTGATTTACTCTTTCTGTCTGCCCATCGGTCTGAGGGTGATATGCTGAACTACGGATCAGTTTAGTGCGTAGGGACAGTTGCAATTGTTCCCAAAAGCGTGCTACGAACTGAGCACCACGATCTGAAAATATCGTCTTGGGTACCCCATGTAGACAAACGATCCGTTCCAAATAAATCTCCACGTACCTCTTAGCGGTACAAATGGTATTGACCGGAATGAAATGTGCGGTCTTGGTAAGGCGGTCCACAATTACCCAAATGGAGTCATGCCCCTGAGGGGTTCTGGGAAGTCCAACAATGAAGTCCATGCTTATATCTTCCCACTTCCATGAGGGAATAGGTAGAGGTTGAAGCGTGCCTGCTACCTTCAAGTGGCTAGCCTTAACCCGCTGACACGTGTCACATTCCGACACATACGTGGCAATTTCTCGCTTCATGCGAGTCCACCAAAAGTTTTGTTTCAAATCTTGGTACATTTTGGTGCTACCGGGATGGATGGAAAATTTAGAGAGATGGGCCTCATTCATAATCTTCCTCCGGAGTTCCGTGTTTTTGGGCACCATGAGGCGATGTCCAAACCACATCACTCCCTGCCCATCTAACCGGAAACACTTGTACTTTTCTTTCACCTTCTCCTTTGACAATTTCCTTTTAAGGATTTTAATCTTCGCGTCATTTAATTGGGCTACAACAATCTGATCGTGCAAGGTTGGTTGAACTGAGATATGGTTGAAGTACCCATGTGGAACAATCTCTAAGTTGAGCTTTGCCATTTCATGGCACAAGGTGTCAGCGTAGGACTCCACGGAAAGACAATGACAATGAGCCTTGCGACTTAGTGCATCCGCAACCACATTTGCCTTGCCGGGGTGATAATGCACACTAAGGTCATAGTGCTTTGCTAACTCCAACCATCTCCGCTGCCTCATATTCAAATGGGCCTGAGTAAAGACATATTTGAGGCTCTTGTGGTCAGTGTATATGTTGCATGTAACACCCATCAGATAGTGTCTCCACATCTTGAGAGCATGAATAACCGCTGCTAACTCAAGATCATGCGTGGGGTAGTTTTGCTCATGAGGCCTAAGTGCTCGAGAAGCATAAGCAATGACTCGGTTCTCTTGCATGAGGACACAGCCAAGTCCGGTGCCTGATGCATCGCAATAGACATCATAGGGCTTGGTGCAATCGGGTTGAGCTAAAACTGGGGCTGAAGTTAAATGTCTTCGCAAAGTGTGGAAAGCTTCATCACATTTGTCATTCCACTCAAATTTAACTCCCTTCTTTAAGAGTTCGGTCATGGGTTTCGCAATCCGAGAGAAGTCCGGAATAAAACGGCGATAATAACCGGCTAAACCCAGAAAACTCCGAATCTCGCGGACAGAGGTAGGTGGTTGCCAATCTAGCACCTCTTGCACCTTGGTTGGATCCACGGATATGCCATCCTTGGAAACCGTGTGACCTAGGAATTTCACGCTCTCTAGCCAGAATTCACATTTTGAGAACTTGGCATAGAGCTTTGAAGAACAATGCGAAGGTGCTCGGCATGCTCTTCCTCATTCTTAGAATATATAAGAATGTCGTCAATGAAAACCACCACGAACTTGTCTAGTTCTGACATGAAAACCGAATTCATGAGGTACATGAAGTAGGCTGGGGCATTAGTGAGTCCAAAAGACATGACCAAGAACTCATAAAGTCCGTAACGTGTAGAAAAGGCAGTCTTTGGAATGTCACAAGGTCTGATTTTTATTTGGTGATAGCCAGAGCGAAGGTCAATCTTGGAGAACACTCTGGCGCCAGCTAGTTGGTCAAACAGGATGTCAATACGGGGGAGTGGGTACTTGTTTTTAATGGTCACCGCATTGAGAGGACGGTAATCGATACACAACCTCAAAGAATGGTCCTTCTTCTTCACAAAGATAGCGGGACATCCCCAAGGTGATACACTTGGACGAATGAAACCCTTGTCTAGCAGTTCATGGAGTTGAATTTTTAATTCAGCCAATTCATTGGGTGGCATTCTATATGGTCTCTTTGATATAGGTGCTGTGCCAGGTTGGAGTTCAATAACAAATTCAATGTCCCTATCCGGCGGCATCCCAGGTAAGTCATCCGGAAAAACATCGGCATACTCACATACCACCGGAATGTCCTTTAGTTGGGTTTCTACCATTGTATAAGCACACGCATTGACGCAAGTCCGTTGTGGCAGATATAGCACACTAGGGCCATGCGTAGGCGAGTTTATTTCAACAACTCGTTCCGCAACATCTAGCACAACCTTATGTTGAGTCATCCAATTGGCTCCCAAGACAATGTCAATCCCTTCCATACCAAGCAGAATTAAATCAGTAGGAAATGTTTTACTTCCCAGCCTGATTGGAACTTTTCGGGTGACTTGGTTGGATGCAATTTTACCTCCCGCAGTGGATATCACATATGATGATTTGGTATGGTAAGATTTTAATCCACATTTCACATGAAATCTTGTGCTTATAAAACTATGTGTTGCCCCGGAATCAAACAATATCACAGCAGGTTGAGTGCAGATAGGGAAGGTACCAGTCATGTCTGGGGCTCCCTCGGGTAGGTCGGCCAAGGTGGTGTAGTTAAGCCGTCCTTGTCGGACCTACACACGCTGCTGCTGTTTGCCTTTGTTCTGCTGATTTCCCGGGCGCTGGTTCTGCTGCTTGTTCTGCGGGCAGTCCTTGATGAAGTGATTGTTACTGCCACACTTGAAGCACTGATAACCGGCTCCAGGGCGAGCTGGCTGTTGTGCGCTCTGTCTTGGCGCCGGTTGCTGCTGCGGCGGTGGAGGGAAACGGGGCGCATTAGGCTGTGGCGGCCTAGCAACCCATCCACCTCCCTGAGGTGCCCTGGACTGTCCTTGCGGTGCAGCCGGGGGAACCAAGCGGAACCTCTGCGGCTGCGCGCTTGAGGGTCCAGCGGGAGCTTTCCTCTTCTTCTCCGCCTTGTGCACCACATTAGCGTCTTCTTTAGCGATGGCAAGGTTCACAAGATCGCCATACGTGGCAGCACGGGTGGTGGCCAATTGAGCCTTCAATTTGGTATTGAGGCCACGTCGGAACCTCTCCAACTTCTTCTCGTCCGAGTCGGCGTGATGACCCGCATATGGGCACAGACCATTGAAGGCCTGGGCATATTGGAGCACCGTGCGGGTACCCTGGGTCAGAGCCAGAAATTCGTTCAACTTCCGCTCTACCAAGCCGGCCGGAATGTGATGAGCCTTGAACGCAGCCTTGAACTCATCCCATTCAACCACATGACCCTCTTGCTGCAGGGCCAGGTAGTTCTCCCACCATAGGAGAGCTGGGCCACGGAGTTGCTGCGCCGCAAACACTACCTTGCGGTTGGAAGTGCAAGACGTGGCCAGGATGGTGAACTTGGACTCGATGGCTCGAATCCACGTATCAGCCTCCAGGGGTTCATCGGCTCTTGAGAATATTGGCGGGTGTGTAGCCAGAAAATCCTCATATCGGGCCACTTGAGGCTGAGGGGCCCATTGACCTCCCTGCTGTAGCATCTGCTGTTGCATCATTTGTTGTTGATGCTGCAGGTTCCGTAGAATCTCCGTTTGCGTGGCATACAACTGCGGCCACGTCGGAGGTTGCTGCGGTGGCGGAGGTGGTGGCGGCTGTTGCTGCCCCTCAGGCCCTTGCTGGTTAGCATTGGAGCCACTAGCGTCATGACCGCTGCGGGTGATTGCCATCTGCAGTAGGTACTTGTATTAGCCACATTTCATAAGCTTGCATAATGATGACAAGATAGAACGTGTCAATGTATTGAAGTTTACTGCACAAAAATGACATGTCAACAAGCAGTTCGGAAGAAAAATCATATCTCCCAACAGGAAGCAAGTCAAATGCTCCAATTCGGTCAGTAGCTCGAAAATTTCATGCTCTACAACTTTCATGTTGGGCTCATAATCAAATTCGGACTGGAACTAAGCCGAAAAATTCAATCTCTAGCTCTCTGCGTTTGCTGTTTTTCAGCAGGCCGAGCTGTAGTGTTTTGGTTGCCATTTTTATTTCGCTTAACCAATGGGGTTGCAATTTGGTGATCATTTTGTTTGACAAATTCCAAACAACTTTGTAGTTCACATCACAACCCAGAAATGAATGGAAAACCCATCAATAATAAAAACAAAGTTAGCTGCAGAACGTTTTCTACACAGCTATTACAACCTTCCATCAAGTTTTGGGGTCACACAACCACACCATTAAATTACATTGCCCCAAAAGATTTTAAAAGGAAACTCAACTCCATCTAGCCTATTACATCATGAAGCCAAAATTTAGGCCTAGCGGAGGAGTAACTTGCTACTACCGCTCTAGAAGTCATCTAAGTTGTTAGCGGTAGCCTCGCTGCCCATAGGTGAAGATGGAGCTGGAAGGGGCGGCATGTCATCTTCGGTATCCATGTCGGAATCGGGGGCCTCTCCTTCTCCTTGCTCTCCTTCTTGCTCAAGAAGGTGCTGAGCATCATGAGCGGCTAACATAGCATTAGCATGCTCCAAAGTACCGTGCACCTCCTCAAGTTCATCTCTTGTTTGGGCTAGCTCATTTTGGACGTTGTTGTGCGCGATGTGGAGGTCATTCAATTGCCTCTCCAAGTCAGCAATCATGGCACCCCTGGTGGTCACCTCAATGGACAATGAGGTCCTCTCAACCCCAATGTCACGGGCACGGGCGGACATGTCCATAGCAAGGTTGAGCATCTCGCTCTGCGATCGTCCCAAAAGTGCCTGCAAGCGGTGGTAAGCTCGGATCCACCTCATCATCAGTGCAGCTGCAGCGACGGGGTTCTCCGCCATCCTCAAAGGGGAGCTAAGGTAGCGTCTCATCCAATGGGGATCATCCGGCTGAGTTGGTGGAAACAATCCAAGCAACTGGTGCTCTACCAAGTCCTGGTTCTGAGCACAAAAGGAACTAATGCCATTCAAGACAGCTAGCTCACAAGTCGTCTCCATGTGGTGTCCATGAACTTCCACGCTCCAAGTGGGGGAGCTAGGACACGGTGGATGGCGATACACCACCAAACGCACACGAGAACGGGTCACACCATGGTCTCGGATGAGGGTCCTCTCATACTGTGGCGGGGTAGGGTAGTCGAGCGCCTGCAAAACCGACCACAAAAAATGCTAGGGAAACCTTCCCATCATAGGCAATCTGAGAAGGACACGTCGTTGGGGTAGCTGGCCAAGTCAGCGTGAGCGTCCATTCTGAACCAAAAAGAAAAGTGCAAGGGTGAGAACCGGTTAGCGCCAAAGAAAACAAAAATAGAACCGGTTACGGCGGTTTGATTGGTCACGTATTAGGGTTCAATGTCATTTTGGCGAAATGCAATGCATGAGCGTCCTGTTCGTTCTCACCAACACACATGCCAATAAACTTTTGGCCTACGAAGTTAGTGCCGGTGGCTAGGCAATATTCGTCTCTCCCTATATTATCTAGCCGAACTTTAGAGGTTAGCGTACCTGCAGAAAATTCCATTCTAGAGCATGTATAATCAACCTTTCGTGCCAGCACTCACGAAAGCGTCTCCATTCATTACCACCCACTATAGAGGTGGCACCCGAACGTTTTACATTGAACGGGCAATGTTCATATGTCACCGAGGCAACATATTGACAATTTCATACGCTCATGAGATAGCGTATTGACTTTGTGCCGCCATCATATTTGCATATGATGCCGTGGTACGCTACAGCAATCGCCGTACCTTGCGCCCACCATGCTATTCTAGTTTCATACGCCGTGATGGCGTATTGACTATGTGCCGCCACTATATTTTCATATAGTGCCGTGGTACGTTACAGCAATCGCCGTACCTTGCGCCCACCATTGCGTAAAGTAAATGACAGAATGAAATGTGCTGGAAGTCAGTATAATATATTACTTGCCACCTATCATATCGTGATCCCTTAACCCACATAGGCTTCACGCTCTAGGTAACATCCTTAGCGGTCCTAAGAATAGCCTTCCTTCGCAAAACGCGGTGGAAGTACGAGTTGGAAAATTTTATTCAAAAATGTTTATTTAAGGTTTGTTGCTCTCTCCGGTGCGCTGTTTCGGCTCTGATGCCAGCTGTGGCGGACCACTCCGAAATTATTCCAAGTTAAGTACCCCGGGACCACTAATTGAGTAGTCAGGCACTTAATCCGGAATAAGCTGGAGCGCCGTCGGATTAAACCCGATTTAACCACGTACTTTTCTCGATCGAAACAACAGGCACACCCACACGAAGGTAAGTTCCAGAGATTACAACATTCCACAAATTTAACATACATAAATAGTATCTCAAAGTTATTACAAACCAAGTTCGAAATTTAAATCAGAGTATCAAGTTCATTGCAGCGGAAATAAATAGGTTCAGTGCAGCGGAGTAAAAGCTAACGACGATACAAGTAACACCATGCTGAAGCCTGCCACGGTGCTACTCCTCCCGTTCCTCGGCAGAGGACGGAACCCACTCGATGTGCCATCTAGGGGGAACCTGGGTAGGCCAAGTCAAAGCATCGACTGCCACATCCAACATTGTACCTGTAAATAAAAGCCACAAGCAAGGCTGAGTATACTAATACTCAGCAAGGCTTACCCGTCGGGTGAAAGCTACATCACCGACATCTAGACATGAGAGGCCTTTGGCTGGTGGGTTTGTTTGCCAAAAAGCAACTAAGAGTAGGTCCTTGCTTTCATGTTTTAGCATCGTATTCTAGTGGATTTAACCATTCTAGATTAGCATCCTCTCTAAGCATACAAGTGGTGCAATACAATTTATTTCATACCACAAGTTCATCAACCTCATAGTTCCACTTGTTACTCAATGCAGCAAGGCGGTCAAGCAGTCTCATTAACCGCGAGAAGCGGACAGTTCGAACCAAATTTTGCTACCTGGCCAGGGGAAACCCAACACACACGGATAATGCTTGCTATAAAAGGTACAAGCATTTCCCAACCTTTCCCATCGATCCACAATTCGGAACCGGGTCCACTTCCTTAGGATAAAGGTTTACTGCTTCACTCACAGTCCCACGCATATATCCACAAGTGTACGGCAGGGGAAACAAAAGTTTCCAAGGTGAGATGGCTATCGGCCCTAGCTGCTTCAATCTGGTACCGGGCTTACCGATTCCCATATATCGGCATGCATGTGGTACGTTCAAAAACTTGACACACTCAACCACACGTTTCGACCTTAAATCCATTATCATACACGGACGGGAGATCTACATCTATCACCCCGCCCGTCAATCCTTATGATTCCAACATAAGTAAAGACAAGCAACTCCTATGTCTCGCGAGTGACAGGAAATCACTCGACTTGTAACGGACCTATAGCAATGCCCTATCGATCCTTTCATACTAGTGTTGCAAGTCATAGGTACTAGAAATGTGCAGCTAAGGTATTCAATCAACTCCTTGAAACGTAAATGCACAAGCATGGGGAATTCATAGATGCATAAATTTTAAAGGTTAGGTTATGCTCCGGGGCTTGCCTTCTTGCTCTAGCTGGGGGTTAGCCTCCGGGTTGACTTCCGCTTCGCTGGCACCTCCCTCCGGGATTCCTTCACCGTCGGCGGGGATGAGATGGTAGGTGCCGTCCGGAATAGCGCCTTCTACATGAGATGCATAACTTATTGCGGCTGCCTATTGATTCCAAGATTAAGGCCTTGAAGGCCATATTAACCTAGACATGCTTAAGTACTACTCTTTTCTTCACAAAAATAGAGTAGTGGTGTGGGAAATTTTTATTCATCTTTGATGGTGATTGTGTACATATATAAAAGAATTTCCATTTATTATTTTGAAGATAGGGTGCTGTTCTTGAGTTTTAAACCTCTCTATGTTTTATTTTAATTAATTAACAAAAAGCTCTATTCTTTTATATAACTCAATTTCCACCTTAATTTCTTCCCATTTTTGTTTCTCTTTTTTTCTGTTCATCCTTTTTATCTATAAACTTTATGAAAGCTACTGGAGTATAAGAGTTAGGCTCACTCCAAAATTTAGCTAAATCTGAGCTACACAAAATTTATTAAAAATAATTTAAACTGTTGCCTGCAGAAATGAAATAAATTCATATAAAATTGAAAATTCATCCAAAACAGGACATTTTCCTTCCAGAGCTAGTCATGAGTACAAGGAGGGCATTGGCCAAGTGGTGGCTCAAAATAACCCTTGGACAGGCCTCAACAAATTCCTATCCAAAAACACATATCTATTTATTTGCTAGTGTAAACAGAGAAAAAATTAAGTTTTGCATTTTTAACAGATGTGCTAACAAGTTTTTAGGCCTCTGGGGAAAAATGGTGATTTTTCACTGCATGGATTATTTTTAACAATTTCTAGGCTACAAAAAGACAGGAAACACATTTTAATTCATAACTGAAGCTACAGTCCATATTTTTAGGTCCCCTTTGGACACAAGATGTCCAAAGTCACTACAAACAACATATCCAAAGCTCAGCCCTAGCGGAGCTCTGGATTTGAAATGGTGCACAAGTTTCAAATTTTACAGTTTGAATTTTAATTCACAAATGGTTCACCAAAAGTATATACAAGCTTAAATGAGATTGGAGTTTACAATCTCACGAGTCCAGGGAGTATTTTTGTGCATTTTTCTGATTTTTGTAAGATTTTTAACAGATTTTACAAGATTCGGGAAAAATAGATCTAGGTTTAAGAATCTTTTTATGCTGGAGACCCTAGAACTTTCAAAACCTTTCAATCAAGTCCCTGACCTTTGCGCAGAGGACCCTAGAACAAAAAAAAAAGAACGCAGATGGGTCCGGGGCTCGTCGGCGTTGCTACGCCGACGAAACAACGGCGAGTTGGCTCGGGGAAAGTTGGCGGAAATGGAGAGGAGCTCACCGCGAGTCGGTTGAGGTAGGTCTCGCGGTCGGAGGTGAAGTGGCGTGGCTCGTCGACGTGGAGCGGCGGCGCGGTTAGCTCCGGCGACGTCGCTAGCGGCCTGCGGTGGTCGAGACTGTGCGCGGAAAGGCTTGTGAGCTGCACTGGACGATGGTGGAGCTCGTCGTGGGGCTTGTCTGCGGCGGGGATGGCCGGGGTATGGGGCTCGACGTGGAGGTGGTGTTCACGGTGTCAATGGCCGAGCGATGGGGAAAAGTTTCGATTCGCGGCGAGTGAGGCCCGATTCGAGCTGGGGAGTGCTCGAGCAGCTGGCGGGGTGAGTGGGCGAGCTTCACGCGCGGGGGATTGGAAAGGGGTGGAGGGATTCGCGGTCGATTCGAGTTTTAGGCGGGGAAGCTCGAGCTCGGCTCAAGGCGTCCCGAGGTGGAAGACGACGGGAGCGAACGCGGTGAGAGGGAGAAGAGCTGGGCACTGGCTGGGGGAAGGAATGAGGGTGCTCAGTGAAGGGTTTGGGTGCGCTAGCGAGCACCGAGGTGCCTCAGAGGCGTGTGTGCGCGTGCGTGGGATGTCGCGGTCGCCATTGATGGCGCGGCGAGTTCGGGCAGAGCGCGAGCGCGGGGTTGGGCGTCGAAGATTGAGGCGTGGAGCAGTGGAAGATCTCCTGCAGAGCGTCTTTGTGACATCTCTGATGTCAAAATGTTTATTAGTGCACTTAAAACCAATGCAAACAGGGAATTATGGGTTGAAACTCAAAAATCCATCAAAAATTCAAATTTAAATTAAAAAACAAAGGTGGTTTGACACCCAACTGAAAACTCGAGATTTTTGTACTAAACTTGAAAATCTCCAAAAATAAAAGTTGTTTGTCATCACAAATAAACCCTAGTCACTGTTTGGAACTTTTGAAAATTTTGCAGTTTAGTCCCTCAAAAACTCGAAATACAGTTCTGGGCACCTTTTTGTTTTTGGGTTGTTTGAGCTCGAAAAATTTGAAATTTAAGGTTCACCCCAAAAAGAAAGTTGTGTCCCATCTCCGATACTACAACTTTTATTTTCACACTTTTTCGAGTTCAGTTCAAATTTTTGGAGAAAATTCGAATTGGAAAACAGAGTTCCACGGGCGCCAACAGTGCCCCTGGCGCGCCCCTGCGCGGGCCGGAGCTCGGCCGCCACGTGGCCGGCGAGCGGCGCAGGCGGCGCCGAGCTGGCCGAGCCGCGGCGGACGCTGGCGCTTGTCGCCTTGCACTTGTCCCTCCCCTCCCGAGCCGTCGCATCGCCGTCGTCAAGCCGTCTTGCCTCGCGCCGCGGAACGCCATCATGGCGGTCGGCCGTCGCCGTGGCCGTGTGCTCGCGCGCGCGTCGTGCAGCGCCTCCCCGCGGAAGATGCCGTCCCGCTACGCTCCAAGAGCCCTGTAGACGATCTCCCACTGCCCCACGCGACGATCTCCCTCGCCCAATCGAGCCGTGCGCGCTCTGCTCGAGCTCCCGCGCCATCAATGGCGACATGACGTCCCGTGCACGCGCACACACACCTCCGAGCCCGCTCAGTGCCCCTAGCGCACTCCAAACCCTTCATCGAGCGCTCACACACCTTTCCCCTCAGTCCACACTTAGCCATTTGCACTTCCCCGCGCTCGCTCCGTCGTCTTCCACCTTGGGACACCGTGAGCCGAGCTCGAGCTTCCCCGCCGCATCCTCGAATCGACCGTGAATCCCTCCACCCCTTTCCAATCCCTCGCGCGTGCAGCTCGCTCACTCACCCCGCTAGCTGCTCGAGCAATCCCCAGCTCAAATCGAGCCCCTCTCGCCGTGAATCGAGACTTTTCCCCTCCGCTCGGCCATTAACGCCGAGAAACCCACTCAACGTCGAGCCCTATACCCCGGCCATTCCCGCAGCAGGAGAACCCCACGACGAGCTCCACCATCATCCCGTGAAGCTCACGAGCCTCTCCGCGCACCGCCTCGACCACCGTAGACCGCCAGCGACCTCGCCGGAGCAGACCGCACCGCCGCTCAACGTCGACGAGCCGCGCCGCTCCATCTCCAACCGCGAGCCCTACCTCAACCGACTCGCGGTGAGCTCCTCTTCATTTCCCCCAACATCCCCCGACCTAGTTCGCCGTCGTTTCACCGGCGTAACAACGCCGACGAGCCCAAGGACTCGTTCGCGTTCCCCTTTTAGTTCTAGGGTCCTCTGCGCAAAAACCAGGGACTTGTTCATAAGGATTTGAAAGTTCTAGGGTTCCCTGTGTAAAAAGATTCTTAAACCTAGATCTAATTTTCCCGAATCTTGTAAAATCCGTTAAAAATCGTACAAAAATCAGAAAAATGCACAAAAATACTCCATGGATTCGTGAGATTGTAAACTCCAATCTCCTTTAAGCATGTATATACTTTTGATGAACCCTTTTTGAATTAAAATTCAAACTGTGGAAATTGAAACTTGTGCACCATTTCAAATCCAGAGCTCCGCTAGGGTTGATCTTTGGATATGTTGTTTGTAGTGACTTTGGACAGCTTGTGTCCAAAGGGGACCTAAAAATATACAGTGTAGCTTCAGTTATGAATTAAAATGTGTTTCTTGTCTTTTTGTAGTCCAGAAATTATTAAAAATAATCTCTGCAGTGAAAAATCACCATTTTTCTCCAGAGGGCTAGAAACTTGTTCGCACACCTGTTAAAAATGCAAAACTTAATTTTTGCTCTGTTTAGACTAGCAAATAAATAAATATGTGTTTTTGGATAGAAATTTATTGAGGACTGTCCAAGGGTTATTTTGAGCCACCACTTGGCCAGAGCCCTCCACATGCTTATGACTAGCTCGGGTAGGAAGATTGTCTGAATTGGATGTATTTTCGGTTTTATATGAATTTATTTCATTTCTGCAGACAGCTGATTGATATATTTTTAATAAATTATGTGTAGCTCAGATTTAGCTAAATTTTGGAGTGAGCTTAGCTCTTATACTCCAGTAGCTGTCATAAAGTTTATAGATAAAAATGATGAACAGAAAAGGAGAAACAAAAATGAGAAGTAATCTAGGTGGAAATTGATTTATATAAAAGAATAAACCTTTTTGTTAATTAGTTAGAATAAAATAAATGGAATCTGAAATTCCAGAACAGCACCCTAAAGTGTGAAGTAATAAATGAGAATTCTTTTATATATGTACACAATCACCATCGAAGACAAATAAAAGTTTTCCCCCACCTCTACTTTATTTGTGAAGAAAATAGTAGTACTTAAGCATGTCTAGGTGAATATGGCCTTCAAGGCCTAAATCTTAGAATCAATAGACAGCCACCTTAAGTTATGCATCTCATGTAGAAGGCGCGATCCCGGACGGCAACTACCACCTCATCCCCGCTGACGAGGAAGGGATCCCGGAGCACGGTGCCGACGAAGGATCGACCAACCCGGAGGCTAACCCCCCGCTAGAGCAAGAAGGCAAGCCCCGGAGCATAACCTAACCTTTACCAATTGTGCATCTATGATTTTCCCTATGCTTATGCATTTACGTTTCAAGGAGTTGATTGAATACCTTAGCTGCACATATCCTAGTACCTATGACTTGCAACACTAGTATGAAAGGTTCGATAGGGCATTGCTTTAGGTCCGTTACAAGTCGAGTGATTTCCTGTCACTCGCGAGACATAGGAATTGCTTGTCTTTACTTATGTTGGAATCATAAGGATTGACGGGCGGGATGATAGATGTAGATCTCCCGTCCGTTTATGATAATTGATTTAAGGTCGAAATGTGTAGTTGAGTGTGTCAAGTTTTTGAACGTACCACATGCATGCCGATATATGGGAGTCGGTAAGCCCGGTACCAGACTGAAGCAGCTAGGGCCGATAGCCATCTCTTCTTGGAAACTTTGTTTTCCCCTGCCGTACACTTGTGGATATATGTGTGAGACTGTGAGTGAAGCAGTAAACCTTTATCCTAAGGAAATGGACCCGGTTCCGAATTGTGGATCGATGGGAAAGGTTGGGAAATGCTTGTACCTTTTATAACAAGCAGAGTATCCGTGTGTGTTGGGTTTTCCCTGGCCAGGTAGCAAAAATTCGGTTCGAACTGTCCGCTTCTCGCGGTTAATGAGACTGCTTGACCGCCTTGCTGCATTGAGTAACAAGTGGAATTATGAGATTTATGAACTTGTTGTATGAATTAAATTGTATTGCACCACTTGTATGCTTAGAGAGGATGCAAACCTAGAACGGTTAAATCTAATAGAATATGATGCTAAAACATGAAAGCAAGGACCTACTCTTAGTTGCTTTTTGGCAAACAAACCCACCAGCCAAAAGCCTCTCATTGTCTAGATGTCGGTGAGGTTGATTCCACCCGACGGGTAAGCCTTGCTGAGTATTAGTATACACAGCCTTGCTTGTGGCATTGATTTACAGGTACCATGTTGGATGTGGCCGTCGATGCTTTGACTTGGCCTACCCAGGTTCCCCCTGGCGGGCACATCGAATGGGTTCCATCCTCTACCGAGGATCGGGAGGAGTAGCATCGTGGCAGGCTTCAGCACGGTGTTATTTGTATCGTCATTAGATTTTCTTCCGCTGCAATGAACTTTTAATTCCGCTGCAAGACTTTAATACTCTGATCTAAATTTGAACTTGGTTTGTAATAACTTTGAGATTCTATTGTGTATGTCAATTTGTGGAATGTTGTAATCTCTGGAACTCACCTTCGTGTGGGCGTGCTGTTGTTTCGATCGAGAAAAGAACGTGGTTAATCGGGTTTAATCCGACGGCGCTCCAGCTTATTCCGGATTAAGTGCCTGACTACTTGATTAGTGGTCCCGAGGTACTTAACTTGGAATAATTTCGGAGTGGTCCGCCACAGTCTTGGCGTGGAGCGAGGAGGAATCTCGCGCGAGGCGGCTCGACGCGACGCGCGCGCGAGCGCGCAGCCACGGCGGCGCCCGACCGCCATGATGGCGCTCCGCGGCGCGAGGCAACACGGCGCATCGACGGCGATGTGACGGTGCGGGAAGGGCTGGACAAGCGCAAGACGACACGCGCCACCCGACGCCACGGCTCGGCCAGCTCGGCGCGGCCTCCACCGCTCGCCGGCCACGTGGCGGCCGGCTCCCGGCCGGAGCAGGGGCGCGCCAGGGCCACTGTTGGCACCCGTGGAGCTCCTTTTGCCCCCTTTGAATTTTCTCCAAAAATTTGAACTGAACTTGGAAAAGTGTATAAACAAAAGTTGGAGTTTGAGAGGTGGGACATAACTTTCTTTTTGGGGTGAACCTGAAATTTCAAATTTTTCGAGCTCAAACAACCCAAATTCAAAAAGGTGCGCAGAACTGTATTTCGAGTTTTTGAGGGACTAAACTGCACAATTTTCAAAAGTTCCAAACAGTGACTAGGCCTTATTTGTGATAGCAAACAACTTTTATTTTTGGAGATTTTCAAGTTTAGTACAAAATTTTTGAGATTTCAGTTGGGTGTCAAACAACCCTTGTTTTTGAATTTAAATTTGGATTTTGATGGATTTTTGAATTCCAACCCATAATTCCCTTTTGCATTGGTTTTATGTGTACTTTTAATTCCTTTGACATCAGAGATGTCACATTTGAATATGAGGCAGCGAAGATGGTTGGAGTTAGCAAAGGACTATGACCTTAGTGTGCATTATCACCCTGGGAAGGCTAATGTGGTTGCGGATGCACTAAGCCGCAAAGCTCGCTGTCACTGCCTTTCCATGGAGTCCTACGCTGACACCATGTGCCATGAAATGTCAAAGCTCAACTTGGAGGTTGTTCCTCATGGATACTTCAACCATATCTCTGTCGAACCAACTTTGCACGGTCAGATTGTTACGGCCCAATTAAATGATGCAAAGATTAAAATCCTCAAGAGAAAATTGGCAAAAGAGAAGGTAAGGGAAAAATATAAATGTTTCCGGCTAGATGAGTAGGGAGTGATGTGGTTTGGACATCGGATAGTGGTGCCCAAGAACACTGAACTCCAAAGGAAAATTATGGATGAAGCTCATCTATCCAAATTTTCTATCCATCCTGGTAGCACCAAAATGTACCAAGACCTGAAACAGAACTTTTGGTGGACTAGGATGAAGCGGGAGATTGCCACGTATGTGTCGGAATGTGACACGTGTCAGCGGGTTAAGGCTAGCCACTTGAAGGTAGCAGGCACTCTTCAGCCTCTACCTATTCCCTCATGGAAGTGGGAAGATATAAGCATGGACTTCATTGTTGGACTTCCCAGGACCCCTCAAGGGCATGACTCCATATGGGTAATTGTGGACCACCCCACCAAGGCCGCACATTTTATTCCGGTTAATACCGCTTATGCCGCTAGGAGGTACGCTGAAATCTATTTGGAACGGATCGTTTGTCTACATGGGGTACCCAGGACGATAATTTCAGATCGTGGTACCCAATTTGTGGCACACTTTTGGGAACAATTGCAACTATCCTTAGGCACAAAATTGATCCGTAGTTCGGCATATCACCCTCAAACCAATGGGCAGACGGAAAGGGTGAATCAAATACTTGAAGATATTCATCGAGCTTGTGTTATCCATTATGGGAAGAATTGGGAGAAATGTCTGTCTCTCGCTGAATTCTCTTATAACAACAGCTACCAAGCAAGTCTTAAAATGGCACCTTTCGAAGCCTTGTATGGTAGAAGATGCCGGACACCGTTGTGTTGGTCCCAGGCAGGCGAGAGGTATACGTACGGCCCTGACCTTGTGAAGGAAGCAGAAGAAAAGGTTAGGATCATCCATGAAAACTTGAGAACCGCACAATCGCGACAAAAGAGTTACTTTGATCAAAGACGGAAGCCACTTCAGTTCGAAGTCGGCGATCATGTGTATCTCAAGGTCTCCCCGACCAAGGGTGTGCAAAGGTTTGGGTTGTAAGGAAAACTTGCACCTCGCTACATTGGCTCATATGAAATCACTCAACAATATGGACCGGTAGCGTACCATGTGAAGCTTCCCATGAAGCTCTCCGCCGTGCACAATGTATTCCATGTCTCCCAACTCAAGAAATGTCTTCGTGTTCTGACCGAGGTTGTTGAGCAAGAAGAACTCTCGGTTGAACCGGATCTTTCTTATGATGAACATCCTATCAAGATCCTCGATGAGAAGGAGAGAAAGACCCGAAGGAGAGAAGTTAAAATGTATAAAATTCAGTGGAGTCATCACTCCGAGGATGAAGCCACATGGGAAACCGAGGACTATCTTAAAAAGAACTTCCCCGACATCCTTCCTAAGACCAAGGTACCTTTTCCTACCTTGTCCCTAAGCACAATCGAATCTCGGGGTGAGATTCCTTTTAAGGGGGGTAGGCTGTGACATCCCTGAAGTTAGCACCTTAAAAACACACTAAAAATAGGATCAAAGGGTAGCATTGGTTGTAGCACACTTGATTTGAATCTAAATTCGAAATTTGAATTTCAATAAGGCCTTTTTGACACCCAACTGAAATCTCAAGAATTTTGTACTAAACTTAAAAATCTCCAAAAATAAAAGTTGTTGTCATCACAAATAAGACCTAGTCACTGTTGGGAACTTTTTCAAATTTTGCAGTTAAGCCCCTCAAAAACTCGAAAAAACTGTGCTGAACGCCTATTCAAAAATGGCCTGTTTGAGCTTTAAAAATTTGAAATTTCAGGTTCACCCCAAAAATAAATTTGTGTCCCACATCTCAAACTCCAACTTTTATTTTTCCACATTTGAATGTTCAATTCAAATTTTTGGAGAAAATCCACAGTGAAAGAAGGAGCTCCACGGGGCGCCCGACAGCTCGCCCTGGCGCGCTCTGGCCGGCCGGCCGCGGCCGCCACGTGGCCGGTGAGCGGCGGCGGCCTTGCCTGGCCGGCCAAGCCGCCGCGGCACCTTCCTTTTGTCCTCACGCGGGCATCTGGCTTCTCGTACGGTCACATCACTTGCTGCGGCGCCTGTGTAGCCTCGCGCCGCGCGGAGCGCCATGATGGCGAGCCGAGCTCGGCCACTGGATGCGGCCGCGCGCGCCGCGCTGAGCTGCCCGCAGTCGATTCACTCCCGCTACGCGCCAGGCCCCCTCTGCGGAAGATCCCTCAATGCACACGCCACGATTTCCAGCCCCCAACCCCCTCCGTTCGCGCTGCCCGAGCTGCCAGAGCCATCAATGGCGACCCCGACGGCTCGAGCACGCGCACACCCGCCCCGAGCAAGCCCAGCAGCCTCTAGCTCGCTCCAAACGCTCGCCAAGGGACCCTAGCTCTTTTCCTCAGCCAGCAGCACAGCCAGTTCCTCTCCTCGCGCTCCCTCACACGTCTTCTTCCACCTCCGGCCGCTGCAAGCAGAGCTCGAGCTCTCGCGCCGCACGCCAAATCCACCGCAAATCCCTCCACCATTTCCAAATTCACCGTGCGTAGAGCTAGACCACTTCCTTAGCTTCCTTTTCCCCCACTTCTCTCGAGCTCCCCTCAACTCTCCGGTGAGAAATCGGGATTTCCCCCAAAATCCCCATTTCCGGCTGCCGGAGCACCTCCACGTCGAGATACCCCTTTGAGCCATCCCCGACGCCAACTAAGCATCCCAACGTCTTCGCCATTTCCCACTGATGCTCACGAGCCCCTCCAACCCCGGTGAAAGCCACTGACCTCGCCGGAGTTGAAGCCGTGGCAGCCGCACCGCCACTGCTCCATCGCCGGCGACCTCTGAGCCTCCTCCGGCCTCCCAACCGCCACCATTCGACTCGTGGTGAGCTGCTCGTCCTTTTCCACCACATCTCCGACCTCCTCCCACCGTGGTTTGGCCGGCGCAACGCCGCCGATGAGCCGAGGGCATATCTTCATCTTCTTCCTTTTCGCAGGGTTCCCAGTGAAAGAATCCAGGGGCCTGTTTGCGAAGTTTCAAAAGTTTCAAGGGTCATGGCGCAAAAAGATTCTTAAGGTTTAGTTCATTTTTACGAAATTTTGTAAAATCCACTAAAACTCGTACAAAAATCGGAAAAATGCACAAAAATACTCCCTGGACTCGTGAGGTTGTAAAATCCAATCTCATGTTAGCATGTATACACTTTTTGTGAACAGGTTTTGAATTAAAATTCAAACTCATTTTTTAGAATCTTGCGCACCATTTTAAATCCTGAGCTCTTCTGGAGCTGAACTTTGGATATGTTGTTGGTGATGCCTTTAGACGCTTTGTGTCCAAAGGATACCTAAAAATATGGACGATAGCTTCAGTTACGATTTATTTTGTGATTCCTGTTCTAGTTTAGTTCTGCAATTATTAAAAATAATCCATGCAGCCAAAAATCACCATCTTTCTCCAGAGGTCTAAGAACTTATTAGAACATGTGGTAAAAATGCTAAATCTAATTTTGACCCTGTTTAGGCTCCCAAATAAATAGATGTTAGTTTTCGGATAAAAAATTATTAAGGGTTGTCCAAGTGTTATTTTTAGCCACCATTTGGTCAGAGCCTCTCTTTCACTCATGCACAGCTCTGGTAAAGAAATCTCCTGTTTTGGAAGTAGTTTCGATTTTATATGAATTCGTCTTGTTTTCTGGTAAAGAAATCTCCTATCAAGATCCTTGATGAGAAGGAGAGAAAGACGCGAAGAAGAGAAGTTAAAATGTATAAAATTCAGTGGAGTCATCACTCCGAGGATGAAACCACATGGAAAACCGAGGACTATCTTAAAAAGAACTTCCCCGACGTCCTTCCTAAGACCAAGCTACCTCTCTCTCTACCATGTCCTTAAGCAATGTCGAATCTCGGGGTGAGATTCCTTTTAAGGGGGGTAGGCTGTGACATCTCTGATGTTTAGTACCTTAAAAACACAATCAAAACAGCATAAAAGGGCAGCAATAGTGGTAGCACACATAATTTGATCAAAATTCGAAATTTAAATTTCAAACAAGGCCTTTTTGACACCGAACTGAAATCTCAAGAATTTTGTGCTAAACTTAAAAATCTCCAAAGATAAACGTTGTTTGTCATCACAAATAAGGCCTAGTCACTGTTGGGAACTTTTTCAAATTTTGCAGTTAAGCCCCTCAAAAACTCAAAAAACCATGCTGAACGCCTGTTCAAAAATGGCCTGTTTGAGCTTGAAAAATTTGAAATTTCAGGTTCACCCCAAAAAGAAAGTTGTGTCCCATAGTGAAAGGAGGAGCTCCACGGGACGCCCGACAATCACCCTGGCGCGCTCTGCCCCGGTCGCAGACCGGCCGCCACGTGGCCGGCGAGCGGCGGCGGCCTCGCCTGGCCGGCCAAGCCACGGCGGCACCTTCCTTGTGTCCTCACGCGGGCGTCTGGCTCCCCGTTCCGTCACGTCGCGCGCTACAGCGCCCTGGCTGCCCCGCGCCGCGCGGAGCGCCATGATGGCGAGCAGAGCTCGGCCACTGGCCGTGGCCGCGCGCGCCGTGCTGAGCCGCCCCGCGGTCGGATTTCTGCTCGCAACGCGCCAAAGCCTCTACGGCGTATCCCTCCATCACGCACGCCACGATCCTCAGCCCCCAACCTCCTCCACTCGCGCCGCCAGAGCTGTCAGAGCTATCAATGGCGACTCCAACGGCTCGAGCACGCGCGCGCACGCCCTGAGCAAACCCAGCCAGCTCTAGAGTGCTCATTTGCTTCGACAAGTGACCTCTGACCCTTGCCTTCGCTCACGCCATAGCCATTCCCTCTCCCCCACGCTTTCGAGCCTCGTCTTCAACCTCTGGCCGCAAGAGCCGAGCTCGAGCGCCGGAGCAAAATTCGCCTCCATCCCTCCACCATTTTCAAATTCAATAAACCCGAGCTCTTCCACTTCCTTAGCTTCAATTCCCCCCCACTTCTCTCAAGGTCCCATCAACTCTCCGACGAGAAATCAGGATTTCCCCCAAATCCCCATTTTTCGGCCGCGAAGCACCTCCACGTCGAGCCACACCTTCGAGCCATCCCCAACGCCAACCAAGCATCTCAATGTCTACGCCGTGCCCCACTGATGCTCACGAGCCCCTCCAACCGCAGCGGAAGCCACTGACCTCGCCGGAGTTGAAGCCGCGGCGGCCGCACCGCCACTGCTCCCGTCGCCGGCCACCTCCGAGCCTCCTCCGACCTCCCAACCGCCACCATTCGACTCGTGGTGAGCTGCTCGTCCTTTTCCCCCACTTCTCCGACCTCCTCCCACCGTCGTTTGGCGGGCGCAACGTCGCCGACAAGCCAAGGGCTCAACTTCATCTTCTTCCTTTTCGTAGGGTTCCCAGTGAAAGAAACCAGGGGCCTGTTTGCGAGGTTTCAAAAGTTCCGAGGGTCGCGGCGTAAAAAGATTCTTAAGGTTTAGTTCTTTTTCCGGAAATCTTGTAAAATCCACTAAAAATCGTAGAAAAATCAGAAAAATGCTCAAAATACTCCCTGGACTCGTGAGGTTGTAAACTCCAATCTCATGTTGGCATGTATACACTTTTGATGAATAGTTTTTGAATTAAAATTCAAACTCAGTTTTTAGAATCTTGTGCACCATATCCAATCCTGAACTCTTTTGGAGCTGAACTTTGAATATGTTGCTTGTGATGTCTGTAGACGCCTTGTGTCCAAAGGAGACCTAAAATATGGCCTGTAGTTTCAGTTATGATTTATTTTGTGATTCCTGTTCTATTTCAGTTCTGCATTTATTAAAAATAATCCATGCAGCCAAAAATCACCATCTTTCACCAGAGGTGTAGGAACTCGTTAGCACATGTGGTAAAAATGCTAAACTTAATTTTTGACCCTTTTTATGCTAGTAGATAAATAGATGTTGGTTTTCGGATAGAAAATTTTTGAGGGCTGACCAAGGGTTTTTTTTAGCCACCACTTGGTCAGAGCCTTTCTTTCACTCAGTTTTAGCTAAATTTTGGAGTGAGCCTAACTCTTATACTCCAGTAGCTGTCATAAAGTTTGTGGATAAAAAGGATTCACAGAAACAGAGAAACAAAAATGAGAAGAAGCTAGAGTAAAAATTGAGTTTTATAACAAGAAATAGAACACTTTGGAAAAATTAATTAAATATGGAGCATGTGAAATCTAAATTTCAGAACTGCACACTTGCTTAAAAATAATAAATTGAAATGTTGTATATGTGTACACAATCACCATCATAAAGACATAAAAATTTCCACACACCTCCTCTAATTTTGTGAAGGAGAAAATAGTTCACTAGTATGTCTAGGTGAATATGGCCTTCAAGGCCTTGTTCTTAGATCACATAAGCAGCCGCATTAAAGTTGTGCATCTCATGTAGAAGGCGCTCTCGCTGACGGTACCAACAACCTCCTCCCCAACAACAAAGAGGAAGTCCCCGAGGGTGGTGCCAACGTCGTCGTGATCGACCCGGAGCCTGACAGCTAGCTAGCTCAAGAAGGCAAGCCTCGGAGCATAACCTAACTTTAATTCGTGCAACTATGAATTTATTATGCTTGTGCATTTATGTTCTAGGTGTTGTATGAATACCCTAGTTGCATGATTCTAGTACCTATGACTGGAAATACTAGCATGATAGGATCGGTAGAGCAATGCCTTTAGGACCGTTACAAGTCGAGTGATTTCCTGTCACTCGCGAGATATAAGAGTTTCTTGTCTTTACTTATGTTGGAATCATAAGGATGGACGGGCGGGATGGTATGTGTAGATCTCTCGTCCGTGTATGATAATCGGATTAAGGTCGAAACGTGTGGTTCTATGTGTCAAGTTTTTGAACGTACGACATGCATGCCGACCTATGGGAATCGGTAAGCCCAGTACCAGATTGAAGCAGCTAGGACCGATAGCCATCTCTCCTTGGAAACATTTTGTTTCCGTTGCTATACACATGTGGATATATGCGTGATGCCGTGAGTGAAGCGGTAAACCTTTATCCTAAGGGAATAGACCCGGTGCCAAATTGTGGATCGATGGGAATTGTGAATCGTCCGTGTGTGTTGGGTTTCCCCTGGCCAGGTAGCAAAATTCGGTTTGAACTGTCCGCTTCTCGCGGTTAATGAGACTGCTTGACCGCCTTGCTGCATTGAGTAACAAGTGGAACTATGAGATTGATGAACTTGTTGTATGAATTAAATTGTATTGCACCACTTGTATGCTTAGAGAGGATGCTAATCTAGAATGATTAAATCTACTAGAATTTGATGCTAAAACATGAAAGCAAGGACCTACTCTTAGTTGCTTTTTGGCAAACAAACCCACCAGCCAAAAGCCTCTCATGTCTAGAAGTCGGTGTGACATCTCCGATGTAAAAATGAATAAAACACCTTTGTAACAGATTAAAAAAAGAAAAGTAATGAGGGAATTCAAAATTCATCGAAAATTCAAATTTAAATTCAAAAACAAAGGTTGTTTGACACCCAACTGAAATCTCAAAAATTTTGTACTAAACATGAAAATCTCCAAAAATAAAAGTTGTTTGCCATCATAAATAAGGCCTAGTCACTGTTTGGAACTTTTGACAATTTTGCATTTTAGCCCCTCAAAAACGCAGAAAACAGTTACGAACACCTTTTTGAAATTGGGTTGTTTGAGCTTGAAAAATTTGAAATTTCAGGTTCACCCCAAATAGAAAGTTGTGTCCCACCTCTCAAAATCCAACTTTTATGTTTACACTTTTTCATGTTCAGTTCAAATTTTTGGAGAAAATTCAAAAGGGGCAAAGGAGCTCCACGGAGCTGCCAGCTCGGCCCTGGCGCGCTCTGCGCCTGGCCGGAGCTCGGCCGCCACGTGGCCGGCGAGCGGCGGAGGCCGCGCCGAGCTGGCCAAGCCGCGGCGTCGGGTGGCTCTTGTCCTCGAGCGTTTGTCCAAGCCCTCCGCGCCGTCACTTCGCCGCGCGACAGCGCGTTTTGCCTCGCGCCGCGCGAGCGCCATCATGGCGGTCGGAGCGCCGCCGTGGCCACGCGCGCGCGTCGCGCAGAGACGCTTCGCGCTAGATTCCTCCTTGTTCCGCGCCAAGACGCTCTGCAGAGGATCTTTCACTCCCTGACGCGACGATCTTCGACGCCCAACCGTCGCGCGCGCTCTGTTCGAGCTCTGGCGGGCTTCAATGGCGCGTCGCGTCGCTGTCACACCGCACGCACGCTCCCGAGGCCGGCACGACCCCGCTCTAGCGTGCCAAGGCACTCCACCGAGCCACTCACACTCTCCCCTAGCTCGCGCACTTCTCCAGTTCACTCCCCCGCGCTCGCTCCCGTCGTCTTCAACCTCGCGCCGTACGGTCCGAGCCGAGCTTCGACGCGAAATTCGCCCTACACTCTCCACCATTCCCAAATTCCTCGCGCACGGAGCTAGACCCCTTCACTAGCTTCCATTTCCCCCACTTCTCGCGAGCTCTCCCCAACTCTCCCCCAAATCTCCATTTTTCGGCCACCGGAGCACCCTCACGTCGAGACCCTACGCCGAGCCATCCCCGAGGTCAACCGAGCACGCCAACAGCTTCCCCGAGTTCCACTGGTGCTCTAGGACCCCTCCAACCCCGACGAGACCCACTACCCTCGCCGGAATCGAGCTCGCGGCGGCCGCACCGCCACCGCACGTCGCCGGCGAACTCCGAGCTTCCCCCGGCCTCCCAACCGCCACCAATCGACTCGTGGTGAGCCCCTGGTTCTTTTCCCCCACTTCCCCGACCCTAGCTCGCCGTCGTTCGGCCGGCGCAACTCCGGCGACGAGCCGAGGGCATATGTTCATCGTCTTTGTTTTTCCAGGGTTCTCTGCGCAAAAGTCAGGGACCTGTTCGCGAATTTTTAAAAGTTCTAGGGTCTCCAGCATAAAAAGATTCTTAAACCTAGATCTATTTTTCCCGAATCTTGTAAAATCCGCTAAAAATCGTACAAAAATCAGAAAAATGTACAAAACTACTCCCTGGACTCGTGAGATTGTAAACTCCAATCTCATTTAAGCATGTATATACTTTTGGTGAACCATTTCTGAATTAAAATTCAAACTGTAGATTTAGAAACTTGTGCACCATTTCAAATCCAGAGCTCCGCTAGGGATGAGCTTTGGATATGTTGTTTGCAGTGACTTTGGACACCTTGTGTCCAAAGGGGACCTAAAAATATGGACTGTAGCTTCATTTATGAATTAAATTGTGATTCCTGTCTTTTTGTAGTCCAGAAATTATTAAAAATAATCTATGCAGCTAAAAATCACCATTTTTCTCCAGAGGCCTAAACACTTGTTAGCACATCTGTGAAAAATGCAAAACTTAATTTTTGCTCTGTTTGACTAGCCAATAAATAGATATGTGTTTTCAAATAAAAATTTATTGAGGACTGTCCAAGGGTTATTTTGAGCCACCACTTGGCCAGAGCCCTCCTTGCAATCATGACTAGCTCTGGAAGGAAAATTTCCTGATTTCGATGTATTTTCAATTTTATATGAATTTATATCATTTTTGCAGGCAGCAGTTTGAACTATTTTTAATAAATTCTGTATAGCTCGGATTTAGCTAAATTTTGGAGTGAGCCTAACTCTTATACTCCAGTAGCTGTCATAAAGTTTATAGATAAAAAGGATGAACAGAAAACAAAAATGAGAAGGAATTAAAGTGGAATTGAGTTATATAAAAGAATAAACCTTTTTGATAATTAATTAAAATAAAACATGGAAAGGTTTAAAATTCCAAAACAGCACCCTAACTTCAAATAATAAATGGCCTTCAATCACCATAAAAAACGCGTAAAAATATTCCACACCCCTCCTCTAATTTTGTGAAGGAGAAAGTAGTACTTTAGCATTTCTAGGTGAATATGGCCTTCAAGGCCTTAGTTTTGGAATCAATAGGCAGCCACTATAAGTTATGCATCTCATGTAGAAGGCGCTATTCCGGACGGCACCTACCGTCTCATCCCCGCCGACGAAGAAGGAATCCCGGAGGGAGGTGCCAACGAAGTAGAAGTCAACCCGGAGGCTAACACTCAGCTAGCGCAAAAAGGCAAGCCCCGGAGCATAACCCAACCTTTAAAGTTTATGCATCTATGAATTCCCTATGCTTGTGCATTTATGTTTCAAGGAGTTGATTGAATACCTTAGCTGCACATTTCTAGTACCTATGACTTGCAAATAGGGCATTGTTTTAGGTCCGTTACAAGTCGAGTGATTTCCTGTCACTCGCGAGACATAGGAGTTGCTTGTCTTTACTTATGTTGGAATCATAAGGATGGACGGGCGGGATGGTAGATGTAGATCTCCCGTCCGTGTATGATAATGGATTTAAGGTCGAAACGTGTGGTTGAGTGTGTCAAGTTTTTGAACGTACCACATGCATGCCGATATATGGGAATCGGTAAGCCCGGTACCAGATTGAAGCAGTTAGGGCCGATAGCCATCTCTCCTTGGAAACTTTTGTTTCCCCTGCCGTACACTTGTGGATATGCGTGGGACTGTGAGTGAAGCAGTAAACCTCTATCCTAAGGAAGGTGGATTCAGATCCGAATTGTGGATCGATGGGAAAGGTTGGGAAGTGCTTGTACCTTTTATAGCAAGCATTATCCGTGTGTGTTGGGTTTCCCCTGGCCAGGTAGCAAATTTCGATTTGAACTGTCCGCTTCTCGCGGTTAATGAGACTGCTTGACCGCCTTGCGGCATTGAGTAACAAGTGGAACTATGAGATTGATGAACTTGTTGTATGAATTAAATTGTATTGCACCACTTGTATGCTTAGAGAGGATGCTAATCTAGAATGATTAAATCTACTAGAATTTGACGCTAAAACATGAAAGCAAGGACCTACTCTTAGTTGCTTTTTGGCAAACAAACCCACCAGCCAAAGGCCTCTCATGTCTAGATGTCGGTGATGTAGTTTTCACCCGACGGGTAAGCCTTGCTGAGTATTAGTATACTCAGCCTTGCTTGTGGCTTTTATTACAGGTACAGTGTTGGATGTGGCAGTCGATGCCATGACTTGGCCTACCCAGGTTCCCCCTGGATGGCACATCGAGTGGGTACCGTCCTCTGCCGAGGAACGGGAGGAGTAGCACCGTGGCAGGCTTCATCAAGGTGTTGCTATGTATCGACGCTAGTTTATTTCCGCTGCAATGAACCTTTTATTTCCGCTGCAATGAATTTGATACTCTGATTTAAATTTCGAACTTGGTTTGTAATAACTTTGTGATACTATTTATGTATGTTAAATTTGTGGAATGTTGTAATCTCTGGAACTCACCTTCGTGTGGGCGTGCTGTTGTTTCGATCGAGAAAAGTACGTGGTTAAATCGGGTTTAATCCGACGGCGCTCCAGCTTATTCCGGATTAAGTGCCTGACTACTTGATTAGTGGTCCCGGGGTACTTAACTTGGAATAATTTCGGAGTGGACCGCCACAGCTGGCATCAGAGCCGAAACAGCGCACCGGAGAGAGCAACAAACCTTAAATAAACATTTTGAAATAAAATTTGCCAACTCGTACTTCCGCCGCGCTTTGCGATGGAAGGTTATTCTTTGGACCGTTATGGATGTTACCTAGAGCGTGAAGCCTATGTGGGTTAAGGGATCACGATATGATAGGCGGCAAGTATTATATTATACTGACTTCCAGCACATTTCATTCTGTCATTTATTTTACGCAATGGTGGGCGCAAGGTACGGCGATTGCTGTAACGTACCACGGCACTATATGAAAATATAGTGGCGGCACATAGTCAATACGCTGTGATGGCGTATGAAAATAGAATAGCATGGTGGGCGCAAGATACGGCGATTGCTGTAGCGTACCACGGCATCATATGCAAATATGATGGCGGCACAAAGTCAATACGCTATTTCATGAGCGTATGAAATTGTCAATATGTTGCCTTGGTGACATATGAACATTGCCCGTTCAATGTTAAACGTTCGGGTGCCACCTCTATAGTGGGTGGTAATGTATGGAGACGCTTTCGTGAGTGCTGGCACGAAAGGTTGATTATATATGCTCTGGAATGGAATTTTCTGCAGGTACACTAACCACGATTCCGTATGTTGAACGGTTAGAAAAGTTCGGCTAGATAATATAGGGAGAGACGGATATTGCCTAGCCACCGGCACTAACTTCATAGGCCAAAAGTTTATTGGCATGTGTGTTGGTGAGAACGAATAGGCCGCTCATGCATTGCATTCACCAAAATGATATTGGACCTTAATACGTGACCAATCGAAACCGCCGTCGAAATTCAAATCACAACAGAAGCTCTGCCGAAACTAGTCTGTTTGCACCATCAATTCGAAATTGAAAACGTTGTCAAACGAAAAAGTGTTCAACATGAAAGTTGTCATAAAAGTTATGAAGTTTATGCTGTAGAAATTGCAACGAAAATGATTCAGTAGAACTGGAGTTATGCTTAAAATGGTAACCCCCTGTCTGCTGGAAATTTCTGGGAACCGTGAGATAAAAATTGAATTTTTACACCATCTTAATGACAGTTTCTGCTCAAACCTCCAACATGAAACTTGTTTGGAATTACTTAAACAATGTCCTGGCCAAAGTTGAGAAATTTTGAGCTTGTAGATTTCGAGTTTTATAATTTTTACTACACTGTCCAGAATATGTTTTGTTTTCTTTGGCGCTAACCGGTTCTCACCCTTGCCCTTTTCTTTTTGGTTTAGAATGGACGCTCATGCTAACTTGAACAGCTACCCCAACGATGTTTCATTTTCAGACTGCCTAGGATGGGAAGGTTTCCCTAGCATTCTATGGTCAGTTTTGCAGGCGCTCGACTACCCTACCCCGCCACAATATGAGAGAACCCTCATCCGAGACCGTGGTGTGACCCGATCTCGTGTGCGTTTGGTGGTATATTGCCATCCACCGTGTCCTAGCTCTCCCACTTGGAGTGTGGAAGTTCATGGACACCACATGGAGACGACTTGTGAGCTAGCTGCCTTGAATGGCATCAGTTCTTTTTGTGCTCAGAACCAGGAATTGGTGGAGCACCAGTTGCTTGGGTTGTTTCCACCGACTCAGCCGGATGATCCCCATTGGATGAGACGCTATCTTAGCTCCCCTTTGAGGATGGCGGAGAACCCCGTCGCTACAGCTGCACTGATGATGAGGTGGATCCGAGCTTACCACCGCTTGCAGGCACTTTTAGGACGGTCGCAGAGCGAGATGCTCAACCTTGCTATGGACATGTCCGCCCGTGCCCGTGACATTGGGGTTGAGAGGACCTCATTGTCCATTGAGGTGAGCACCAGAGACGCCATCATTGCTGATTTGGAGAGGCAATTGAATGACCTCCACATCGCGCACAACAATGTCCAAAATGAGCTAGCCCAAACAAGAGAAGAACTTGAGGAGGTACATGGTACTTTGGAGCATGCTAATGCCATGTTAGCCGCCCATGATGCTCAGCACCTTCTTGAGCAAGAAGGAGAGCAAGGGGAAGGAGAGGCCCCCGATTCCGACATGGATACCGAGGATGATATGCCGCCCCTTCCAGCTCCACCATCACCTATGGGCAGCGAGGCTACCGCTAACAACCTAGATGATTTCTAGAAGTGGTAGTAGCAAGATTACTCCTCCGCTAGGCCTAAATTTTGGCTTTATGTTGTAATAGGCTAGATGGAGTTGAGCTTCCTTTTAAATCTTTTGGGACAATGTAAAGTAATGGTGTGGTTGTGATCCAAAACTTGATGAAGGTTGTAATGGCAGTGTGGAAAACATTCTGCAGCTAACTTTGTTTTTATTATTGATGGGTTTTCCATTCATTTCTGGGCTGTGATGTGAACTACAAAGTTGTTTGGGATTTGTCAAAAAAACGTTCACCAAATTTCAACCCCATTGGTTAAGCGAGATAAAAATGGCAACCAAAACACTACAGCTCGGCCTGCTGTAAAACAGCAAACGCAGAGAGCTAGAGATTGAATTTTTCGGCTTAGTTCCAGTCCGAATTTGAATCTGAGCCAAACATGAAAGTTGTAGAGCATGAAATTTTTGAGCTACTGACCGAATTGGAGCATTTGACTTGCTTCCTGTTGGGAGATATGATTTTTCTTCCGAACTGCTTGTTGATATGTCATTCCTACGCAGTAAACTTCAATATATTGGCACGTTCTATCTTGTCATCATTATGCAAGCTTATGAAATATGGCTAATACAAGTACCTACTGCAGATGGCAATCACCCGCAGCGGTCATGACGCTAGTGGCTCCAATGCTAACCAGCAAGGACCAGAGGGGCAGCAACAGCCGCCACCACCTCCGCCACCGCAGCAACCTCCGACGTGGCAGCAATTGTATGCTACGCAAACGAAAATCCTACGGAACCTGCAGCATCAGCAACAAATGATGCAACAGCAGATGCTACAGCAGGGAGGTCAACGGGCCCCTCAGCCTCAAGTGGCCCGGTATGAGGATTTTCTGGCTACACACCCGCCGATATTCTCAAGAGCCGATGAGCCCCTGGAGGCTGATACGTGGATTCGAGCCATCGAGTCCAAGTTCACCATCTTGGCCACGCCTTGCACTTCCAACCGCAATGTAGTGTTCGCGGCGCAGCAGCTCCGCGGCCCAGCTCTCCTATGGTGGGAGAATTACTTGGCCCTGCAGCAGGAGGGTCATGTGGTTGAATGGGATGAGTTCAAGACTGCGTTCTTGGCTCATCATATTCCTGCCGGTTTGGTAGAGCAGAAGTTGAATGAATTTCTGGCTCTGACCCAGGGTACCCGCACGGTGCTCCAATACGCCTAGGCCTTCAATGGTCTGTGCCCATACGCGGGTCATCACGCCGACTCTGACGAGAAGAAGTTGGAGAGGTTCCGACGTGGCCTCAATACCAAGTTGAAAGCTCAGTTGGCTACCACCCGTGCTGCCACATATGGCGATCTTGTGAACCTCGCCATCGCCCAAGAAGACGCTAATGTGGTGCACAAGGCGGAGAAGAAGAGGAAAGCTCCCACTGGACCCTCGAGCGCGCAGCCGCAGAGATTCCGTTTGGTTCCTCCGGCTGCACCGCAAGGACAGTCCAGGGCACCTCAGGGAGGTGGATGGGTTGCTAGGCCACCACAGCCTAATGCGCCCCGTTTCCCTCCACCGCCGCAGTAGCAACCAGCGCCAAGGCAGAACGCACAACAGCCAGCTCGCCATGGAGCCGGCTATCAGTGCTTCAAGTGTGGCAGTAACAGTCACTTTATCAAGGACTGCCCGCAGAACAAGCAACAGAACCAGTGCCCGGGGAATCAGCAAAACAAGGGCAAACAGCAGCAGCGTGTGCAGGTCCGACAAGGAAGGCTTAACTACACCACATTGGCCGACCTACCCGAGGGAGCCCCAGACATGACTGGTACCTTCCCTATCCACACTCAACCTGTTGTGATATTGTTTGATTCCGGAGCAACACATAGTTTTATAAGCACAAGATTTCATGTAAAACGTGGGCTAAAATCTTACCATACCAAATCATCATATGTGATATCAACTGCGGGAGGTAAAATAACATCCAACCAGGTCTCCCGAAGAGTTCCAATCAGGCTGGGAAGTAAAATATTTCCTACTGATTTAATTCTGCTTGGTATGGAGGGCATTGACATCGTGTTGGGAGCCAATTGGATGACTCAACATAAGGTTGTGCTAGATGTTGCGGAACGAGTTGTTGAAATAAACTCGCCTACCCATGGCCCTAGTGTGCTATATCTGCCACAACGGAATTGTGTCAATGCTTGTGCTTATACAATGGTAGAAACCCAACTAAAGGACATTCCGGTGGTATGTGAGTATGCCGATGTTTTTCCAGATGACTTACCTGGGATGCCGCCGGATAGGGACATTGAATTTGTGATTGAACTCCAACCTGGCACGGCACCTATATCAAAGAGACCATATAGAATGCCACCCAATGAATTGGCCGAATTAAAAATTCAACTCCAAGAACTGCTAGACAAGGGTTTCATACGTCCAAGTGTGTCCCCTTGGGGATGTCCCGCTATCTTTGTGAAGAAGAAGGACCATTCTTTGAGGTTGTGTATCGATTACCGGCCTCTCAATGCGGTGACTATTAAAAACAAGTACCCACTCCCCCGTATTGATGTCCTGTTTGACCAACTAGCTGGCGCCAGAGTGTTCTCTAAGATTGACCTTCGCTCGGGCTATCACCAAATAAAAATCCGACCTTGTGACATTCCAAAGACTGCCTTTTCTACTCGTTACGGGCTTTATGAATTCTTGGTCATGTCTTTTGGACTCACCAATGCCCCAGCCTATTTCATGTACCTCATGAATTCGGTTTTCATGTCAGAACTAGACAAGTTTGTGGTGGTTTTCATTGACGACATTCTTATATATTCCAAGAATGAGGAAGAGCATGCCGAGCACCTTCACATTGTTCTTCAAAGATTGAGGGACCATCAGCTCTACGCCAAGTTCTCCAAGTGTGAATTCTGGCTAGAGAGTGTGAAATTCTTAGGTCACACGGTTTCCAAGGATGGTATATCCGTGGATCCAGCCAAGGTGCAAGAGGTGCTGGATTGGCAACCACCTACATCTGTCCACGAGATTCGGAGTTTTCTGGGTTTAGCCGGTTATTATCGCCGTTTTATTCCGGACTTCTCTCGGATTGCGAAACCCATGACCGAACTCTTAAAGAAGGGAGTCAAATTTGAGTGGAATGACAAATGTGATGAAGCTTTCCACACTTTGAGAAAACATTTAACTTCAGCCCCAGTTTTAGCTCAACCCGATTGCACCAAGCCCTATGATGTCTATTGCGATGCTTCAGGCACCGGACTTGGTTGCGTCCTCATGCAAGAGAACCGAGTCATTGCTTATGCTTCTCGAGCACTTCGGCCTCATGAGCAAAACTACCCCACGCATGATCTTGAGTTAGCAGCGGTTATTCATGCTCTCAAGATGTGGAGACACTATCTGATGGGTGTTCCATGCAACATATACACCGACCACAAGAGCCTCAAATATGTCTTCACTCAGGCACATTTGAATATGAGGCAGCGAAGATGGTTGGAGTTAGCAAAGGACTATGACCTTAGTGTGCATTATCACCCCGGCAAGGCTAATGTAGTTGCGGATGCACTAAGCCGCAAGGCTCATTGTCATTGTCTTCCCGTGGAGTCCTACGCTGACACCTTGTGCCATGAAATGGCAAAGCTCAACTTAGAGAATGTTCCACATGGGTACTTCAACCATATTTCAGTCGAACCAACCTTGCACGATCAGATTGTTGAAGCCCAATTAAATGACGCAAAGATTAAAATCCTTAAAAGGAAATTGTCAAAAGAGAAGGTGAAGGAAAAATACAAGTGTTTCCGGCTACATGGGTTGGGAGTGATGTGGTTTGGACATCGCATCGTGGTGCCCAAAAACACGGAACTCCGGAGGAAGATTATGGATGAGGCCCATCTCTCTAAATTTTCTACCCATCCTGGTAGCACCAAAATGTACCAAGATTTGAAACAAAACTTTTGGTGGACTCGGATGAAGCGAGAAATTGCCACGTATGTGTCGGAGTGTGACACGTGTCAGCGGGTTAAGGCTAGCCACTTGAAGGTAGCAGGCACGCTTCAACCTCTACCTATTCCCTCATGGAAGTGGGAAGATATAAGCATGGACTTCATTGTTGGACTTCCCAGAACCCCTCAGGGGCATGACTCCATTTGGGTAATTGTGGACCGCCTTACCAAGACCGCACATTTTATTTCGGTCAATACCATTTATACCGCTAAGAAGTACGCTGAGATTTATTTGGAACGGATCGTTTGTCTACATGGGGTACCCAAGACGATAATTTCAGATCGTGGTACTCAATTCGTAGCACGCTTTTGGGAACAATTGCAACTGTCCCTAGGCACAAAACTGATCCGTAGTTCAGCATATCACCCTCAAACCGATGGGCAGACGGAAAGGGTAAATCAAATACTTGAGGATATGCTTCGAGCTTGTGTTATCCATTATGGGAAGAATTGGGAGACATGTTTATCTCTGGCCGAATTCTCATATAACAACAGCTACCAAGCGAGTCTTAAAATGGCACCTTTCGAAGCCTTGTATGGTAGAAGATGTCGGACCCCGTTGTGTTGGTCCCAGGCAGGCGAGAGGTATACCTATGGCCCTGACCTTGTAAAGGAAGCAGAAGAAAAGGTTAGGATCATTCGTGAAAATTTGAGAACCGCCCAGTCACGGCAAAAGAGTTACTCTGATCAACGGCGGAAGCCACTTCAATTCAAAGTAGGCGACCATGTGTGGCGGACCACTCCGAAATTATTCCAAGTTAAGTACCTCGGGACCACTAATCACGTAGTCAGGCACTTAATCCGGAATAAGCTGGAGCGCCGTCGGATTAAACCCGATTAAACCACGTACTTTACTCGATCGAAACAACAGCACGCCCACACGAAGGTGAGCCCCAGAGATTTCAACATTCCACAAATTAAATTACACACATAGATAAAGTAGTTATTACAAACCGAGTTAAAATTAAAATCAGAGTACACAGTCTTGCAGCGGAATTTAAAAGTTCAACACAACTGAATTAGAGTTTCATTGCAGCGGAAGTGAATAATCTAACGACGAAACAAGTAACTCCGTGATGAAGCCTGCCACGAAGCTACTCCTCCCGACCCTCGGCAGAGGACGGGACCCATTCGATGTGCCAGCCAGGTGGAACCTGGACAGGCCAAGTCAAAGCATCCACATCCAAAGGTATACCTGTAAAATATTGCCACAAGCAAGGCTGAGTATACTAATACTCAGCAAGGCTTACCCGTCGGGTGAAATCTACATCACCGACATCTAGACAATGAGAGGCTTTTGGCTGGTGGGTTTGTTTGCCAAAAAGCAACTAAAGTAGGTCCTTGCTTTCAAGTTTTAGCTTCATATTCTAGTAAATTTAACAATTCTAGATTAGCATCCTCTCTAAGCATACAAGTGGTGCAATACAACTTAATTCATAGAACAAGTTTATCAATCCCAAACTTTCACTTATTACTCAATGTAGCAAGGCGGTCAAGCAGTCTCATTAACCGCGAGAAGCGGACAGTTCGAACCGGATTTGTGCTACCTGGCCAGGGGAAACCCAACACACACGGATACTCTGCTTGCGATAAAAGGTACAAGCATTTCCCAACCTTTCCCATCAATCCACAATTCGGAACCGGGTCCACTTCCTTAGGATAAAGGTTTACTGCTTCACTCACAGCATCACGCATATATCCACAAGTGTACGGCAGGGGAAAACAAAGTTTCCAAGGAGAGATGGCTATCGGCCCTAGCTGCTTCAATCTGGTACCGGGCTTACCGGCTCCCATATACCGGCATGCATGTGGTACGTTCAAAAACTTGACACACTCTACCACACGTTTCGACCTTAAATCACTTATCATACACGGACGGGAGATCTACATCTATCATCCCGCCCGTCAATCCTTATGATTCCAACATAAGTAGAGACAAGCAATTCCTATATCTCGCGAGTGACAGGAAATCACTCGACTTGTAACGAACCTATAGCAAGGCTCTATCGATTCCTTTCATACTAGTATTGCAAGTCATAGGTACTAGGAATTTTGCAGCTACGGTATTCATTCAACTCCTAGAAACGTAAATGCACGAACATAGAGAATTCAAAGTGCATAATTTGGAAATGTTAGGTTATGCTCCGGGGCTTGCCTTCTTGCTCGGACTGAGAGTTAGCCTCCGGGTTGGTCACTTCTTCGCCGACACCGGGCTCCGGAACTTGCTCCTCGTCTGCGGGGATGAGGGTGTAGTCGCCGTCTGGAATAGCACCTTCTACATGAGATGCATATTTTAAGGCGGCTGCCTATAGATGCTAAGACTAGGGCCTTTGAAGGCCATATTCACCTAGACATGCTTAGGCATTTCTATTTTCTTCACAAAACAAGGTGTAGGTGTGGGTAAAGTTTTATTGATTTCGATGGTGATTGTGTACATATATAAAAGAATTTTATTTATTTCTTTACAAGGTTGGGTGCTGTTCTGAAATTTCAGATTCTAACCATTTTATTTTAACTAATTAACCAAAAAGGCTTATTCTTTTATATCACTCAATTTCCATCTAGATTCCTTCTCATTTTTGTTTCTCCATTTCTGTTCATCATTTTTAGCTATAAACTTTATGACAACTACTGGAGTATAAGAGCTAAGCGCACTCCAAAATTTAGCTAATTTCGAGCTACACATAATTTATTAAAAATCTACAAACAGCTAACTGCAGGAAGTGAAATAAATGCATAGAAAATTGAAAATTCATCCTTTTCAGGAGATCTTCCTACCAAAGCTAGGCATAAGAATGAGGAGGGCTCTGGCCAAGTGATGGCTCAAAATAACCCTTGGGTAGTCCTCAATATTTTTCTATCCAAAAACATACATTTAATTATTTGCCATTCTAAACAGAGCAAAAATTAAGTTTTTCATTTTTATCATGTGTGCTAACAAGTTTTTAGTTCTCAGGAGCAAAATGGTGATTTTTCGCTGCACACATTATTTTTAATGATTTTTGCACTGCAAAGGGACAGGAAACACATTTAAATTCATAACTGGAGCTACATATCATATTTTTGGGTCTCCTTTGGACACATGCTGTCCAAAGCCACTACTAACCACATATCCAAAGCTCAACCCCAGCGGAGCTGTGGATTTGCAATGGTGCACAACTTTAGGTTTTCATAGTTTGAATTTTAATTCTACAACAGTTCATCAAAAGCATACACATGTCTAATAGAGATTGTAGTGTAGACTCTCACAAATCCAGAGAGTATTTTTGTGCATTTTTCTGATTTTTCTACGATTTTTAATCCGTTTTACAAGAATCGGGAAAAACAAATCTAGGTTTAAGAATCTATTTACGCAGAGAACCCTAGATCTTTCAAAACTTCGCGAACCAGTCCTGCACTTTTGCACGGGGGACCCTGGACAGAGGAAGAAGATGAAGAAAGGTCCCTGGGACCTCGCCGGAGTTGCGCCGGGCAAACCACGGCGAACTGGGCTCGGGGAAGTGGGGGGAAATGATCCTGGGCTCACCACGAGTCGTTTGAGGGCGGTTGGGAGGCCGGGGAAGGTCGGGGTCGCGCCGGCGACGAGGAGGTGGCGGCGCGGTCGCTGCGGCTTCTACGCCGGCGAGCTCGGGGTCGCTCGTGGAGGGCTGAGGGGTCCGTGAGCTTCAGCAGAGCTTGGGGAAGCTATTGGCGTGCTCGAGGAAGCTCGGGGATGGCTCGGAGTAGGGGCTCGACGTTGAGGTGGTTCGACGGCCGGAAAACTCGATTTGGGGGAAATCGAAGATTCGAGCCGGGGAACGGGCAATGTGTTGGGGAAAGTTGGGGGTTTTGGAGCTGAGGTAGAGGTCTAGCTCCGTGCGGGGTGGATTTGGGAATGGTGGAGTGGGTGCGACGAATTTCGCGATGAACTCGGGTTCGGCTTGCGCGTCGCGGGGAGGAAGAAGGAGGGGGAACGCGCAAGGGGCTTCACTGGTGGTTCGAGCGAGTGAATGGAGTGAGAGAGAGACTCGGTGGGGTGTCTGAGCACGCAAAGGAGGCTTTGCTTCGCCTTGGGAGTGAGCGAGCGCGCTGCGCGGCGCGAGCAGGCCGCCATGAATGCGGACCGAGCTCGGGCAGCGCGCGCTCGACTCGACGGGGCGAAGGATCGCTACAGCGACATCGCGGGGATCTCCTACAGTGCCTTTGGCGCGTAGTGGAGCGGAATCGCGCTCTGCAGCGCTGCCCAGCGCGTTGCGCGCGCGCGTGGCCGCGGCGGCGCTCCGACCGCATCATGGCGTCGCGCGGCGTGAGGAGGAGCGAGGCGACGGCGGCGAGTTGACAGCGCGGGAGTGACCGGACAACGGCTAGGCGACAAAGGCCATCGACCGCCGCGGCTCGGCCAGCTCAGGGCCGCCTGCGCCGCTCGCCGGCCGCGTGGCGGCCGAGCTCTGGCCGGCGTCAGTGCGCGCCCGGGCACTGTTCCTTGCCCGCGGAGCTCCGATTTTGAATTCAAATTTTCTCCAAAAATTTGAACTGAACTTGAAAAAGTGTAAAAATAAAAGTTGTAGTTTGGAAGACGGGACACAACTTTCTTTTTGGGATGAACTTGAAATTCGAAGTTTTTCAAGCTCAAATAACCCAAAAACAGAAATGTGCCCAGCACGGTAATTCGAGTTTTTGAGGGACTAAACCGCAAAATTTTCAAAAGTTCCAAACAGTGACTAGGGTTTATTTGTGATGACAAACGACTTTTATTTTGGGAGATTTTCAAGTTTAGTACAAAAATCTCGAGTTTTCAGTTGGTGCCAAACAACCCCTGTTTTTGAAGTTTAAAATTGAATTTTTGTTGGATTTTTGAATTTCACCCATAATTTCATGTTCATTGATCTTAATTGCACTTTTTAAGAACTTTGACATCAGAGATGTCACACCATGTGTATCTCAAGGTCTCCCCGACCAAGGGTGTGCAAAGATTTGGGTTAAAAGGAAAACTTGCACCTCGCTACATCGGCCCATATGAAATTACTCAACAATGTGGACCGGTAGCGTACCGTGTGAAGCTTCCCGAGAAGCTCTCTGCCATACACGATGTATTCCATGTTTCCCAACTCAAGAGGTGTCTTCGTGTTCCGACCGAAGTTGTTGAACAAGAGGAACTCTCGGTTGAACCGGATCTCTCCTATGATGAGCATCCCATTAAAATCCTCGATGAGAAAGAGAGACAAACACGAAGGAAGGGAGTTAAAATGTACAAAATTCAGTGGAGTCATCACTCCGAAGATGAAGCCACGTGGGAAACCGAGGACTATCTTAAGAAGAATTTCCCCGACATCCTTTCATAAGCCAAAGGTACTTTTCCACCTTGTTCCTAAGTTTAATCGAATCTCGGGACGAGATTCCTTTTAAGGGGGGTAGGCTGTGACATCTCTGATGTAAAAATGAAGAAAACACCTTTGTAACAGATTAAAAAAGGAAAAGTAATGAGGGAATTCAAAATTCATCGGAAATTCAAATTTAAATTCAAAAACAAAGGTTGTTTGACACCCAACTGAAATCTCAAAAATTTTGTACTAAACATGAAAATCTCCAAAAATAAAAGTTGTTTGCCATCACAAATAAGGCCTAGTCACTGTTTGGAACGTTTGAAAATTTTGCATTTTAGCCCCTCAAAAACTCGAAAAACAGTTCTGAAGACCTTTTGAAATTGGGTTGTTTGAGCTTGAAAAATTTGAAATTTCAGGTTCACCCCAAAAAGAAAGTTGTGTCCCACCTCTCAAACTCCAACTTTTATTTTTACACTTTTCATGTTCAGTTCAAATTTTTGGAGAAAATTCAAAAGGGGCAAAGGAGCTCCACGGAGCTGCCAGCTCGGCCCTGGCGCGCTCTGCGCCTGGCCGGAGCTCGGCCGCCACATGGCCGGCAAGCGTTGGAGGCCGCGCTGAGCTGGCCATGCCGCGGCGTCGGGTGGCTCTTGTCCTCGAGCGTTTGTCCAAGCCCTCCGCGCCGTCACGTCGCCGCGCGACAGCGCGTTTTGCCTCGCGCCGCACGAGCGCCATCATGGCGGTCGGAGCGCCGCCGTGGCCGCGCACGCGCGCACGTCGCGCTGAGCCGCTTCGCGCTAGATTCCTCCTCGCTCCGCGCCAAGACGCTCTGCAGAGGATCTTCCACTCCCTCACGCGACGATCTTCGACGCCCAACCGTCGTGCACGCTCTGTTCAAGCTCGGACGGGCTTCAATGGCGCGTCGCGTCGCTGTCACACCGCACGCACGCTCCCGAGGCGGCACGACCCCGCTCTAGCGTGCCAAGGCACTCCACCGAGCCACTCACACTCTCCCCTAGCTCGCGCACTTCTACAGTTCACTCCCCCGCGCTCGCTCCCGTCGTCTTCAACCTCGCGCCGCACGGTCCGAGCCGAGCTTCGAAGCGAAATTCGCCCTACACTCTCCACCATTCCCAAATTCCTCGCGCACGGAGCTAGACCCCTTCACTAGCTTCCATTTCCCCCACTTCTCGCGAGCTCTCCCCAACTCTCCGGCGAGAAATCGAGATTTCCCCCAAATCTCCATTTTTCGGCCGCCGGAGCACCCTCACGTCGAGACCCTACGCCGAGCCATCCCCGAGGTCAACCGAGCACGCCAACAGCTTCCCCGAGTTCCACTGGTGCTCTAGGACCCCTCCAACCCCGACGAGACCCACTACCCTCGCCGGAATCGAGCTCGCGGCGGCCGCACCACCACCGCACGTCGCTGGCGAACTCCGAGCTTCCCCCGGCCTCCCAACCGCCACCAATCGACTCGTGGTGAGCCCCTGGTTCTTTTCCCCCACTTCCCCGACCCTAGCTCGCCGTCGTTCGGCCGGCGCAACTCCGGCGACGAGCCGAGGGCATATGTTCATCGTCTTCGTTTTTCCAGGGTTCTCTGCGCAAAAGTCAGGGACCTGTTCGCGAATTTTTAAAAGTTCTAGGGTCTCCAGCGTAAAAAGATTCTTAAACCTAGATCTATTTTTCCCGAATATTGTAAAATCCGCTAAAAATCGTACAAAAATCAAAAAATGCACAAAAATACTCTCTGGACTCGTGAGATTGTAAACTCCAATCTCATTTGAGCATGTATATACTTTTGGTGAACCATTTTTGAATTAAAATTCAAACTGTAAATTTAGAAACTTGTGCACCATTTCAAATCCAGACCTCCGCTAGGGCTGAGCTTTGGATATGTTGTTTGCAGTGACTTTGGACACCTTGTGTCCAAAGGGGACCTAAAAATATGGACTGTAGCTTCAGTTATGAATTAAATTGTGATTCCTGTCTTTTTGTAGTCCATAAATTATTAAACATAATCTATGCAGCTAAAAATCACCATTTTTCTCCAGAGGCCTAAACACTTGTTAGCACATCTGTTAAAAATGCAAAACTTAATTTTTGATCTGTTTAGACTAGCCAATAAATAGATATGTGTTTTCAAATAAAAATTTATTGAGGACTGTACAAGGGTTATTTTGAGCCACCACTTGGCCAGAGCCCTCCTTGCACTAATGACTAGCTCTGATAGGAAAATTTCCTGATTTGGATGTATTTTCAATTTTATATGAATTTATATCATTTTTGCAGGCAGCAGTTTGAACTATTTTTAATAAATTCTGTATAGCTCAGATTTAGCTAAATTTTGGAGTGAGCCTAACTCTTATACTCGAGTAGCTATCATAAAGTTTATAGATAAAAAGGATGAACAGAAAATGAGAAACAAAAATGAGAAGGAATTAAAGTGGAATTGAGTTATATAAAAGAATAAACCTTTTTGATAATTAATTAAAATAAAACATGGAAAGGTTTAAAATTCCAGAACAGCACCCTAACTTCAAATAATAAATGGAAATTCTTTTATATATGTACACAATCACCATAAAAAACGCGTAAAAATATTCCACACCCCTCCTCTAATTTTGTGAAGGAGAAAGTAGTACTTTAGCATGTCTAGGTGAATATGGCCTTCAAGGCCTTAGTTTTGGAATCAATAGGCAGCCACTATAAGTTATGCATCTCATGTAGAAGGCGCTATTCCGGACGGCACCTACCATCTCATCCCCGCCGACGAAGAAGGAATCCCGGAGGGAGGTGCCAACGAAGTAGAAGTCAACCCGGAGGCTAACACTCAGCTAGCGCAAGAAGGCAAGCCCCGGAGCATAACCCAACCTCTAAAGTTTATGCATCTATGAATTCCCTATGCTTGTGCATTTACGTTTCAAGGGGTTGATTGAATACCTTAGCTGCACATTTCTAGTACCTATGACTTGCAACACTAGTATGAAAGGATCGATAGGGCATTGCTTTAGGTCCGTTACAAGTCGAGTGATTTCCTGTCACTCGCGAGACATAGGAGTTGCTTGTCTTTACTTATGTTGGAATCATAAGGTTGGACGGGCGGGATGGTAGATGTAGATCTCCCGTCCGTGTATGATAATGGATTTAAGGTCGAAACGTGTGGTTGAGTGTGTCAAGTTTTTGAACGTACCACATGCATGCCGATATGTAGATCTCAAGTCATGGCATCGACTGCCACATCCAACACTGTACCTGTAATAAAAGCAAAGCCACACTTGACACACTCAACCACACGTTTCGACCTTAAATCCATTATCATACACGGACGGGAGATCTACATCTACCATCCCGCCCGTCCATCCTTATGATTCCAACATAAGTAAAGACAAGCAACTCCTATGTCTCGCGAGTGACAGGAAATCACTCGACTTGTAACGGACCTAAAGCAATGCCCTATCGATCCTTTCATACTAGTGTTGCAAGTCATAGGTACTAGAAATGTGCAGCTAAGGTATTCAATCAACTCCTTGAAACGTAAATGCACAAGCATAGGGAATTCATAGATAGTGGCTCCCTCCGGGATTCCTTCACCATCGGTGGGGATGAGATGGTAGGTGCCGTCCGGAACAGCGCCTTCTACATGAGATGCATAACTTATAGTGGCTGCCTATTGATTCCAAAACTAAGGCCTTGAAGGCCATATTCACCTAGACATGCTAAAGTACTACTTTCTCCTTCACAAAATTAGAGGAGGGGTGTGGAATATTTTTACGCGTTTTTGATGGTGATTGTGTACATATATAAAAGAATTTCCATTTATTATTTGAAGTTAGGGTGCTGTTCTGGAATTTTAAACCTTTCCATGTTTTATTTTAATTAATTATCAAAAAGGTTTATTCTTTTATATAACTCAATTCCACTTTAATTCCTTCTCATTTTTGTTTCTCAATTTTTGTTCATTATTTTTATCTATAAACTTTATGACAGCTACTGGAGTATAAGAGTTAGGCTAACTCCAAAATTTAGCTAAATCTGAGCTATACAGAATTTATTAAAAATAGTTCAAACTGCTGCCTGCAAAAATGATATAAATTCATATAAAATTTAAAATACATCCAAATCAGGAAATTTTCCTACCAGAGCTAGTCATGAGTGCAAGGAGGGCTCTGGCCAAGTGGTGGCTCAAAATAACCCTTGGACAGTCCTCAATAAATTTTTATTTGAAAACACATATCTATCTATTGGCTAGTCTAAACAGAGCAAAAATTAAGTTTTGCATTTTTAACAGAGCAAAAATTAAGTTTTGCATTTTTAAAAATGGTGATTTTTAGCTGCATAGATTATTTTTAATAATTTCTGGACTACAAAAAGATAGGAATCACAATTTAATTCATACCTGAAGTTACAGTCCATATTTTTATGTCCCCTTTGGACACAAGGTGTCCAAAGTCACTGCAAACAACATATCCAAAGCTCAGCCCTAGCGGAGCTCTGGATTTGAAATGGTGCACAAGTTTCTAAATTTACACTTTGAATTTTAATTCAAAAATGGTTCACCAAAAGTATATACATGCTTAAATGAGATTGGAGTTTACAATCTCACGAGTCCAGGGAGTATTTTTGTGCATTTTTCTGATTTTTGTACGATTTTTGAGGGATTTTACAAAATTCGGGAAAAATAGATCTAGGTTTAAGAATCTTTTTACGCTGGAGACCCTAGAACTTTTAAAAATTCACGAACAGGTCCCTGACTTTTGCGCAGAGAACCCTGGAAAAACGAAGACGATGAACATATGCCCTCGGCTCGTCGCCGGAGTTGCGCCAGCCGAACGATGGCGAGCTAGGGTCGGGGAAGTGGGGGAAAAGAACCAGGGGCTCACCACGAGTTGATTGGTGGCGGTTGGGAGGCCGGGGGAAGCTCGGAGTTCGCCGGCGACGTGCGGTGGCGGTGCGGCCGCCAAGAGCTTGATTCCGGCGAGGGTAGTGGGTCTCGTCGGGGTTGGAGGGGTCCTAGAGCACCAGTGGAACTCGGGGAAGCTGTTGGCGTGCTCGGTTGACCTCGGGGATGGCTCGGCGTAGGGTCTCGACGTGAGGGTGCTCCGGCGGCCGAAAAATGGAGATTTGGGGGAAATCTCGATTTCTCGCCGGAGAGTTGGGGAGAGCTCGCGAGAAGTGGGGGAAATGGAAGCAAGTGAAGGGGTCTAGCTCCGTGCGCGAGGAATTTGGGAATGGTGGAGAGTGTAGGGCGAATTTCGCTTCGAAGCTCGGCTCGGACCGTGCGGCGCGAGGTTGAAGACGACGGGAGCGAGCGCGGGGAAGTGAAAATGGCTATGTGTGGACTGAGGGGAAGAAGTGTGAGAGCTCGGTGGAGTGCCTTGGCACGCTAGAGCAGGGTCGTGCCGCCTCGGGAGCGTGCGTGCGGTGTGACAGCGACGCGACGCGCCATTGAAGCCCGCCCGAGCTCGAACAGAGCGCGCGCGACGGTTGGGCGTCGAAGATCGTCGCGTGAGGGAGTGGAAGATCCTCTGCAGAGCGTCTTGGCGCGGAGCGAGGAGGAATCTAGCGCGAAGCGGCTCAGAGCGACGCGCGTGCGCGCGCGGCCACGGCGGCGCTCCGACCGCCATGATGGCGCTCGCGCGGCGCGAGGCAAAACGCGCTGTCGCGCGGCGACGTGACGGCGCGGAGGGCTTGGACAAATGCTCGAGGACAAGAGCCACATGACGCCGCGGCTTGGCCAGTTCGGCGCGGCCTCCGCCGCTCGCCGGCCACGAGGCGGCCGAGCTCCGGCCAGGCGCAGAGCGCGCCAGGGCCGAGCTGGCAGCTCCGTGGAGCTCCTTTGCCCCTTTTGAATTTTCTCCAAAAATTTGAACTGAACATGAAAAAGTGTAAAAATAAAAGTTGGAGTTTGAGAGGTGGGACACAACTTTCTTTTTGGGGTGAACCTGAAATTTCAAATTTTTCAAGCTCAAACAACCCAATTTCAAAAAGGTGTCCAGAACTGTTTTTCGAGTTTTTGAGGGGCTAAAATTCAAACTTTTCAAAAGTTCCAAACAGTGACTAGGCCTTATTTGTGATGGCAAACAACTTTTATTTTTGGAGATTTTCATGTTTAGTACAAAATTTTTGAGATTTCAGTTGGGTGTCAAACAACCTTTGTTTTTGAATTTAAATTTGAATTTCCGATGAATTTTGAATTCCCTCATTACTTTTCCTTTTTTAATCTGTTACAAAGGTGTTTTCTTCATTTTTACATCAGAGATGTCACATCCTACCCCCCTTAAAAGGAATCTCGTCCCGAGATTCGATTAAACTTAGGAACAAGGTGGAAAAGTACCTTTGGCTTACGAAAGGATGTCGGGGAAATTCTTCTTAAGATAGTCCTCGGTTTCCCACGTGGCTTCATCTTCGGAGTGATGACTCCACTGAATTTTGTACATTTTAACTCCCTTCCTTCGTGTTTGTTTCTCTTTCTCATCGAGGATTTTAATGGGATGCTCATCATAGGAGAGATCCGGTTCAACCGAGAGTTCCTCTTGTTCAACAACTTCGGTCGGAACACGAAGACACCTCTTGAGTTGGGAAACATGGAATACATCGTGTACGGCTGAGAGCTTCTCGGGAAGCTTCACACGGTACGCTACCGGTCCACATTGTTGAGTAATTTCATATGGACCGATGTAGCGAGGTGCAAGTTTTCCTTTTAACCCAAATCTTTGCACACCCTTGGTCGGGGAGACCTTGAGATACACATGGTCGCCTACTTTGAATTGAAGTGGCTTCCGCCGTTGATCAGAGTAACTCTTTTGCCGTGACTGGGCGGTTCTCAAATTTTCACGAATGATCCTAACCTTTTCTTCTGCTTCCTTTACAATGTCAGGGCCATAGGTATACCTCTCGCCTGCCTGGGACCAACACAACGGGGTCCGACATCTTCTACCATACAAGGCTTCGAAAGGTGCCATTTTAAGACTCGCTTGGTAGCTGTTGTTATATGAGAATTCGGCCAGAGATAAACATTTCTCCCAATTCTTCCCATAATGGATAACACAAGCTCGAAGCATATCCTCAAGTATTTGATTTACCCTTTCCGTCTGCCCATCGGTTTGAGGGTGATATGCTGAACTACGGATCAGTTTTGTGCCTAGGGACAGTTGCAATTGTTCCCAAAAGCATGCTACGAATTGAGTATCATGATCTGAAATTATCGTCTTGGGTACCCCATGTAGACAAACGATCCGTTCCAAATAAATCTCAGCGTACTTCTTAGCGGTATAAATGGTATTGACCGGAATAAAATGTGCGGTCTTGGTAAGGCGGTCCACAATTACCCAAATGGAGTCATGCCCCTGAGGGGTTCTGGGAAGTCCAACAATGAAGTCCATGCTTATATCTTCCCACTTCCATGAGGTTGAAGCGTGCCTGCTACCTTCAAGTGGCTAGCCTTAACCCGCTGACACGTGTCACACTCCGACACATACGTGGCAATTTCTCGCTTCATCCGAGTCCACCAAAAGTTTTGTTTCAAATCTTGGTACATTTTGGTGCTACCGGGATGGGTAGAAAATTTAGAGAGATGGGCCTCATCCATAATCTTCCTCCGGAGTTCCGTGTTTTTGGGCACCACGATGCGATGTCCAAACCACATCACTCCCAACCCATCTAGCCGGAAACACTTGTATTTTTCCTTCACCTTCTCTTTTGACAATTTCCTTTTAAGGATTTTAATCTTTGCGTCATTTAATTGGGCTTCAACAATCTGATCGTGCAAGGTTGGTTCGACTGAAATATGGTTGAAGTACCCGTGTGGAACAATCTCTAAGTTGATCTTTGCCATTTCATGGCACAAGGTGTCAGCGTAGGACTCCACGGAAAGACAATGACAATGAGCCTTGCGGCTTAGTGCATCCGCAACTACATTAGCCTTGCCGGGGTGATAATGCACACTAAGGTCATAGTCCTTTGCTAACTCCAACCATCTTCGCTGCCTCATATTCAAATGTGCCTGAGTGAAGACATATTTGAGGCTCTTGTGGTCGGTGTATATGTTGCATGGAACACCCATCAGATAGTGTCTCCACATCTTGAGAGCATGAATAACCGCTGCTAACTCAAGATCATGCGTGGGGTAGTTTTGCTCATGAGGCCGAAGTCCCTCGAGAAGCATAAGCAATGACTCGGTTCTCTTGCATGAGGATGCAACCAAGTCCGGTGCCTGAAGCATCGCAATAGACATCATAGGGCTTGGTGCAATCGGGTTGAGCTAAAACTAGGGCTGAAGTTAAATATTTTCTCAAAGTGTGGAAAGCTTCATCACATTTGTCATTCCACTCAAATTTGACTCCCTTCTTTAAGAGTTCGGTCATGGGTTTCGCAATCCGAGAGAAGTCTGGAATAAAACGGCGATAATAACCGGCTAAACCCAGAAAACTCCGAATCTCGTGGACAGAGGTAGGTGGTTGCCAATCCAGCACCTCTTGCACCTTGGCTGGATCCACGGATATACCATCCTTGGAAACCATGTGACCTAAGAATTTCACACTCTCTAGCCAGAATTCACACTTGGAGAACTTGGCGTAGAGCTGATGGTCCCTCAATCTTTGAAGAACAATGCGAAGGTGCTCGGCATGCTCTTCCTCATTCTTGGAATATATAAGAATGTCGTCAATGAAAACCACCACAAACTTGTCTAGTTCTGACATGAAAACCGAATTCATGAGGTACATGAAATAGGCTGGGGCATTGGTGAGTCCAAAAGACATGACCAAGAATTCATAAAGCCCGTAACGAGTAGAAAAGGCAGTCTTTGGAATGTCACAAGGTCGGATTTTTATTTGGTGATAGCCAGAGCGAAGGTCAATCTTAGAGAACACTCTGGCGCCAGCTAGTTGGTCAAACAGGACATCAATACGGGGGAGTGGGTACTTGTTTTTAATAGTCACCGCATTGAGAGGCCGGTAATCGATACACAACCTCAAAGAATGGTCCTTCTTCTTCACAAAGATAGCGGGACATCCCCAAGGGGACACACTTGGACGTATGAAACCCTTGTCTAGCAGTTCTTGGAGTTGAATTTTTAATTCGGCCAATTCATTGGGTGGCATTCTATATGGTCTCTTTGATATAGGTGCCGTGCCAGGTTGGAGTTCAATCACAAATTCAATGTCCCTATCCGGCGGCATCCCAGGTAAGTCATCCGGAAAAACATCCGCATACTCACATACCACCGGAATTTCCATTAGTTGGGTTTCTACCATTGTATAAGCACAAGCATTGACACAATTCCGTTGTGGCAGATATAGCACACTAGGGCCATGGGTAGGCGAGTTTATTTCAACAACTCGTTCCGCAACATCTAGCACAACCTTATGTTGAGTCATCCAATTGGCTCCCAACATGATGTCAATGCCCTCCATACCAAGCAGAATTAAATCAGTAGGAAATATTTTACTTCCCAGCCTGATTGGAACTCTTCAGGAGACTTGGTTGGATGCTATTTTACCTCCCGCAGTTGATATCACATATGATGATTTGGTATGGTAAGATTTTAGCCCACATTTTGCATGAAATCTTGTGCTTATAAAACTATGTGGTTCCCTGGAATCAAACAATATCACAGCAGTTTGAGTGTGGATAGGGAAGGTACCAGCCATGTCTGGGGCTCCCTCGGGTAGGTCGGCCAATGTGGTGTAGTTAAGCCTTCCTTGTCGGACCTGCACACGCTGCTGCTGTTTGCCCTTGTTTTGCTGATTCTCCGGGCGCTGGTTCTATTGCTTGTTCTGCGGGCAGTCCTTGATAAAGTGACTGTTACTGCCACACTTGAAGCACTGATAGCCGGCTCCAGGGCGAGCTGGCTGTTGTGCGTTCTGCCTTGGCGCTGGTTGCTGCTGCGGCGGTGGAGGGAAACGGGGCGCATTAGGCTGTGGTGGCCTAGCAACCCATCCACCTCCCTGAGGTGCCCTGGACTGTCCTTGCGGTGCAGCCGGAGGAACCAAACGGAATCTCTGCGGCTGCGCGCTCGAGGGTCCAGCGGGAGCTTTCCTCTTCTTCTCCGCCTTGTGCACCACATTAGCGTCTTCTTGGGCGATGGCGAGGTTCACAAGATCGTCATATGTGGCAGCACGGGTGGTAGCCAACTGAGCTTTCAACTTGGTATTGAGGCCACGTCGGAACCTCTCCAACTTCTTCTCGTCAGAGTCGGCGTGATGACCCGCGTATGGGCATAGACCATTGAAGGCCTGGGCGTATTGGAGCACCGTGCGGGTACCCTGGGTCAGAGCCAGAAATTCATTCAACTTCCGCTCTACCAAGCCGGCAGGAATATGATGAGCCTTGAACGCAGTCTTGAACTCATCCCATTCAACCACATGACCCAACTGCTGCAGGGCCAAGTAATTCTCCCACCATAGGAGAGCTGGCCGCGGAGCTGCTGCGCCGCGAACACTACCTTGCGGTTGGAAGTGCAAGGCGTGGCCAAGATGGTGAACTTGGACTCGATGGCTCGAATCCACGTATCAGCCTCCAGGGGCTCATCGGCTCTTGAGAATATCGGCGGGTGTGTAGCCAGAAAATCCTCATACCGGGCCACTTGAGGCTGAGGGGCCCGTTGACCTCCCTGCTGTAGCATCTGCTGTTGCATCATTTGTTGCTGATGCTGCAGGTTCCGTAGGATTTCCGTTTGCGTAGCATACAATTGCTGCCACGTCGGAGGTTGCTGCGGTGGCGGAGGTGGTGGCGGCTGTTACTGCCCCTCTGGTCCTTGCTGGTTAGCATTGGAGCCACTAGCGTCATGACCGCTGCGGGTGATTGCCATCTGCAGTAGGTACTTGTATTAGCCACATTTCATAAGCTTGCATAATGATGACAAGATAGAACGTGCCAATATATTGAAGTTTACTGCGTAGGAATGACATATTAACAAGCAGTTCGGAAGAAAAACCATATCTCCCAACAGGTAGCAAGTCAAATGCTCCAATTCGGTCAGTAGCTCGAAAATTTCATGCTCTACAACTTTCATGTTTGTCTCAGATTCAAATTCGGACTGGAACTAAGCCGAAAAATTCAATCTTTAGCTCTCTGCGTTTGCTGTTTTACAGCAGGCCGAGCTGTAGTGTTTTGGTTGCCATTTTTATCTCGCTTAACCAATGGGGTTGAAATTTGGTGAACATTTCGTTTGACAAATTCCAAACAACTTTGTAGTCCACATCACAGCCCAGAAATGAATGGAAAACCCATCAATAATTAAAACAATGTTAGCAGCAGAATGTTTTCCACACAGCCATTACAACCTTCATCAAGTTTTGGATCACAACCACACCATTACTTTACATTGTCCCAAAAGATTTAAAAGGAAGCTCAACTCCATCTAGCCTATTACAACATAAAGCCAAAATTTAGGCCTAGCGGAGGAGTAATCTTGCTACTACCACTTCTAGAAATCATCTAGGTTGTTAGCGGTAGCCTCGCTGCCCATAGGTGATGGTGGAGCTGGAAGGGGCGGCATATCATCCTCGGTATCCATGTCGGAATCGGGGGCCTCTCCTTCCCCTTGCTCTCCTTCTTGCTCAAGAAGGTGCTGAGCATCATGGGCGGCTAACATGGCATTAGCATGCTCCAAAGTACCATGTACCTCCTCAAGTTCTTCTCTTATTTGGGCTAGCTCATTTTGGACATTGTTCTGCGCGATGTGGAGGTCATTCAATTGCCTCTCCAAATCAGCAATCATGGCGTCTCTGGTGCTCACCTCAATGGACAATGAGGTCCTCTGAACCCCAATGTCACGGGCACGGGCGGACATGTCCATAGCAAGGTTGAGCATCTCGCTCTGCGACCGTCCTAAAAGTGCCTGCAAGCGGTGGTAAGCTCGGATCCACCTCATCATAAGTGCAGCTGCAGCGACAGGGTTCTCCGCCATCCTCAAAGGGGAGCTAAGATAGCGTCTCATCCAATGGGGATCATCCGGCTGAGTCGGTGGAAACAACCCAAGCAACTGGTGCTCCACCAATTCCTGGTTCTGAGCACAAAAAGAACTGATGCCATTCAAGGCAGCTAGCTCACAAGTCGTCTCCATGTGGTGTCCATGAACTTCCACACTCCAAGTGGGGGATCTAGGACACGGTGGATGGCGATATACCACCAAACGCACACGAGATCGGGTCACACCACGGTCTCGGATGAGGGTTCTCTCGTATTGTGGCGGGGTAGGGTAGTCGAGCGCCTGCAAAACTGACCATAGAATGCTAGGGAAACCTTCCCATCCTAGGCAGTCTGAAAAGGAAACATCGTTGGGGTAGCTGTTCAAGTCAGCGTGAGCGTCCATTCTAAACCAAAAAGAAAAGGGCAAGGGTGAGAACCGGTTAGCGCCAAAGAAAACAAAACATATTCTGGACAGTGTAGTAAAAATTATAAAACTCGAAATCTACAAGCTCAAAATTTCCCAACTTTGGCCAGGACATTGTTTAAGTAATTCCAAACAAGTTTCATGTTGGAGGTTTGAGCAGAAACTGTCATTAAGATGGTGTAAAAATTCAATTTTTATCTCACGGTTCCCAGAAATTTCCAGCAGACAGGGGGTTACCATTTTAATCATAACTCCAGTTCTACTAAACCATTTTCGTTGAAATTTCTACAGCATAAACTTCATAACGTTTATGACAACTTTCATGTTGAACACTTTTTCGTTTGACAACGTTTTCAATTTCGAATTGATGGTGCAAACAGACTGGTTTCGGCAGAGCTTCGGTTGTGATTTGAATTTCGACGGCGGTTTCGATTGGTCACGTATTAAGGTCCAATATCATTTTGGTAAATGCAATGCATGAGCGGCCTATTCGTTCTCACCAACACACATGCCAATAAACTTTTGGCCTACGAAGTTAGTGCCGGTGGCTAGGCAATATCCGTCTCTCCCTATATTATCTAGCCGAACTTTTCTAACCGTTCAACATACGGAATCGTGGTTAGTGTACCTGCAGAAAATTTCATTCCAGAGCATATATAATCAACCTTTCGTGCCAGCACTCACGAAAGCGTCTCCATACATTACCACCCACTATAGAGGTGGCACCCGAACGTTTAACATTGAACGGGCAATGTTCATATGTCACCAAGGCAACATATTGACATTTTCATACGCTCATGAAATAGCGTATTGACTTTGTGCCGCCATCATATTTGCATATGATGCCGTGGTACGCTACAGCAATCGCCGTACCTTGCGCCCACCATGCTATTCTATTTTCATACGCCATCACAGCGTATTGACTATGTGCCGCCACTATATTTTCATATAGTGTCGTGGTACGTTACAGCAATCGCCGTACCTTGCGCCCACCATTGCGTAAAATAAATGACAGAATGAAATGTGCTGGAAGTCAGTATAATATAATACTTGTCACCTATCATATCGTGATCCCTTAACCCACATAGGCTTCACGCTCTAGGTAACATCCTTAACGGTCCTAAGAATAACCTTCCATCTCAAAGCGCGGCGGAAGTACGAGTTGGCAAATTTTATTTCAAAATGTTTATTTAAGGTTTGTTGCTCTCTCCGGTGCGCTGTTTCGGCTCTGATGCCAGCTGTGGCGGTCCACTCCGAAATTATTCCAAGTTAAGTACCCCGGAACCACTAATCAAGTAGTCAGGCACTTAATCCGGAATAAGCTGGAGCGCTGTCGGATTAAACCCGATTTAACCACGTACTTTTCTCGATCGAAACAACAGCACACCCACACGAAGGTGAGTTCCAGAGATTACAACATTCCACAAATTTAACATACATAAATAGTATCACAAAGTTATTACAAACCAAGTTTGAAATTTAAATGAGAGTATCAAATTCATTGCAGCAGAAATAAAAGGTTCATTGCAGCGGAAATAAACTAGCGTCGATACATAGCAACACCATGATGAAGCCTGCAACGGTGCTACTCCTCCCGTTCCTCGGCAGAGGACGGTACCCACTCGATGTGCCATCCAGGGGGAACCTGGGTAGGCCAAGTCATGGCATCGACTGCCACATCCAACACTGTACCTGTAATAAAAGCCACAAGCAAGGCTGAGTATACTAATACTCAGCAAGGCTTACCCGACGGGTGAAAACTACATCACCGACATCTAGACATGAGAGGCCTTTGGCTGGTGGGTTTGTTTGCCAAAAAGCAACTAAGAGTGGGTCCTTGCTTTCATGTTTTAGCATCAAATTCTAGTAGATTTAATCATTCTAGATTAGCATCCACTCTAAGCATACACGTGGTGCAATACAATTTAATTCATACAACAAGTTCATCAATCTCATAGTTCCACTTGTTACTCAATGCAACAAGGCGGTCAAGCAGTCTCATTAACCGCGAGAAGCGGACAGTTCGAACCGAATTTTGCTACCTGGCCAGGGGAAACCCAACACACACGGATAATGCTTGCTATAAAAGGTACAAGCACTTCCCAACCTTTCCCATCGATCCACAATTCGGATCCGAATCCACCTTCCTTAGGATAGAGGTTTACTACTTCACTCACAGTCTCACGCATATATCCACAAGTGTACGGCAGGGTAAACAAAAGTTTCCAAGGAGAGATGGCTATCGGCCCTAGCTGCTTCAATCTGGTACTGGGCTTACCGATTCCCATATATCGGCATGCATGTGGTACGTTCAAAAACCTGACACACTCAACCACACGTTTCGACCTTAAATCCATTATCATACACGGACGGGAGATCTACATCTACCATCCCGCCCGTCCATCCTTATGATTCCAACATAAGTAAAGACAAGCAACTCCTATGTCTCGCGAGTGACAGGAAATCACTCGACTTGTAACGGACCTAAAGCAATGCCCTATCGATCCTTTCATACTAGTGTTGCAAGTCATAGGTACTAGAAATGTGCAGCTAAGGTATTCAATCAACTCCTTGAAACGTAAATGCACAAGCATAGGGAATTCATAGATGCATAAACTTTAAAGGTTGGGTTATGCTCCGGGGCTTGCCTTCTTGCGCTAGCTGAGTGTTAGCCTCCGGGTTGACTTCTACTTCGTTGGCACCTCCCTCCGGGATTCCTTCTTCGTCGGCGGGGATGAGATGGTAGGTGCCTTCCGGAATAGCGCCTTCTACATGAGATGCATAACTTATAGTGGCTGCCTATTGATTCCAAAACTAAGGCCTTGAAGGCCATATTCACCTAGACATGCTAAAGTACTACTTTCTCCTTCACAAAATTAGAGGAGGGGTGTGGAATATTTTTACGCGTTTTTGATGGTGATTGTGTACATATATAAAAGAATTTCCATTTATTATTTGAAGTTAGGGTGCTGTTCTGGAATTTTAATCCTTTCCATGTTTTATTTTAATTAATTATCAAAAAGGTTTATTCTTTTATATAACTCAATTCCACTTTAATTCCTTCTCATTTTTGTTTCTCATTTTCTGTTTATTCTTTTTATCTATAAACTTTATGACAGCTACTAGAGTATAAGAGTTAGGCTCACTCCAAAATTTAGCTAAATCTGAGCTATACAGAATTTATTAAAAATAGTTCAAACTGCTGCCTGCAAAAATGATATAAATTCATATAAAATTGAAAATACATCCAAATCAGGAAATTTTCCTACCAGAGCTAGTCATGAGTGCAAGGAGGGCTCTGGCCAAGTGGTGGCTCAAAATAACCCTTGGACAGTCCTCAATAAATTTTTATTTGAAAACACATATCTATTTATTGGCTAGTCTAAACAGAGCAAAAATTAAGTTTTGCATTTTTAACAGATGTGCTAACAAGTTTTTAGGCCTCTGGAGAAAAATGGTGATTTTTAGCTGCATAGATTATTTTTAATAATTTCTGGACTACAAAAAGACAGGAATCACAATTTAATTCATAACTGAAGTTACAGTCCATATTTTTAGGTCCCCTTTGGACACAAGGTGTCCAAAGTCACTGCAAACAACATATCCAAAGCTCAGCCTTAGCGGAGCTCTGGATTTGAAATGGTGCACAAGTTTCTAAATGTATAGTTTGAATTTTAATTCAAAAATGGTTCACCAAAAGTATATACATGCTTAAATGAGATTGGAGTTTACAATCTCACGAGTCCAGGGAGTATTTTTGTGCATTTTCTGATTTTTGTACGATTTTTAGCGGATTTTACAAGATTCGGGAAAAATAGATCTAGGTTTAAGAATCTTTTTACGCTGGAGACCCTAGAACTTTTAAAACTTCACGAACAAGTCCCTGACTTTTGCGCAGAGAACCCTGGAAAAACGAAGACGATGAACATATGCCCTCGGCTCATCGCCGGAGTTGCGCTGGCCGAACGACGGCGAGCTAGGGTCGGGGAAGTGGGGGAAAAGAACCAGGGGCTCACCACGAGTCGATTGGTGGCGGTTGGGAGGCCTGGGGAAGCTCGGAGTTCACCGGCGACGTGCGGTGGCGGTGCGACCGCCGCGAGCTCGATTCCGGCGAGGGTAGTGAGTCTCGTCGGGGTTGGAGGGGTCCTAGAGCACCAGTGGAACTCGGGGAAGCTGTTGGCGTGCTCGGTTGACCTCGGGGATGGCTCGGCGTAGGGTCTCGACGTGAGGGTGCTCCGGCGGCCGAAAAATGGAGATTTGGGGGAAATCTCGATTTCTCGCCGGAGAGTTGGGGAGAGCTCGCGAGAAGTGGGGGAAATGGAAGCTAGTGAAGGGGTCTAGCTCTGTGCGCGAGGAATTTGGGAATGGTGAAGAGTGTAGGGCGAATTTCGCTTCGAAGCTCGGCTCGGACCGTGCGGCGCGAGGTTGAAGAAGACGGGAGCGAGCGCGGGGAAGTGAAAATGGCTATGTGTGGACTGAGGGGAAGGAGTGTGAGAGCTCGGTGGAGTGCCTTGGCACGCTAGAGCGGGGTCGTGCCGCCTCGGGAGCGTGCGTGCGGTGTGACAGCGACGCGACGCGCCATTGAAGCCCGCCCGAGCTCAAACAGAGCGCGCGCGACGGTTGGGCGTCGAAGATCGTCGCGTGAGGGAGTGGAAGATCCTCTGCAGAGCGTCTTGGCGCGGAGCGAGGAGGAATCTATCGCGAAGCGGCTCAGCGCGACGCGCGCGCGCGCGCGGCCACGGCGGCGCTCCGACCGCCATGATGGCGCTCGCGCGGCGCGAGGCAAAACGCGCTGTCGCGCGGCGACGTGACGGCGCGGAGGGCTTGGACAAACGCTCGAGGACAAGAGCCACCCGACGCCGCGGCTTGGCCAGCTCGGCGCGGCCTCCGCCGCTCGCCGGCCATGTGGCGGCTGAGCTCCGGCCAGGCGCAGAGCGCGCCAGGGCCGAGCTGGCAGCTCCGTGGAGCTCCTTTGCCCCTTTTGAATTTTCTCCAAAAATTTGAACTGAACATGAAAAAGTGTAAAAATAAAAGTTGGAGTTTGGGAGGTGGGACACAACTTTCTTTTTGGAGTGAACCTGAAATTTCAAATTTTTCAAGCTCAAACAACCCAATTTCAAAAATGTGTTCAGAACTGTTTTTCAAGTTTTTGAGGGGCTAAAATGCAAAATTTTCAAAAGTTCCAAACAGTGACTAGGCCTTATTTGTGATGGCAAACAACTTTTAGTTTTGGAGATTTGCAAGTTTGGTACAAAATTTTTGAGATTTCAGTTGGGTGTCAAACAACCTTTGTTTTTGAATTTAAATTTGAATTTCCGATGAATTTTGAATTCCCTCATTACTTTTCCTTTTTTAATCTGTTACAAAGGTGTTTTCTTCATTTTTACATCAGAGATGTCACACACATATCGACTACAGTGTTACAGGGTCTGTTGCTTCGGCACCGATACACTTCGCTCCACGGTTGCAGACTTGTTGGTTGCCGTACCCTCCTGTTTTGCAGCACGGTAAGAACTGGTAAGGGCTTGATACAGGTTGAGAGTGTGTGCCTTGTAGTAGCTACATCCCAGTAGTTGTAGGGCTTCTATTCCTTCACCTGTTTTCTTGTTCTTGTTGTTTTCTTAATCATGACAGGAACAGATGATGACGGGGATTCGGGGAGCTTGCAACAATCACCTCGCACCAAGAATTTCATCAGCCATTTCAAGGAACAGGTATTGCTGTACACAAAAGGTGTTGATAAAGATTTGCAGGTCACCAATGACAAGCTTGGGCAATTGGAGAATGCCCAAATCGCCACCAACACCAAGCTTGCGGGGTTGGAGACAACGGTCGCTCGTGTTGACAAGAGCCTTGCTGCTATTTTGCGGTGTTTCGATGCGCTGCATTATGGTAAGACCCCCAGTGTACATGATGATAACAGTAAAAAAGATGATGGGCGTGATAAGGGCAGCAAGCAAGACGATGGCCGCATCAAGGATTGGGAGGATTCTTTTGCTGATACCGAACAGGAAGAACAAGACACTACCAGACGCCGACGACTACGCACAAATCGCCGAGGTATGGGTGGTGGCCGACGTCGTGAGGTACATACCAATGATGATGCTTTCAGCAAAGTTAAATTTAAGATTCCTCCTTTTGCTGGTACATATGATCCTGATACATACATTACTTGGGAGATTGCTGTTGATCAAAAGTTTACATGCCATGAGTTTCCTGAGCATACACGTGTTAGGGCTGCTACTAGTGAGTTCACTGATTTTGCTTCTGTTTGGTGGCTATAATACAGTAAGAAACATCCTAATAACATGCCACAAACTTGGGATGCGTTGAAACGGGTCATGCGGGCTAGATTTGTTCCTTCTTACTATTCACGTGATCTGTTAAAGAAGTTGCAGCTTTTGAGACAGGGTAGTAAGAGTGTAGAGGAATATTATCAGGAATTGCAAATGGGCATGCTACGTTGTCAAATAGAGGAGGATGAGGAAGCTGCTATGGCTAGGTTTTATGGCGGGTTGAATAGAGAAATTCAGGACATCCTTTCTTACAAAGAATATAATAACATCACCCGTTTGTTTCATCTTGCTTGTGAAGCTGAACGGGAAGTGCAGGGACGACACCTCGCCATGAAGGCTAACATTTCTGCAGGACGATCTACATCATGGCAGCCACGCAATCCTCCACCGACACCGAGCCGTTCTGCACCGTCTCCACCACCTCCTCTCAGCGACAGAACACGTGGACAATCCACAAATTCAGCAGCCAAGTCTGGAGCGAAGCCAGCTGCTAGTGCTTCCTCGGTAGCATCCACGGGAAGGACGCGAGATGTGCAGTGTCATCGCTGCAAGGGCTATGGGCACGTGCAGCGTGAATGCTCCAGCAAGCGAGTTTTGGTGATCAAAGATGATGGTGGGTACTCTTCTGCTAGTGATTTTGATGACGATACACTTGCTTTGTTGGCTGCTAACAATGCAGGTAATGACGACCCACCGGAAGAGCAAATTGGGGCAGATGATGCGGACCATTATGAGAGCCTTCTTGTGCAGCGTGTCTTTAGTGCACAAATGGAGAAGGCCGAGCAGAACCAGCGACATACATTGTTTCAAACAAAGTGTGTCATTAAGGAGCGATCTTGCCGTATGATCATTGATGGAGGCAGCTGCAACAACTTGGCTAGCAGCGAAATGGTGGAGAAACTTAACCTTACCACCAAACCACACCCACATCCATATTACATTCGATGGCTGAACAACACTGGTAAGGTAAAGGTAAATCGACTGGTGCGAATTAATTTTGCTATTGGGTCATATCATGATGTTGTTGAGTGCGATGTTGTGCCCATGGAAGCTTGTAATATTCTGCTTGGTAGGCCCTGGCAATTTGATACTGATTCTATGCATCATGGTAGATCAAATAAGTATTCTTTGCTGCACCATGATAAGAAAATTGTGTTGCTACCCATGTCTCCTGAGGCTATTTTGCGTGATGATGTTGCTAAAGCTGCAAAAGCTCAAATTGATGGCCCTAAACGTGATAAAACTGTTGTTGCTGCTGCTAACAAAAATGAGATAAGATTGAAGGGACAATGCTTGCTTGCTACTAAATCTGATATTAATGAGTTGATTGCCTCGACTTCGGTTGCATATGCTTTGGTGTGCAGGGATGCGTTACTTTCAGTTCATGATGTGCAACATTCTTTGCCTCCTGTTGTTGCTAACATTTTGCAGGAATATTCGGATGTTTTCCCAAGTGAGATTCCAGCGGGGCTGCCACCAATTCGTGGGATTGAGCACCAAATTGATCTAATTCCTGGTGCATCGTTGCCTAACCGCGCACCGTATCGAACCAATCCAGAAGAAACAAAGGCGATTCAGCGCCAAGTGCAAGAGCTACTCGACAAAGGTTACGTACGTGAGTCCCTTAGTCCTTGCGCTGTTCCAGTTATTTTAGTGCCTAAGAAAGATGGAACATGGCGTATGTGTGTTGATTGTCGAGCTATCAATAATATCACCATTCGATATCGTCACCCTATTCCACGTTTAGATGATATGCTTGATGAGTCGAGTGGTGCTATTGTGTTTTCCAAGATTGATCTGCGTAGTGGGTACCATCAAATTCGTATGAAATTGGGAGATGAATGGAAAACTGCTTTCAAAACTAAGTTCGGTTTGTATGAGTGGTTAGTCATGCCTTTTGGGTTAACTAACGCACCTAGCACTTTCATGAGATTAATGAACGAGGTTCTGCGTGCATTCATTGGGAAATTCGTTGTGGTATATTTTGATGATATATTGATTTACAGCAAATCCATGGATGAACATCATGATCATTTACATGCTGTTTTTAATGCTTTACGGGATGCACGTTTGTTTGGTAACCTTGAGAAGTGCACCTTTTGGACAAATCGAGTGTCTTTTCTTGGCTATGTTGTGACTCCGCAGGGAATTGAAGTTGATCAAGCCAAGGTGGACGCTATTCAGGGATGGCCTGTGCCAACGACACTCACCCAAGTGAAGGATTCTATCGGCTTTCTAGGACTCGCCGGGTTCTATCGCCGATTTGTGAAGGATTTCAGCACCATTGCAGCACCACTGAACGCGCTTACGAAGAAGGGGGTGCCTTTTTCATGGGGCACCACACAAGAGAATGCTTTTGTCATGTTGAAAGATAAGTTGACACATGCACCTCTCCTCCAACTTCCTGATTTTAATAAGACTTTTGAGCTTGAATGTGATGCGAGTGGAATTGGTTTGGGTCGTGTTTTGTTGCAAGAAGGCAAACATGTTGCATATTTTAGTGAAAAATTGAGCGGGTCTATTCTGAATTATTCCACTTATGACAAAGAATTGTATGCTCTTGTTCGCACTTTGGAAACTTGGCAGCATTATTTGTGGCCCAAAGAGTTTGTTATTCATTCTGATCATGAATCTTTGAAGCATATTTGTAGTCAAGGAAAACTTAATCGTAGACATGTTAAGTGGGTTGAATTTATTGAATCTTTTCCTTATGTTATTAAGCACAAGAAAGGGAAAGAAAATGTGATTGCTGATGCCTTGTCTAGGCGATATACATTGTTGAATCAACTTGATTACAACATATTTGGATTAGAAACGATTAAAGACCAATATGTTAATGATCCTAATTTTAAAGATGTGTTGATCCATTGTAAAGATGGGAAAGCATGGAACAAATTCATCGTTAGTGATGGGTTTGTGTTTAGAGCTAACAAGCTATGCATTCCAGCTAGCTCCGTTCGTTTGTTGTTGTTGCAGGAAGCGCATGGAGGTGGCTTGATGGGACACTTTGGAGTGAAAAAGACAGAGGACATACTTGCTGGTCATTTCTTTTGGCCAAAGATGAGAAGGGACGTGGAGAGGTTTGTTGCTCGATGCACTACATGTCAGAAGGCTAAGTCACGGTTAAATCCACACGGTTTGTACTTGCCTCTTCCTGTTCCAAATGCTCCTTGGGAGGATATTTCTCTGGATTTTGTGTTGGGATTACCTTAGACTAGGAAGGGTCGTGATAGTATGTTTGTGGTTGTTGATAGATTTTCTAAAATGGCACACTTCATTCCATGTCACAAAACTGATGATGCGTCACATATTGCTGATTTATTCTTTAGAGAAGTTGTTCGTTTGCATGGTGTGCCCAATACCATTGTTTCTGATCGTGATGTTAAGTTCCTTAGTTACTTTTGAAAGACTTTGTGGGCTAAATTGGGGACTAAGCTTTTATTTTCTACTACATGTCATCCGCAAACTGATGGTCAAACTGAAGTTGTGAATAGATCTTTGTCTACTATGTTGAGGGTTGTTTTAAAGAAAAACATTAAGATGTGGGAAGAATGTTTGCCTCATATTGAATTTGCTTACAACCGTTCGCTGCATTCAACTACAAAGATGTGCCCTTTTCAGATTGTATATGGTTTTGTGCCTCGTGCTCCTATTGACTTAATGCCTTTGCCATCTTCTGAGAAACTGAATTTTGATGCTACTACTCGTGCTGAATTGATGTTGAAACTGCATGAAACAACTAAAGAAAACATAGAGCGCATGAATGCTAAGTACAAGTTTGCTGGTGATAAAGGTAGAAAGGAATTGAAATTTGAACCTGGTGATTTAGTTTGGTTGCATTTGAGAAAAGAGCAATTTCCTGAATTGCGTAAATCTAAGTTATTGCCTTGGGCTGATGGACCATTTAAAGTGCTCGAAAAAATTAATGACAATGCATACAAACTAGATCTACCAACAGATTTTGGGGTTAGTCCCACATTTAACATTGCAGATTTGAGGCCATATTTGGGAGAAGTTGATGAGCTTGAGTCGAGGACGACTCAAATGCAAGAAGGGGAGGATGATGAGGACATCCCCACCAACGATACAACCACGTCAGTGACGCCTCCGCTTACTATCGCTGGTCCAATTACTCGTGCTCGTGCCCAACAACTTAAACATCAAGTGAGTTCCCTTCTTTGTTCAGATAAATCATATTTAGATTATGGAGACACGTGCACTCTTCTTTTGATTAGGAATCATGGAGAAGAGCGAACGGGAAAGGGAATCGCGCACGCTGGATTTGGGCTGCAGCAGAACACCAACTTGTGACGCACGCCACGGATGCATACGGAGTCGGATTCGGACGTTCAAGTACTTCATGGAACGGGCTTGGAGTCTAGTTTCACATGGATTTGGAATCATGACGATATCTATTCTGAGGCGTCCGCAATCGTCAAATCTTTGACCACATATCAATCTGCCCAGGGTGCTGCGCCACCTCATTTGGCCCAATGGGCTGTGTATCAAGTGGGGCCCATTAGGGGCCGCGTCCTAGGGTTGGAGCATGACCCCAGCCCCCTGTGGTCGACCTCCCCCTGTCATATACCTCCTAGCCGCCGCCAAGAACACTCGGGTTTTGTTTAGATCAAGTTTAGCCTTCGCTACTTGCCTTCAAGCGCGTGTGCTGATCCAGCCATCCGTCTTGTTGTATTCGGAACCCCATCTTCAGATTGATATCGTGATTGTGTTTGAAACTTTTCATTCAGATCTCGTAATTTGAGTACTTGTATACTTGTTCTTGCTAGTTCTTCGATTGCTTGCAGGAACGGGTGCCCTAGTGGCCGGGTGACGCGCTCCACAAGATCACGGCAGCCATTGGAGGCGGTGTATCGGTTGCTAAGGCGCAGCCCCGGAAGGCTGTAGTCGGGCCGTGAACGTCGCCACCATTATCCAATCGAGTTATCTTCCACCTCTCATCGAAAGATCGGGCGTCAAACCCTAGCGGGTTCACATCAGTTATTGAACCATAATGCACGATCATTGAACTACCCGTCATCAAAATTTGAATAACAACCGGAAATTGTGTCGAAACCCTACCGAAAACAGTCTGTTCGCATCGTTATTTCGAACCTGAAAACCTTGTCAAACGAAAAAGTGTTCCACATGAAAGTTGTCATAAATGTTATCTAGTTTGTGCTGTAGAAGTTTCAACAAAGTTGGTTCAGTAGAATGAGAGCTATGCTTAAAATGGTAACCCCCTGTCTGCTGGAAATTTCTGGGAACAGTGAGTTAAAAATTGGATTTTTACATCTTCTTAACGACGGTTTCTGCTCAAATGGACGGCCACGCTGACCTTGCTAGCTACCCCAATGACGTCTCCTTCTCGGACTGTCTTGGATGGGAAGGTTTTTCTAGCATCCTTTGGTCCGTTTTGCAGGCGCTTGATTATCCAACCCCGCCACAATAAGAGAGAACCATCCTCCGTGACCGAGGCGTGACTCGTTCCCGAGTGCGTTTGGTGATGCATCGCCACCCACCGTGTCCTAGCTCTCCTACATGGAGTGTGGAGGTCCATGGGCATCACATGGAGACCACTTGTGAGATAGCTGCCCTCAATGGGATCAGCTCCTTCTGCGCCTAGAACCAGGACCTTGTGGAGCATCAGCTTCTTGGGCTGTTTCCACCGGCCCAGCCGGACGATACTCATTGGATGAGGCGCTATCTCAGCTCCCTTTGAGGATGCTAACATGGTGCATAAGGCTGAGAAGAAGAGGAAGGCTCCCGCTGGACCTTCGGGTGGACAGCCTCAGAGGTTCCACCTGGTTCCCCCGACTGCACCACAAGGGCAGCCAAGGGCACCTCAAGGAGGACGATGGGTTGCTAGGCCACCACAGCAGGGTGCGCCCCGTTTCCCTCCACGGTTGCAGCAGCAACAGGCGCCGAGGCAGAATGTGCAGCAGCCGTCCCATCCTGGAGCTGGCTACCAGTGCTTCAAGTGTGGCAGCAGCAGTCACTTCATCAAAGACTGCCCACAGAACAAGCCACAGAACCAGCATCCTGGGAATTAGCAGAGCAAGGGCAAGCAGCAGCGTGTGCAAGTCAGGCAAGGAAGGCTTAACTACACCACCTTGGCTTAACTACACCACCTTGGCTCACCTGCCGGATCTTTTCTCTTAAGAGCTTCTTCTGCTTTAAGACTGTCATCCAGAGCCTTCATCTTTTCTTCAGCTGATATTGCCATGTTCACTGCAGAACTGTAATCAGGGAAAGTACATGTTCCTAGCTTCTCTTGCATCCTTACATTAAGTCCACGGAGATAACAATCCCGCTTCTTGATTTCATTGTCCACGCTTTCTGGAGCATATTGAGCCAGATGTTCAAAAGCACTGGTATACTCCAGCACACCTTTAGTCCCTTGTCGAAGCTTTAGGAATTCTTCTAACTTCATCCTCATAATCCCCGCAGGCACAAACTGAGTACGGAACGCCGTCTTGAAGTCATCCCACGTAATATCCCTTCCGGCAGTTTGCCTGGACAGAAAACTGGACCACCAAGTACCAGCAGGACCATGAAGTTGAAGACCAGCAAACTCTACCTTCTGACTCTCGGTGCAATGAGGGATAACTCGAAACTTCTGCTCTAGGGTTCCAAGCCATTCGTTTGCTTCCAGAGGATGCTCAGCCCGAGTAAAAACAGGAGGATGGGTCTCCAAGAAGTGTGAATAAGTAACTTCTTGTGGCCTTGCTTGATGGCTGGACGAAGAACTGCCAAGACTCTGAGCAATAAGATTCAACAGTCGGGTCTGCTCAGTTCCAGAGCTGATGATATGAGCAAAAGCTTCCGCTAGACCGGGAGTTGGAGGTGGATGTTCCTCACTAGCTTCCGCTCCAGTTTGAGAATCCCGTGGATCCGCCATTCTGCAAAAAGATCCCAGCACAGGTCATATAAGCTTTGCTTGTAAAAGACTAGGTCACACTAAACTTCTATCCCTTCTTGCATTATGAAGACTGAAGATGCAGGCGATGTCGTCCGGAGATGGTTATCCAACCAAGACCAAAGCTATTCACTTGCTCTAACTACCCCTGGAAAGGAGGTTCTAAACCTACGCCACTCACCAAACCACACAACCTTTGAAAACATGCAATGCAAGCATGATGCAGCGGTTCCTACGTCCTCACAGACACATTCACACTCGCAAGAAAATTGGTGGCATCGTATAACTCTCCCTACACATAAAATTCTAACGATTCTAGCGACACGCATGAACAGTTAGCATCTGCAAAACAAACAACCCATTATCACTACTTGCCACCTAACGACTCGACTGCTTTTCTTTTATAGAAAATATGGTCCCGAAGTTTGAAAAGACATAACGTTCGTTGCTTATCCCAACCTATGGCTCTGATACCAGCTGTGGCAGAACCACCCAATTTAAACTGGCTCAAGTGCGCCATAACGACCATTCACGATCATCGGACGCACTTCAAACAGTTTAAACTGGTGATCTGTCGAGTGTCCTAAGGACTCCTCGATAAACCACGTTAACTCATATCTGTGCCATACATCAGGATCGTTTTCGGTAAGGAGAACACAACGAACATTATCATTTTTACACAACATACCAAGATTCTTACTTATGACAAGCCAGGTTTTGAAGAGGACTTAAATGCAAGTCAAACCATTACTAGGAGTTTAATACAAACCAGTCTAGGTAGTTCTATATCACAAATATCTACAGCTTCCGGCTTTACCCTAGAATCACCGGGACCACGATGATCTAGGTCTTCGGGATCTTCTTGGTGATCTCCTCCATAGCTTCTTCTGAAAAACAACAGGAAGATTCCCTGAGTACGAAGGTACTCAGCAAGACTTACCCGCCTTACTAAAGAAAAGACTCTCAAGGAATATGATTAGGCTTTATGTGGATTTGGCTGACTCGACTCTTTTGCCTAAAAAGCATTACTAAGACTAGATCCTTATATTTTATGTATTTTATGCTCAGTTGAGTTGTTACTTATCCATCTAGGTGATAAAATATTTTGCATACAGGTTGTACTAAGGTCAACCAGCATTTATGAATCAACCTCCTCTTGTTCAACTTGTTTCCTCTACGATGTTTAAGACCTGATCAAGTGCACTCATAACCAAGAGTTGTGTCGATCCGGATCCATATACATCCTGCAGGAGATACCTAGCCCCCAGCCACGCACAGTCGTACTTACTGTACGCAACGACCTTTCAATTAGTTGGACCAAAGACCGGAAATATCCTTACCCGAACCCGGGAAAGCATCCCCACGTGGGCCCCACGTCTGGCGACCACCCCGTGAGTTCCAGATGACGATCCCGCCTTTCTCCAACCCAGCAAGCACCGGTAAGCGATATTTCCAATCAACGAGCCAGCTAATCTAATTGGCTTTACTGGTCCCATAACCCAGTAAGAAACCAGGTAGAATCACTCGATCAAACTTTTAAACAACGGATCGGTCCTTAGTGACTTTAGCTAGCAGGCAGAGCTAAGGATCGAGCTTCCTCAATCCATTCTATCAACCTCTGCCCACTCTCTTTCAACCCAAACCGTTCATGATTCATATGAGATTGGTGATAGCCTAGATCATCATCTTTTAACTTAACCTTACTAGGCATAGCCAATATAACATTGCTAATCAAGTTTCTTAACTAGGCAGGGATAGTTCTATCAAGGAATATTTCATGCATCAAAGGGTTTCATCCAATCCTTAACCTAATTCACATAAAATCATAGAATTTGGACTCATGAATATTATGAAATAATGGGTGATTCAAAGATGCACCGGGGCTTGCCTGGAATCACGAGCAGGTTAGATTCTTCGACGGTACGAGATTCCGGAGCGACGACGATCACTTCCTTCACTTGTCGCTGCTCCTCAGTGAATCCCACGAGCTCGTACTCCGAGGCTTGAGAGACTAAAACGTAATGCAGGTTAGCGATATGCGATGCAACACTTTATGAAAAAGCTAAGCAACTTTCCCTTCTCGATAAAGTTGCAAGCCAACACAAACTACCCAAGATTTTTAAAAGATAAACCTATATTTTCCTTTTAATAAAACTTGCCCTAAATCATTTTTAGTTTATTTTTAATGATTAAAAATCATTTTCTAAATGGATAAAACATTTAAATAAATACATAAAACAATTTTAGAAATTATTTCTAATTATAAGAGAATTATTCAGAATTTTAACATTTTTATCAATTATTAAACAATTATTTAATTAATCTAAACAAATGAATTAAATTAATTATCTACACTTAATGACTTAGCATTTTTTAATGGATGACAAATTTTAAAACAAGTCTAACAAAATTGGTTTCATCATTTTTGGATTTTCCTATAATTTTCTATGAATTAAAAGGTGAAAAACCGAATTTTAAATCTATTCAGAAAACTTAATTGGCAGTTTTACAGAAAACCCCCTGGGCTTTACCTTCTTTACCCGCGAGGCCCCTCCCTCTGTTTTAAACAGAGGGCGCGGCACAGACGGCGGCGCCGGCCTGACCGCGGCTCCTCTCGCCGGCGACAAGCCCCCTCGGCCACGGGGAAGACGCCTAGAGCTTCCTCACGACCTAGCGAACCCACCTCCCCTCTCTTCTCCCTCGAGCACAACTCGGAAACGCTCTCGCGGTGGAGCAGGCGGCGGCGCTAGGACCCCGCACGTCGGCCGGCCAAGAGACGACGAACCGAGGACACTGCTCTGGCCTGAGACCACCACCGAGCCTAGGGGAAACTCATGGAGGAGCTACCTCGGGCGGAGGCGGTCCGAGGCGACCTGGCCACGTGAGCCGACGGCCACGACGGCGGTGGCGGCTGGACAGAGGTGGAAGAAATGGCGGAGGAAGGTGGCTCTGGTGGAAATTGGTGGTTGGGATATAGAGCAACGATTGAAGCACTTGAAAGCGAATAGTTGAGCAGAAAGAATCGATCAGAGAGGATCGAATGGCGGCGCGGGACAGCAAAACACCGACGGCCGAAAACGAGCTGGGAACGGGCAAGAGGAAGAAAGAAGTAGAAAGGAGGCGAGCAAGAACTATTTATCGACGGAAAACCGACCCAGAGACTCGCCACCTCATGCTGCCGAGCTTGACACCACGATCTACATGCGCGGCGGCACGTGGTCGGAGAAACCGACCTTGCCGGCGAGCAGTGTGCCTGCTTGCTCCCCTACTCCTTCCAAACCGCGACATTGCGAGTTCGATTTCTCCCAAAAATCTTACTCAACTCATCCATCTCCAAACATAGAACTTATAGAATGAACATAGCACTCCAACTTTCGTATTGAAACCTTTTTGATCCAAGCAGTGTATAGCCCGGATTTGAAGCTCCAATGTCGACGAGTTTTTCCCCCAAATTTCAGACCCCGAATTTGAATTTCTCAAATTACTTTCGATTTCCCATTCAAACTCCCCTTAATCCCCAAATGAAACTTGTCCGTAAAACATTCAATTTCACTTTCTCTTTTGGCACCATACTCAATTTCTCAACCAAACGCTCGAATTCGAGCTTTGCTCATCGGTCGGCTAAGGAGTTATTAAGAACTCTGAAACCCTAACCTTGTGCAGAAATTCAAACCCAAATTACTTCCAAAATTTGAACAGAACATGCTATTCCTCAAAACACAAAAGTTCTTTGCCTTGAATTGAATTTCATTTCTTATTTTGACACTTTCATCATTCGAGCACGAATTGAAGGTGAAATTGAGCTGCTAAGTTACTGCTGCGACTTATCCCCCAATTTCAGAACCCTTAACTGAACTTTACAAATTACTCTCAAAATTTGCATAGAACATGCCCCTGATGCTAAAGACAAATTTGAAATTCACACTTAGTAGAACAACTTTCTAGTTGGAAGTTTCTGCAGAAAACTTCAAATTTGATCTCAGATTGCACAAATTCCAACCTGCTGCCAGTTACACTGAATTTTCTGAAAGCATACTCTGACTGGTTTTTCTTTCGTGTTTTTCTCCTTGATTTGTATCTAAGCTCAAACTGAACCCAAAAACAAAGTTGTTCTTTATACTTTACTTGACAACTTTCATTTTTGTACCATGGTCAAAAGATCAACCACTAAATTTCTAGGATGCCTCAAACATTGCTGCCCGACAAGGTCAAAAACTGAAATTCAAATTCCTATTGTCGGATAGTGAATAGTAACTTTTCTCTTTTTCTTCCCTCCATTTAATTGAGCTATTTCCATACTATTTTCCATCCCAATTTTGTGTCAAACAGGTTCTCCCAATCTTTTTGACCAATTATATATTTTTACTTCAAATTTATGTCGAATTTTGACCAAATTTTTGACTTTGGTCAAACTTCGTGCCGTTCAAAAATCGGGGATGTTACAATTTGTGATTGAACTCCAATCTGGCACAGCACCTATATCAAAGAGACCCTATAGGATGCCACCCAATGAATTGGCTGGATTAAAAATTCAACTCCAAGAACTGCTAGACAAGGGTTTCATCCGCCCTAGCGTGTCACCGTGGGGTTGTCCAGCTATCTTTGTGAAGAAGAAGGATCATTCTTTGAGGTTGTGTACTGATTACCGACCTCTCAATACGGTGACCATCAAAAATAAGTATCCACTTCCCCGCATTGATGTCCTTTTCGATCAACTAGCTGGCGCCAGAGTGTTCTCCAAGATTGATCTTTGCTCTGGCTATCACCAAATAAAAATTCGACCTTGTGACATTCCCAAGACTGCCTTTTCTACCCGCTACGGACTTTATGAATTCCTGGTCATGTCATTCGGGCTCACGAATGCCCCAGCCTACTTCATATATCTCATGAATTCGGTGTTCATGTCCGAGCTCGACAAGTTCGTGGTGGTTTTCATTGATGACATCCTCATATATTCCAAGAATGAGGAAGAGCATGCCGAGCACCTTCGCATTGTTCTTCAAAGGTTCAGAGACCATCAACTCTACGCCAAGTTCTCTAAATGTTAATTCTGGCTAGAAAGTGTGAAATTCTTGGGTCACATAGTTTCCAAGGATGGTATATCCGTGGATCCAACCAAGGTGCAAGAGCTGATGGATTGGCAACCACCTACCTCTGTCCATGAGATTCGGAGTTTTCTGGGTCTAGCGGGTTACTATCGCCGTTTCATTCCGGATTTCTCTCGGATTGCTAAACCCATGACCGAACTCTTAAAGAAGGGAGTCAAATTTGTGTGGAGTGACAAATGCGAAGAAGCTTTCCACACATTGAGAAAACATTTAACTTCAGCCCCAGTTTTAGCTCAACCCGACAGCACCAAGCCCTATGATGTCTATTGCGATGCTTCAGGCACCGGACTTGGTTGTGTTCTTATGCAAGAGAACCGAGTCATTGCTTATGCTTCCAGAGCACTCCGGCCGCATGAGCAAAATTATCCTACGCATGATCTTGAGTTAGCAGCGGTCATTCATGCTCTCAAGATATGGAGACACTACCTGATGGGTGTTCCATGCAACATATACACTGATCACAAAAGCCTCAAATACGTCTTCACTCAGGCACACTTGAATATGAGGCAGCGGAGATGGTTGGAGTTAGCAAAGGACTATGACCTTAGTGTGCATTATCACCCCGGGAAGGCTAATGTGGTTGCGGATGCACTAAGCCGCAAGGCTCACTGTCACTGCCTTTCCGTGGAGTCCTACGCTGACACCTTGTGCCATGAAATGGCAAAGCTCAACTTGGAGATTGTTCCTCATGGATATTTCAACCATATCTCTGTCGAACCAACCTTGCACGATCAGATTGTTGAAGCTCAATTAGATGATGCAAAGATTAAAATCCTCAAGAGAAAATTGGCAAAAGAGAAGGTAAAGGAAAAAATATAAATGTTTCCGACTAGATGGGCAGGGAGTGATGTGGTTTGGACATCGAATAGTGGTGCCCAAGAACACTGAACTCCGAAGGAAAATTATGGATGAAGCCCGTCTCTCCAAATTTTCTATCCATCCCGGTAGCACCAAAATGTACCAAGATCTGAAACAAAACGTTTGGTGGACTAGGATGAAGCGGGAGATTGCCACGTATGTGTCGGAATGTGACACGTGTCAGCGGGTAATGGCTAGCCACTTGAAGGTAGCAGGCACCCTTCAACCTCTACCTATTCCCTTATGGAAGTGGGAAGATATAAGCATGGACTTCATTGTTGGACTTCCCAGGACCCCTCAAGGGCATGACTCCATATGGGTAATTGTGGACCGCCTCACCAAGACCGTACATTTTATTCCGGTAATACTGCTTATGTCGCTAGGAGGTACGCTGAAATCTATTTGGAACGGATCGTTTGTCTACATGGGGTACCCAAGACGATAATTTCAGATCGTGGTACTCAATTTGTGGCACGCTTTTGGGAACAATTGCAAATATCCTTAGGCACAAAACTGATCCGTAGTTCAGCATATCACCCTCAAACCGATGGGCAGACAGAAAGGGTTAATCAAATACTTGAAGATATGCTTCGAGCTTGTGTTATCCATTATGGGAAGAATTGGGAGAAATGTCTGTCTCTTGCTGAATTCTCTTATAACAACAGCTACCAAGCAAGTCTTAAAATGGCACCTTTCGAAGCCTTGTATGGTAGAAGATGCCGAACACCGTTGTGTTGGTCCCAGGCAGGCGAGAGGTACACGTATGGCCCTGACCTTGTTAAGGAAGCGGAAGAAAAGGTTAGGATCATCCGTGAAAACTTGAGAACCGCACAATCGCGGCAAAAGAGTTACTTTGATCAAAGACGGAAGCCACTTCAGTTTGAAGTCGGCGATCATGTGTATCTCAAGGTCTCCCCGACCAAGGGTGTGCAAAGGTTTGGATTGAAAGGAAAACTTGCACCTCGCTACATTGGCCCATATGAAATCACTCAACAATGTGGACCGGTAGCGTACCGTGTGAAGCTTCCTGAGAAGCTCTCCGCTGTGCACAATGTATTCCATGTCTCCCAACTCAAGAAATGTCTTCGTGTTCCGACCGAGGTTGTTGAGCAAGAAGAACTCTCGGTTGAACCGGATCTTTCTTATGATGAACATATCCTTGATGAGAAGGAGAGAAAGATGCGAAGAAGAGAAGTTAAAATGTATAAAATTTAGTGGAGTCATTCCTCCAAGGATGAAGCCACATGGGAAACCAAGGACTATCTTAAAAAGAACTTCCCCGACATCCTTCCTAAGACCAAGGTACCTCTCTCTCTACCATGTCCTTAAGCAATGTCCAATCTCGGGGCGAGATTCCTTTTAAGGGGGGTAGGCTGTGACATCCCTGATGTTTAGTACCTTAAAAACACAATCAAAACAGCATAAAAGGGCAGCAATGGTGGTAGCACACATAATTTGATCAAAATTCGAAATTTAAATTTCAAACAAGGCCTTTTTGACACCCAACTGAGATCTCAAGAATTTTGTACTAAACTTAAAAATCTCCAAAGATAAATGTTGTTTGTCATCACAAATAAGGCCTAATCACTGTTGGGAACTTTTTCCAATTTTGTAGTTAAGCCCCTCAAAAACTCAAAAAACCATGCTGAACGCCTGTTCGAAAATGGCCTGTTTGAGCTTGAAAAATTTGAAATTTCAGGTTCACCCCAAAGAAAGTTGTGTCCCACATCTCACACTCCAACTTTTATTTTTGCACATTTGAATGTTTAGTTCAAATTTTTGGAGTAAATCCAGAGTGAAAGGAGGAGCTCCACGGGGCGCCCGACAGTCGCCCTGGCGTGCTCTGCCCCGGCCACAGACCCGCCGCCACGTGGCCGGCGAGCAGCGGCGGCCTCACCTGGCCGGCCAAGCCGCGGCGGCACCTTCCTTTTGTCCTCGCGCGGGTGTCTGGCTCCCCGTTCGGTCACGTCGCGCGCTACAGCGCCCTGGCAACCTCGCGCCGCGCGGAGCGCCATGATGGCGAGCAGAGCTCGGCCACAGGCCATGGCCGTGCGCGTCGCGCTGAGCCGCCCCTCGGTCAGATTCCTGCTCGCAACACGCCAAAGCCTCTGCGGCGTATCCCTCTATCGCGCACGCCACGATCCTCAGCCCCCAAGCCCCTCCGCTCGCGTCGCCCGAGCTGTCAGAGCCATCAATGGCGACTCCGACGGCTCAAGCACGCGCACGCACGCCCTAAGCAAACCCAGCCAGCTCTAGAGTGCTCATTTGCTTCGCCAAGTGACCTCTGACCCTTGCCTTCGCTCACGCCACAGCCATTCCCTCTCCCCCATGCTCCCGAGCCTCGTCTTCAACCTCTGGCTGCAAGAGCCGAGCTCGAGCGCCGGAGCAAAATTCGCCTCCATCCCTCCACCATTTTCAAATTCACTAAAACCCGAGCTCTTCCACTTCCTTAGCTTCAATTCCCCCCACTTCTCTCAAGCTCCCATCAACTCTCCGACGAGAAATCGGGATTTCCCCCAAATCCCCATTTTTCAGCCGCGAAGCACCTCGACGTCGAGCCACACCTTCGAGCCATCCCCAACGCCAACCGAGCATCTCAACGTCTTCGTCCTGCCCCACTGATGCTCACGAGCCCCTCCAACCGCAGCGGAAGCCACTGACCTCGCCGGAGTTGAAGCCGCGGCGACCGCACCGCCACTGCTCCCGTCGCCGGCCACCTCCGAGCCTCCTCCGACCTCCCAACCGCCACCATTCGACTCGTGGTGAGCTGCTCGTCCTTTTCCCCCACTTCTCCGACCTCCACCCACCGTCGTTTGGCCGGCGCAACGTCGCCGACGAGCCAAGGGCACAACTTCATCTTCTTCCTCTTCGTAGGGTTCCCAGTGAAAGAAACCAGGGGCCTGTTTGCGAGGTTTCAAAAGTTCCAAGGGTTGCGGCGTAAAAAGATTCTTAAGGTTTAGTTCTTTTTCCCGAAATCTTGTAAAATCCACTAAAAATCGTACAAAAACCAGAAAAATGCTAAAAAAATGCTCCCTGAACTCGTGAGATTGTAAACTCCAATCTCATGTTGGCATGTATACACTTTTGATGAATAGTTTTTGAATTAAAATTCAAACTCAGTTTTAGAATCTTGTGCATCATTTCAAATTCTGAACTCTTTTGGAGCTGAACTTTGGATATGTTGCCCGTATATAACCTCCTCCCACCAGCAAACCGCCGAGCCAAACCCTAATCCCTCATTCCCCCCGACTCCGCCGGTCTCTCTCTCGGTCTCTCCGTCTCTCGTCTCATCTCCAGTCCAGATCTCCTCGTCTCCGCCGCCGCCGGGTTCGGCCGCCTCCCCTCATCTCCGGTCACGGTGAGTAGTTGTAGATCATGTAGGCCTCGCCGCCATGCCGCCATCGCTCCTCCTCGAGTCCTCGTCTGTGGTCTGTGGCCGGCCCCGTGCTCTCCTCTCTGTCCTCTTCCTCTTCTCCTCCAATCCGCCCTCCACCGCATGCCACCACTACCATCTCACTGCTGCTGGTTGTCGTCATTGACGTCTCGCCGTTGCTCGCATCGTCCCTCCCTAGCTGGCTCTGGGCTCCGGCTGCGCAGGCATGTAACCCTAACCCTAGCAGTAGATCTACCATTTTTCCTAGGGTTCTTGTCTTCTTGAGTATTGACTGGCGTTGATCTGTGGTCCTCATGCAGGTCTCGTGCTGGTGTGGCTCGGGGCCGCGCGTCGTTGAGGAACAGAGCCGCGAGTCGTGATGGATGACATGGAGGAGTACACCATCGATGACGACCTGAGGGCATGTGGGCTTCCAGGCGACGACGAGGATGACCTGGCGGCTGGCTGCGAGGCATTGTTCAGCAGCTCTGCTGCTCCGATCAATGTTGATTGCGGCGGTGATGATGCTGGAGCTGGTGGAGGTGCAGGTCCTTCGACTCCGACTACGCCTGCCACGATGCCTTCCTCCTCTACTGGCACGAGCTTGAAGCGTGCCAGGTCTGGTGCCTGGGAGGACTTTGAGCAGATCTTTGAGGATTCGCCCGTCCCTGGTGGTAAGCCGGTAAGAATTGCTGCCAAGTGCCTTCATTGTTCTCATGTCCTTGTTGCGCGTCATAAATCTGGTACTGGGCACCTTCTCCGGCACCAGAAGCTATGTGTTGCTAAAGCCAAACATGCTGCTATGGTTCAGTCTCGTTTACAATTCAATGCTGATGGTTCTGTTCATATATGGGAGTATAAGCCTGATGTTGCTCGTAGAGAGTTGTGCCGTCTCATTGCTAGACTTGATTTGCCTCTAGGTTTTGGTAACGAAGATGCATTTGTGGAGTACATTAAGCGTGCTCATAATCCTCGCTTTGAAAAGGTTTGTAGGCAAACCACAACTAGAGATCTTGAGAAGTATTTCACTGAGCGTCGTGCTTCTGTAATTGAATCCTTGAAATATGTTTCCTCTGTTTGCATTACATCTGATATTTGGTCTGGCAACGCGAAGGAAGACTATCTTAGTGTTGTTCTTCATTATACCTCTGTTAATTGGGAGATAGAGAAGAGGGTGATTGGTCTTCGGCTCATTGATGTTTCACATTCTGGTGTTAATATTGCTGAACGTATTGAATCTGTTGTTACTGAGTTTGGTTTGATAGATAAGGTATTTTCTGTCACGCTTGATAATGCTTCTTCAAATACTTCTGCCATGGCTAGCCTAATTCCCAAATTTCGTGGTTACCTTGGTCCTGATCCTGAACCTCTTGACAATCGTGATAAAGATAAAGACAAAGCATTGCGTGGTCTTTTGCACCAACGATGTGCTTGTCATATTATAAATCTTATTGTCAAGTCTGGTTTGAAGAGGATCAAGCCTTATCTTGAGGCTTTTAGGACTGCAATTTCTTATTTAAACTCTTCTAACCAACGCATTGCTGAATTTCAAAACTTTTGCATTCTTAAGGGGGTAACACCTCGTAAATTTGGTTTGGATATGGATGTGAGATGGAATTCTACTTATCTCATGCTCATGCACCTTATACCATACAGACAAACGTTCTCTTGCTTTATTGGTGCAAATTATGGTTTGGTTAATGGTGAGCCACTTCTCAGTGATGGTCATTGGGTTGTTGCTGAAAAGATGATGGGTTTTCTTGGAGCTTTTTATGAATCAACGGTTGTTTTATCTGGTGTTTACTATCCTACCAGTCCTTTGATGATGCATCATATACTTGACATTGCTGGTCATTTGTATTCCAATGAGACTGATCCTTTGCTTTTGAGCTTTGTTACTCCTATGAAATTGAAGTTCCTCAAGTACTGGCAGAACATACCTCTTCTGTATTCATTTGCATTTATTCTGGATCCTAGAGCCAAGATGAGAGGTTTTAAGAATGCTCTCCAGATTCTTTCTCAAACTATTTGTACTGATTATTCTGCTTACTTTAATGAGGTAAGAACAGAATTATATAAATTGTTTAACAAGTATGAGAATAAGTTTGCTGGAGTTAGGGCACAGAAACACCCTCCTGCAGGAGGATCTACTGGTAAGAAAAAAACAGCATGGGGTAAGATTTTTGGAGCAGATGGTCCAGGTTGTGTTCCTATTATTCCAACTGCATCTGCTCCTGTTCTAGCAGTTGTTTCTGAGTTGTCTTCTTATTTGGATAGCGACACTGTCACCTTATTTGATGATGACTTTAACATTTTAAATTGGTGGCATGAGCACAAACTTACATATCCCATTCTGTCCATACTTGCAAAAGATATCATGTCTGTTCCAGTTTCAACGGTTTCTTCGGAGTCTTTGTTTAGTCTAACTGGCAGGATAATAGAGGAGCGGCGACGACGGTTGCTGCCTAAAACAGTCGAGATGTTGTCATGCGTCAAAGATTGGGAACTGGCAGATATAAGGCAACAACATGAGGTTGAGAAGGGGATGAAAGAGCTTGAGTATGCATTTGGTAAGCTGCTGGAGGAAGAGGAAAGACGGGGGGAATCTTCTGAGTAAGTTTTGCTGCCTCAAGTCTTGTTCATTAACCTTTGGTTCCTCTTTTTCATAACATAACCTTTCTATGGGCATGGCTTTGCTAGGCCTGCCTCTGTGACAGGTTCTGCGCCATCAGTTTAGTTAACAAGTGATGGCATTTTGTGCTTTTGGCAAGCAAGAGTCTGTTGTGTCCTTGTGCATTTCAGTTATATTCTTGTAAAGGGTTGTAATAGACTAAGACTAAGTGTATTGCTGAGAACAATTGAAGTAGAAATATGGATTTGGGCTGTACTCTTTTTTCCTTCCTAGGGTTTCTCACAAGGGTGAGTTTTACCTAGCAAGGTTTTTAATGAGGCAGCTACACTTGATCACACAAATCAAGTGTTAAAACAAATCCGTAATTCATAAAACAAGTGACCTGAGGCACGCGAAGTCCAAACCCTAATTCCTCTCCCTCTGTTTCCTAGGCGGCGGTGTCTTCTCCACTTGCTCCAAATACTCCTCTCACCGTAAGATCTGCACGGAGATCGACTGGCCGGGCGCAAGGCTGGCGAGCTGGAGCTACGCCGAGTAGCCGCCGATCTCCTCTCTCCCTTTCCTCCATCCACCTCTGGTCGCACCACTTCCACCAAACCCTGCACCCGGCCTCCTCCACCTTCGGCTGCTCCTCGCCCCCTCCCAATGGCGACCACGTAGCACCCGGAGATACTTCGTCTCCTTGCGATTAAAAAAGAGGAGAAAGCGCTGGCGCTTCCTCTTCTCTGCCGTCGCCAGGCATCGCTCCGCCACTGTTCCCCCAACTGTGCCTCCGTTTCCACCACTCCTCTCACCGTCCTCCAGTCCCCACCCATGCCTGGTCTGTGCTCTCCCTTGGCGCAGACGGCTGCCAGCACCGCTGTCTCTTTGTTCCACTACGGTGACGCCTCTCCGGCATGGCGTCCTTCGACAGGAGTTGCCATAAACATCAAGGTCATGCTGCTGGAAGAGGCTGATCTGCGATATGCCCACCTATGGAGTCCTATTGTGAGGTCGATTCTCTAGCAAGGAAACGGCAATAGGAAGTACATCATCGTCCTTCAAAATTTCCCCGTGAGAATCAATTACCCTGCCCCCATTACAGAATTCTTTGTTGGTGCTTGCTGGTTTGATTTCATGTGTTCACGTATTAATTTGGTACATCAACAAAGCCTTACGGTTCCAAGCAAGTAATTGTCAGCCTGTATTTTGTTTTGGTTGACAGGTGGAGTGCATTTCAATTTGGTCATTTCAGAAAGCTTGATTTCGTCTTCACAAAAGCTAATTCAGATGTGTATTTATTTGTATCTCAGATGGGAAACTGCACTGCATCTACTTGAATTTCGTCAGATACTCGGTATACACTAATTATTTTAGAAAATAATGCGAGATGTATTGATTTATTGACATCATGTTTGGGTCTTTGTGATGCAGCAGACCTTCTAGCTCAAAGCAAGCAGAAGAGCACAAGTGACAACTATGCTACTGTTGTGTTAGAAATTCATGAACCCTCCAGATGTTCTTTATGCTTGAGCTTTGAATCTGAAGTTATTTGTGGCAAAAAAAATATTGGTTCAGTTTCACGAGATGAGATCATGTCTTAGGTAAGTTATCACAACTCAAGCAAGGTTAGATAAACCATTTGCTACCCCATTGTGTATTTAGGTTTTTTCTCATCTTTTTATTCATGGAAAATTCATACCAATTAAAATCTAAGTGTACGTTTACTTCCGTTATCTCTCAGAGTTTGCTCTGAATTTCTACACAGATTGCTAAGGGTTATGGGGGTATTATAAGAATTTATCCAGGTTTCACAAAGGGGCATCACCCTGTTCTAAGTCAGCTGTAAATGATATATCCCTTAGGGTTCCTTACATAGTTACATAGTGCGAACCTATGCCAGGCATTTGAACCTAAGAAGACTTTAATTTTAACATGGGTGCTGTTTTTGTTCTTTTGGAGAGATATCACGGAGCATGCCTTTCTCCTTTTGATTTTGTATTGTTTATTGTCAACCCATCCTAAAATTTCTTTTGTTTTAGATACTTCACATATCACAGCGAACAGTTACTAAAGTATTATGTGGCTACTATAAATTCCCTAGATGTGAGGGAAATTGTGTTACCTTGCCAGGCTGCAATATTCCAATTTTTGTATTCAAATACTCCAAATGAATACTTCTACACAATGGTCTCTGTCCAAAGTAGTTCAAGAACTGATTAAATACTGTAATACTAATCTTGTTGATTGTGAGTTTGAACAATTTATTTCCCCATGCTCATTCCAAAATATTTTAGGACAAGTGTTTAAGACTTTATAAGCAGAGTCTTTCCGACATCTTTTCTGTGAGATTCGAATTCAAGCTGTTCTTTCCTTTTTGCATACTCCAGTTTCTGAATTCACATATCTTGCTGCACCCGGTTCTTTTTACTCCTTTCACAAGGGGAGATGTTGTGGAAAGATGGAAGAAAAATGAGACACGTGCGTCCAAATTCTGTCTATTTCCTGTGATATCACATATCCTGGCATATTCATGTAATCATGTTCATCTGTATCTGCCTATCTGGAACGTCTTGTGGCTTCATAGCTACAAATGAGATTGCTATCAACATATTGTTACGCTTTTGTTTTAACTTCTAAGTGCAAGCCTACATCATGGCCATGAATGATTACTCAATCCTATATATTGAAATCTTATTCTGAATCGCTTGATTTTCTTATAAATTAAGCTGCCCACAGGGGCGCGCGCAAATCACTAGTTATCTAACTGCTTGGCTAGATTGTTTGGAATGTTGTTTTAATTAGGTAGCAATTTAGAACCTTTGTTTAGGTATGCCACCTATTTATCTTTCCTGCATAAAGTTTTCAGGGTTTGTCCATTGTACAAACAACTTGTCGGGTGAAATTATTATGTTAGCTGATAAATATCTGAATCACTTGTCTATTTTGATCAGTAGCTGTGCTACATGTTGAATATGCCAGTTCTTCCTAAATTCTATTTATTTTAGTAATAACGAGGAAACATGCCCGTGCGTTGCTACGGGCTAAGGAAGACTCTCGCTTAGAACTTTTATTATAAATTGTCTCTTTGTATTATAGTAAAAGATCTTGTCTTCGTATCTGATTCTAATATCTAATCTGAGCTTGTGAAAGAAAATATCTATTTTTACTATTTTTCAGCATTTATTGGATTTTTAGCACTTTTCAGAATTTATTGGGTGTGAATTGTTATTGTTCGGCCCAATTAAATAATAAAAGAAACTAAAAGAAAAGTTCAGAATTGTAGATGGGCTCAACAAACCTCTCGAGTTCAGCCGAATTCAGCCCGGTCCGTTTCTGTTCTTTTGGGCCCAAAACGGCAGGCCTTCTGTTGTGCGGCCAGCCGTTGCGCGCCGTTGGATATGATCCGACGGCTTGTGTTGCGCCTGTGTGGGTCAAGTCCGACGACCAGCCACCTCCCTCGAAACCCTAATCCATTTAGCCCTCACCTTTCTCTCTCTAACACCCGGCGGCGGCGATTTCCCTTCCTCTCATTTCTTGGCGTGCATGTGATTGCAAAGCAACTGCAGAGGATCCCATCACCTGAGCACGCGTGCGGATCGGCATGGTCTGCACGGCAAGTGCAGGTGGCCATTAGCTGCATCACGGTAGGCTGCTTCAGGATTGGATCTCAATTTGTGCGTCGAGGTTTTTTTTTTTGGATCAAATAATCCCTCATCCGATGGTTAAGCGGAAAGGATTGGTCTTTTGTTTCCTTGATAGTTTTGATCTTATTGCAGTTATTCCTACCGACATCGTCTTTAGTTTCTTGTCGTTGCTTTCATATATGTCTACCCGTCTTTTTTTCTTCCAATTCGTTCCCCACTTAGTTTGGATAAGATGGTTTTGTAATTCAGAGTTGTAGTAGGAGTAGGATTTGGCGTGCTTTGCACTGATTTCATGCGAACCCATGGCACACGGAAGCACACGGGCCTCCGCCCTCCGCACACGTGTTTCAGGAGAGTTGATGGGAGACTGACATGTGGGGCCCACATGTCAGGACGGACGAAAAAAAGAGGGCAGAAACCTTACGGGGTGTGTTTAGACCGTAGAAAAAACACTGTAGCATAGGAAAAACACTGAAACGTGTTTTGTGAGGGAGGAATATTGAAAAGTTGGAATGAATAGTGAAAAGTTGAAATGAACAGTGAAAAGTTAGAAATCTGAACATGGCCTTAGGGGTAGTAAAGATAATTTGCTAGTTCTTGTACTTTATGATGTGCTCCCTTGCAGTATTGTTCATGCAATGTTCTTCAATTCGGTGTTAGCAGTATAGCTTGCATTGTGTGTTCCCTGTTACTAGTATTTTATTTCTTAAGAGATGCACATTTTAAAGATTTCTCTGTTCCTTCAATATCTGATCCTTTTTGTTCTGCACAGCAATAAATTGCATATTCTTACTTAGATTTGAGCTCCTGTGATAAACACTTATATTACATTATTTCTCTTAATTTCAGAAAAAATTGGAGAATGAGGATAGAAGAAAAACTTTGTATTCTGCACGACCCAGAGAATTGAGAATTTTGTTGGTTCTTTTTTTTTTCCCTGCATGTCAACAAGTTGCTAGGTAAAGTCTAGCTAAATGAAAACTTGTACGTGATGTAGAAAGACTGTGTATTAGATGTAATACTAGATGTGTCGTTACTATTGTTGGATATTTGAAAGGATTGCAAGAGAATGGTGGATTGAATTATCATTGAAACATATAATATATATGTTTTTGCAACAATTTTGTTTGTGAAGCCTTTTGGTTGCAGTATTGATTTAATTTCATTGCAATAAGCACCCAATAAACGTTAAAATATTGGCCTAATCTAACTGATGCTACATGTTATTATTGTAACATAACACATCGTTGTGATAACCTTCAACAGTACGGTGATGACTCGTATGGTGTTGCAAGACACACTACATGTCACGACGATCTAACATTGTCGGTGTCGGCGAATTATGCTGACAACGTTCTCGAGGGGGTGCCCCGAGAGAAGGGTTTAGGGAGAAGTCGTCGAGAATCTAGAGCCGAAGGTGACAAGAGACGATTTAGACAGGTTCGGGTCGCCGGAGCGTAATACCCTACGTCCTGTATGGTGTATCTTGTATTGATGAGATGTTTTTGGAGGGGGTCCCTGCCTCCCCTTATATAGTTCGGAGGGCAGGGTTACACGGGGACCGTATAGGACTAGGAGTCTTTTACAAGTTTATCTCTAATTCCCTGATACAGTCTATCCAAACCGACTAGGACTAATCCTTGTCTTATGCGTCAAGTCTTGTACGTGGGCCGGCCCATAGGATGGGCCGCCAGGGTTGTTTAGTCCGTCAGGACTCTACACCCACAAGCCCCCGAGCACCTTATCTCCTGAAGAACAGCCTTGTTGAAAGTACAGAGTTCTTTAAGGTCCTCTAGAGTTCTTTTGAAATCCGCCAGGATTCTTTGAGACCCACAGGGTTCTTTACTCTTGGAAGTTGCAACCATGCTGTTCAATAGGTAATGATGTGCTCATAAATCTTCTCGAAGTTCGGATTGGTGCGCACCGACTAGGTGCGCCCAATTGGGCAGCCCCCGAGCCTCGTTTATCTTTGAAGAAGAAATTCGAGGCTCTTTCGAAGTCCGAACCAAAAGAGAATCAATTTCCGAAGAAACCCGAATTCTTTTAGAATTCCTCATAAATTTATCAATTGAAGCCGAAAATTCTCAGAAAAATATTTCCTGAAAATATGTCCACAGCCCCCGAGCCTAAATTTGAACGTATTCAAATATAGGATCAAGAAAGGACCATAATTGAAAATTACCGAAGTAACGCTTCGAAAAGCCAATATAAACTGCCCGCGACCCTTTGTATCCGCACGCCTTTTGCGAAACAGATCTAGGGTTTGCAACAGCCTCTCTGCTTGCAATCCGGAGATCGCGCGAAATCTTCCGCATCCTCCCCCAACCTAGATCCAATCCACACCAAGTCTCAGAAGACCCCAATGGCCGGTGGTGAAGGATCCAGCCGAAGCAAAGGCGCGAAGAGGAAGGCGGAAGCCATGAAGGAGGTCATGACAACTGAAAAGGCAGCGTCTGCAGGAGACATGCCAATCATCGAAGATCCAATCAGTGACTGGCCAACCAGTAATCTGAAGGAGAAGAATATCAAGACCCTGGAAGCAGATGGGTTCCTAGCGGCCCAAGAAATCTCTCGATGGAGGTGCGCGTACGGGCACGAGTATCCCACTGAGGAAACCGAAGAGCTGACGGTATGGAAAGCTTTTTACGAAGTCGGGTTTGGTCTTCCAACTTGTGATTTCTTCCGCCGGGTCTTGCAGTTTTATGGGATTGAATTGTGTCACTTGAATCCCAATTCCATTTTGAATCTGTCAATCTATATCCATTTGTGCGAAGCATTTCTTGGAATAGATCCGCATTTCGCGTTGTTCCGCCACCTGTTCAGAGTGAAAACCTCAAGCGGACCCTTACAGGTGGTAGGAAAAGTAGTCATCCAGTTCCGTCAGGGCATGAGGCCAGTATATTTGGATTATACAACCAAGGAAAGCTTGAAGGACTGGCAGAAGGAGTGGTTCTACGCTTGGAATCATCAGCCACAGCTACCTAGCCGCTCAGGGAATCCTCCAGTAATGAAGCCATTCTGGAGTGAAACTATTGGAGTGAATCAAGCAATGCAGATCCCTGAGCTACTTAGTATGATTAGAGATTTGAAATCACAAGGGCTGACAGGACCCATGGTATATCGTTCATTCCTGCTGAGGAGGATCCAACCGTGCAGACAACGCTGTAATCCAGGGTACTTGTACTCTGGAGAAACAGACCCCTCAAGGAATGCCATCGGAGACATGGCAGAGAAGAGGATTAATCAACTCGTGAAGAAGTTTCTGGTGGTCAACGATGAACAACTTCTAGAGATAATGGAAGTTTCTGCAATCACCATGACACCTGAGGTAAGAACCATATCTGCAAGCAATATATTGCCTTATTGTTGAAAACATATTGTGAACTAATGTCTTGATCATCATAGTATGAAGCCCGGCGAGCACTTTATGTGAGTCTGCCGCCCCTAGACCCAACCAACACCGAAGAAGCAACGTTGTTGGCGCGCTGTGTGGATCCAGGGGTAAGAGATCAAGTGCGCCAACACAAACAATCTGCAACTGAAGAATCTGACGAACCAGCTACTCATGTTGAACAACAGGCGTCAGAAGGAACCCATGCCAAGGCAGAGGCAACCTCCAAGGGAGGTGAAAGGTCCAAGAGGCCAGCACCAACAGAGGCACAAGCACCTGTGCCCAAGAGAGCACGTACGCTGCCCAAGCCCCGAGCCAGGACCATCCCAGAGGAAAGGGCGAAGGTATCCCCACAACCCAAGACATCATCTTCAGTGGGGAGAGCTATTGGAGAAATTGGAACCAGCATGCCGCAGCAAGGCAGCTCTGCTCGGCAACCACTATCAGATGAAGAAATCCTACACAACATTTTCAATCCTATCTCCGCGACATTCATAAGGACAACACCGATAGTTGAAGAACTCTGTTCAGCTGGACCGTCGGCGCCGGAGCAGGAAGCTGAAGAAGAATTCACCTTGGGGGAGCCAGAGATCCCCATGCGGCCTTCCACCATGTAAGTATCTTGTCGAGCAGTACAGAATGTACCTTCATAATATACTGTTGTGACTAACAAAATTATTGTTTCAGAGCTGAAGAAATGCCAGCAATAGCGAGGGAAGAGCCCTCAGTCGACCATACAGCCGTAGAGCCAGAGGCCACAGTGCCCGAAGAACCCAGGGCGATGCCAGAAACAACCCTGCCGAAAGCTCAAATGGCTGCGCCATCAGACCTGCCAGTACCAGGAGGAGCACAAGTTGAAGAAACAGTTGCGGAGGTGCTGGCAGACATAGAACATCTGGTCACACAGGCGGTGATTGAAGAGTCGGAACAAGAACGCCGTGACCAGAACTCTGCGGAGCCCCCGAGCGTGACAGAAACAACTCAGACCAGGGCAGAAGCAAAGTGCTCAGGGGGTAAACAAGCTGAAGCATCAACCCAAGAGCAAAATATTGAAGAAATCCTCAGAGTACCCAGGGGTACTGGAACCGAAGAAGAGATCGGTAGCTTCCGCATTGGGAGCTACGATCCAATGCTCAATCCAAATCCGCAAAGCTTCGAGTACATCTTGGACGCGGAGGAGGATGAGCAGCATATTGACAGGGGATTGTACCACGCCGAGAGGGCAGTAGCCTACTTCAAGGTCAGTGAAACAACCCTGCTCTTGTATTGCTGTTGGAGCATATCTCATGATAACTGTTTTGCAAGCCGTCGGCGAGGCATCAAGGAAGAAAACAGAATATCTCCACAATATCTCCTTGATGCACGCCAAGGCGGACCGTCTCCAAAAGGAGCTGGAGCGTGATCGCGAAGACCGCAAGCTCCAGGAGGCGGAAGACGCCGACATCCGAACCTTACATCTGCGAACCAAGGAGTTGGTCGCGGAGAAGGAGGACATGAAGAAGAAGCTTGCAGCAGCAAAAGCAGAGCTCAAAGGTACTCTGTCACTACCAGAATCTTGTAACGAAATATCCTTTGCCTTTGTGGAATAACAACTCTGTCATTGTCTTGTGTGAGCAGGGGTGCAACAGCAGCTAACAACAACCCAGAGCAAGATGACGGATTGGTCCAACTTGGCCAACCGTCACGAAGAAGCGTTGAAGACCCTCTCTGTTGAACATGACGGTATCAAAGAAGAACTCAGAGTAGCGGTCCAACAACGCAAGGATGCTGACGCGCAATTGATTCAAGTCCTTGAGCAGCAACAGAAACTTGCCAAGGACCTGGAAAATGCTCGCGAAGAAAAGAATCAGCTATCCAGGGAACTCGTCCAAGCGCAGAAGCATCTTGCAGACAAGAAGGTGCTGGACGAGAAGCTTGAGCAGGCAATCAGGAGGATGTCAGAGCTAGAAGAGTCCTTGCGGCTGATGAAGAAGTCAGACAACGACCTGGCTGAAGCCTTGAACCGGATATCACTGCTAGAGAAGGCAGCGAACCCGGTGGTGAAGGCCTTAGTCCCGGAAGACCCTGCATCGCCGCTATCTTTCCTGGAACGCCTGAAGGCCATGCCACGACAGCTGAAGGCTTACATCAAGAAATCATCAAAAGCTTGTCTTGTGCATGTCCTAGCTGTAATTAGATCCAGGTACCCTGAAGTAGATATAGGCAAACTTGTAGAAGGCGCAGAGCGAAACTGTACTGAAGCCGCCTTCAGGGACCTGAAGCAAGAGGCCGAGCCAGTTGCGGAAGCAATTGCGCAGAGCCTTAGATTGTAAATGGAACTAATATTATTGTAATATAAGTATGATGCAATGAGATATAATATTTCCATGTTTAAAGAAAGAACCAAGAATTTCTAAGAACTCTTGGGTTGTCTCTGTATCAATGACCAGGACTTAGTCAAAATGTACATTGCGTAGATTTTAACTTATGAAAAGCAGCCCTATTAAGGACCCGAAGGAACCCAGGGAGATTTCTTATAGCATAAGCTATCCTTTATAGTGTACCCCGGGAGGATACTTGGGAACTAACTGTATATGGTTTGCCGAAGCAAGAACCCAGGAAGACCCACGGAGCGGCAGCTTTAAGCTGGAAATTACCGTAAATTAACGAAAGTGGAGGAACAGATCCGTTTTTGGCCCCGAAGGAACCCGGACAGACCTCATTTATGGGCTCCGAATGCATGAAAAGGAAACTGTCCGAGTCTAAAAAGAACCCGGAAATTTTGATTGATGTCACGGAGACAAAATAAACAACCCAGTAAAGGGAGCTTTATTGAAATATATCTCGTTGCCGAAACAACGGTACAAAAGAACATATGATGCCGAAGCAACTAGTTGATGTATTGCTGGAGCAATGTTTACGGAAGAACTCTGGATGCCGAAGCAATTGGTTCTTGCGATGCCGAAGCATTGTTGCAGTGAAGGCGCTACGCGTAGAATTTGCGTAAATGTTCTATGTTCCAAGGATTTGGTAATTCCACACCATCTTCTGTTTGAAGTCTGTAGGTTCCTGGCTTGAGGACCTTGGAAACAATAAATGGACCATCCCAAGGTGAAGTAAGCTTGGAATGACCGACTGTATTCTGGATTCGTCGTAACACCAAGTCTCCTATTTGGAATGATCTTGTCTTCACATTCTTGTCATGAAATCGACGAATACCCTGAAGATAGGCAGCGTTGTGCAATAAAGCTGCTAGTTGCACTTCTTCAGCCGTATCAACCTCCAGCATCCGTTGTTCGTCCGCTATGGCTTCTTGAAATTCCTCAATGCGAGGAGCACTGTGCATAACGTCAACAGGTAGAACGGCCTCGGATCCATACACCAAGAAGAAAGGAGATTGCCCTGTAGCTTTACTGGGTTGAGATCGTAGGCCCCAGACAACTGGAAAGAGTTCTTTCATCCACCGGCCTTCTGCTTTCTTCAGGGTTCGTTCCATGCGTGCTTTAAGTCCATCGAGAAGCATGCCATTGGCTCTTTCGACTTGTCCATTGGCACGAGGATGAGCAACAGGAGCGTAAGATACCTCGATGTTGCGATCTTCACAATAGTCCCAGAACTTATTTCCTGTAAAGGTAGTACCCAAATCTGTGATGATTTGGTGTGGTATCCCGAAGCGAAGAATCAACTCTTGAAGGAACTGGACTGCTTTCTCAGAGGTTGGTTTGACGACCGGAAAGACTTCTATCCACTTTGAGAATTTGTCAATGGCGACAAAACAGTATTCAAATCCACCCGGCGCCCTGGGTAGTTTCCCAATCATGTCAAGCCCCCAGCATGCAAATGGCCATGACGGAGGTATCATTTTGATCTTGTGCGCAGGCTGATGTGAATGATGAGCGAAATATTGACAACCCTTGTAGTGACGAACAATTTTCTCAGCATCGTGTAGAGCCATAGGCCAGTAGAACCCGGCACAGAAAGCTTTGCCCACGATAGTGCGGGAAGCTGCATGATTGCCACATTCACCCGCATGGATTTCCCCCAAGATGTTGACTCCTTGCTGTGAGACGCATTTCATCAATGCGCCAGAACGTGCACCTCGTCGGTACAATATGTTTCCAATTATAATATAGGACTTGCTGCGACGAACAATTTGTTGAGCTTCTTCCTTCTCGGCAGGGAGTCTGTCGTGCAAGATGTAGTCGATAATTGGAGCACTCCAAGTGGCGTCAATAAGCATAACCTTAGGGACTGAGGTTATATCGTCGGAAGTTGCCGCTGCAGAAATTGATGGCTTGGAGAGTTCATTGACGAACACCCCACTAGGCACCTCTGCTCTGGAAGAACCCAGCTTTGATAGGACATCTGCAGCGACGTTATAATCTCGCTCGACATGATGAAATTCAATGCCGAGAAAGTGTTTTTCCAACTAGCGAACTTCTTCACAGTATGCATCCATGTCTTCATGGTTACGATTCCAGTCCTTGTTGACTTGTTTGATGACCAACATTGAATCCCCATACACCAGCAAACGCTTGATACTGAGGGTAATGGCCATCTTCAATCCGTGAAGAAGTGCTTCGTATTCTACAGCGTTGTTGGTAACAGCGAACTGAATCTGCAGAACATATTTGAGTTGATCTCCTCGAGGCGAAATCAACAAAACTGCAGCGCCTCCACCTTCCAGCTTGAGTGACCCGTCGAAATACATGATCCAATGCTCAGGCTTGGTGGTGACGACTGGAAGATTGTGCTCGGTCCATTCCGATATGAAATCAGTAAGGACTTGAGACTTCATGGCCGTGCGAGAACGGAACTCGATGCTGTACGTTCCGAGCTCAACGGCCCACTTGGCGATAGACCCTGTAGCGTCTTGATTATGGAGAATTTCGCCAATAGGATAACCAGTAACCACGATGATCTTCTAGGTGTCGAAGTAGTGCCGCAATTTCCTGGATGTCACTAAGACGGCATATAGGATTTTTTGAACTTGAGGGTGCCTGGATTTGGAGTCCGAGAGGACTTCGCTCACAAAGTACACAGGTCGTTGAATCTTCTGAAGATGACCCTCCTCATCACGTTCAACAACAATGGCGGCGCTGACGACGTTAGTGGTTGCTGAAATATAGAGCAAGAGATCTTCGCCCGGGAGCGGTGCCGTGAGCACGGGTGGTGTAGTCAGGAACAGCTTGAGCTTGTCGAAGGCGACTTGAGCTTCTTGAGTCCACTGGAATCTGTCTTGCTTCTTGAGTAGCTTGAAGAACTCAGTCCTGCGTTCCCCCAGTTTGGAGATAAAGCGGTTGAGTGCGGCCATGCAGCCCGTGAGCTTCATGACATCCTTGACGGTGCGCGGCGGCTCCATGTTCATGATAGTTGCTATCTTCTCTGGATTAGCCTCGATGCCGCGTTCGCTGATGATGAACCCAAGGAGCTTTCCGGATGGAACGCCAAAAACACACTTGGCGGGATTAAGCTTCCACCGCCATTTGCGTAAGTTATCGAACGTCTCCGTGAGATCAGCGATGAGATCCTCGGGATTTCTTGTCTTGACTACCACATCATCAACGTAGGCTTCAACATTTCGGTGAAGTTGGTCTTGAAGACAACCCTGTATCGCCCGCTGATATGTGGCGCCTGCGTTTTTCAAGCCAAAAGGCATGGTTGTATAACAATACGCGCCATATGGCGTGATGAATGAAGTTTTAATCTGATCATCTTCTTTCAGCGATATCTGGTGATATCCTGAGTAACAATCGAGGAAACAGAGTAGGGTGCACCCGGCGGTGCTGTCGATGACTTGATCAATGCGAGGAAGCCCGAAGGGATCCTTCTTGCAATGTTTGTTGAGATCAGTATAATCAACGCACATTCTCCATTCATTTGAATTCTTTTTTCTTACAAGAACCGGGTTGGCTAACCAATCCGGATAGAAGACTTCTTTGATGAAGCCGGCTGCTAATAACTTAGTTAGCTCTTTCTTGATAGCTTCCCGACGCTCTGTGGCGAATCTTCGGAGGCGCTGCTTTTTGGGTTTTGCGCTCTCGTTGAGGTCTAGCTTGTGCTCGATCAACTCTCTGGGGACTCCAGGCATGTCGGAAGGTTTTGTAGCAAAGATGTCGGCCTGGGCTCGCAGGAAGTCGACGAGCGCGCTTTCCTATGCAGGAGTAAGGGAGGAGCCAATCACTGCTGTCTTCGTTGGATCTCCTGTTTGGAGATCAACTGTCTTCGTTGCGACCTTCTCCACGGGCTTGATAGCTCGTGTCTTCTTCTGCGTTGGGGCATCACCGTCTTCTTCGACGATGGTGGCGGCCAGAGGGTGGAGCTCTTGGCGATCTATGGTGGACGCGGCTCTGACGGCGTACTCCACTGCCTCTTTGTCGCAGAGGTAAGAGCGCTTGATATCACCGCGAAGGGAGAGGACGCCGTGCGGCCCTGACATCTTCAACACCAGGTAGGTGTAGTGGGGGATGGCCATGAACTTGGCCAACGCTGGTCGCCCGAGGATGGCGTGGTATGACGTTTCGAAGTTTGCAACTTCGAATTTGATGAACTCTGTACGGTAGTTGGATGCAGTACCGTACGTGACGGGCAAGGTGATTTGCCCAAGGGGGATGGCAGCCTTCCCAGGCACGATGCCGTAGAAGGGAGTATCTGCCGGCTGCAGCGTGCTTGTGTCTAGGCCCATGGACTTCAGCGTCTTGGCGAAGATGAGGTTGAGCCCGCTGCCCCCATCAATCAGGACCTTGGTGAGCCTGCTATTCGCCACCATGGTCTCGAGGACGAGAGGATATCGTCCGGGAGAGGTGATCTCCGCCCATTGGTCCTCTCTGGACCAGGTGATGGTGGTGTCTGACCACCGTAGGGGTGTAACCACAGCTGGTTCTGCTGCGTAGGCCTCGCGCCGCGCATTCTTGCAATTGCGCGAGGTGTCGCTGACTGCCATGCCTCCGAAGATGATGTTGACAGTGTTGGTGATGTCTGGGAAACCGCTATCTCCCTTGTCGTGCTTGTCGTCTCCATCTCCATCCGACTTCTGCCTCTTGTTGGGCGTGCTGAACGTCTCCCGAAGGAGCGTGCACTCGCCCATGATGTGCTTGCTGTCGGGGTGGTAGGGGCAGCGCTTCTTGAGAAGTTTGTTGAATTCTTCCCTTCTTTGCTGCGGAGACTTGGCGGCGCGAACGGTCTGGACGGTTGCGACCGTGTTGTTTGGTCGCTTCCGTGGGTTGTTACCGTTACGCTGGAAGGAGTCGCGCGGCTGATCCCTGTTGTCTTCCTGATTCTTGCGACCGGGGTTGTTGGGTCGTTTGCCGTAGCGCTCCCGTTCTTGATCATCGGTATCCATCCAGTTGGACACCAGTGCGCGGAATTCCTCGAGGTCACGAGGACGGTTGTGACCGAAATCACGGAAGAGGCTGCGGTCGGTCATCCCTTCTTGAAAGTAGTCGATGACTTCTGAGTCGGGGATGGGAACGCAGGATGCCTTGATGGCGAAGAATCGCCTGTTGTAGTCGCGCAGGGACTCATCTGGCTTCTGTTTGCACGCGCGGAGTTCATATTTGCTGCCAGGGCGCTCAAAAGAACCCTGGTAGTTGGAGACGAAAGCCTTCTTCAGCGCGTGCCAGCTGTCGATGGAGTCTGGATGAAGGGACTCGAGCCATGTGAGAGGACCTTGCTCCATCGCAACTGGGAAGTAAAGCATCTTGGAGATGTCGTGGCCCCCTGATGCTTCAATTGCAGAAGAGTATCTGCGCAGCCAGATGTTTGGGTCTTGCTTCCCGTCGAAGTTGGCGATGCCTGGCGGCTTGAACTTTCACGGGAAAGAGCTGACGCGGATGGCGTGTGTGTAGCATGGCAGAGCATCGGGGTTGGGGGCGTCGCATCTTCCCGCAGAATCTGCAACGTGGGAGGTAGCTCTCCCCTCTCGGACCCGGATGATGTCGTTGCGGGCATCGTTCGGTGTAATGTGAGAGCGAGCTGGGCGGGGTTCTTCGCGACGCTGGGACCTAGGGGGTTCCTCGCGAGGACGGCGGGGTTCTTCACGAGGCCTGGCCTTGTCCTTTGTTTGTCCTGCGGAGCTGCCGTGGTGGCTGCTCGGACGCCTGGCTGACGGTGCTTGGTGGCGTGACGAACTCTTGCTTTTGGAGGCGGAGCGGCCTCCGTCTAGGCGATCAACCATGACCGCTGCGGCTTCTAGGCGGGCTTTGGCGAGGTTGATCTCAGGGGTAGTTTGGAACCCCTCGAAAACGCTGACCCCGAACAAGATGTTGGCCACAGGGGAGTTGAAGATGCCTTCCTTGTCGAACTCAGAGTTGAGGTTTTTGCTCTGAATGAAGCGACGTCGGAGGGCACGGTTGCGGTTGCGCTCGACACGGAGTTCTCGGTCCGCATCGGTCTCTCCTTCCTCTGTGAGCGTCGTCGGAGACAACTTCCTCGTCGCTGTGATCATTGAGGATCACGCAGGACTGGCGACCGGGGTTGTTAGGCCCGGTTTGTCTGTTACTCATGGCAACAGGGAGTTCTCTGCCTTCTTGGAAGGGGAGCAGAGGTAGAATGTCCCGTACCGTGGAGGGTACGTTTGCTTCAAGGAGAGCCACCTCGGGATCCATGTCAGGCCAATGAACGATAACCCACGAGGGAGTTGAGGTCATGACAAGATCCGAGGTTGCTTGGCGAGATTGTAGAACCTTCTTCTTCAGGTACTTCTGGTAGATCGCGGCTGAGTTCGTTAGCCCGGAGGGAAACTGAGGCGCGCACGATCCACGCGGTGAAGTCTTCGTCCCGCGGGGGCTGGAACCAGAGTTCCTAGGTACCCGCGGGGTTGCTGTCACGGTCCTGATCGTTCAACCCTGGCGGGAATCGGAGGTGATCCGGAGTCCGCCGGGGAGTCGTGGACGTGTGGCTTGATCCTGCCCCTTGACAGGGGTCGAGTTGACGTGGTCGGCCCGGGCTTGAATCTGCTTCGGGCGCCATGTGCTCCTCCGAGTAGGATACGATCCAGAAATCGTGTCGGAATTTGAGGTTTTCCGAGATCCTCGCGGAGTGGTTTGCGCGTGTGGCGAAGCTGGTGCAGCCGCCACGTCGCGCCAGTTGGTGTTGGAGCTCGCCTTCTTGGTTTGCGATGCAAAGCCAGGAGCCGAAGACGAAGGAGGCGCCTGCCTCGAACTTGGTGACGATGGAGGCGCTGAAGGAAGCCATCGACTCTTTAATGAAGACTCGACGAGTAGATCCCACGGACGGCGCCAAAGTGTCGGCGAATTATGCTGACAACGTTCTCGAGGGGGTGCCCCGAGAGAAGGGTTTAGGGAGAAGTCGTCGAGAATCTAGAGCCGAAGGTGACAAGAGACGATTTAGACAGGTTCGGGTCGCCGGAGCGTAATACCCTACGTCCTGTATGGTGTATCTTGTATTGATGAGATGTTTTTGGAGGGGGTCCCTGCCTCCCCTTATATAGTTCGGAGGGCAGGGTTACACGGGGACCGTATAGGACTAGGAGTCTTTTACAAGTTTATCTCTAATTCCCTAATACAGTCTATCCAAACCGACTAGGACTAATCCTTGTCTTATGCGTCAAGTCTTGTACGTGGGCCGGCCCATAGGATGGGCCGCCAGGGTTGTTTAGTCCGTCAGGACTCTACACCCACAGTCGGGATATACTCTGTCGAAGCGTATAGCAATCACCTCTAATATTGTTGCGATACCATCTAAGCGTATGGCAACGACCTCCAACATCGTTGCGATATCGTGCAAGAGTATAGCAACGACCTCCAACATCGTTGAGATAGACACTAAGGTTGTTGCAACACCATTCGTGTTTTTGCTACTAACATGTAGTGTTGTGATATCTAGTATTGCTACGACAATGTTGCGTTGTAATAGTCGTTGTTGGCAACAAGGCTTGATTGTTGCAATACCAACTAGTGCAACAACACTAGTGGTTGCCAATGCCACTAATGCAACGCCAATGATCGTTGTTGTTGCATCATATTGCTACACTAAATATAGTTGCGACAACCACATATGTATAACAACGTTGAATAAAAGTGTTGTGATATGCTATTGCAACTGTTGCAAACTTAACGCCTGCCAACGCCATGGCTGCGCTGCGCTTCCTCGCTATTGCAACGAAAATACCCTTATCGCAATGTTTTGGTGTCGTTGCGGCAGCCGTTTTCTGTTGTAGTGCCTATTACCTTCGGCACGGCAGCAAAATTTCCGTACCGAGTTCATCAAGTTCGAAGTCTCAGATTTTGAAACTTCATACCACAACATCTTTGGGCGTCCAGCATTGGCCAAATTCATGGCAATCGCACACTACACATATTTAGCGCTCAAAAAATGTCAGGACCTCATGGCATCATCTCTCTCCGAGGCGATATCAAACGCTCCTGCCTTTATGACAAGGAAGTAGTGGAGTACACCAATAGGGCCGCAACCACTTCCGATCAACAGGAACTCGGCTCTCTCATCGCAATCATTGCTGATAAAGAAGGTGATGCCCCAACCGAAAAGAAGACGTGCGCCATCAAGCCTGTCAACAAGGTCGCCACAAAGACAGTCGACCTTCAAATGGGGGATCCGTCCAAGACAGCCATCATCGGCTCAAATCTTGGCCCCAAATAGAAAAGCATGCTCGTCGACTTCTTGTGGACACAAGGTAACATCTTTGCGACAAAGCCTTCAGATATGCCTAGTGTCCCCAGAGAGTTGATCGAGCACAAGTTTGACCTCAATGAGAATGCGAAGCCTAAGAAGCAACGCCTCCGTAGATTTGCCACCGAACGGGAGGCTATCAAAAAGGACCTAGCTAAGTTATTAGCAGCCGGCTTCATTAAAGAAGTCTCTTATTCCGATTGGTTAGCCAATCCGGTTCTTGTAAAGAAAAAGAATTCTAGTGAATGGAGAATGTATGTTGATTATACCGATCTCAACAAACATTGCAAAAAGGATCCCTTCGGACTTCCTCGCATCAATCAACTCATCGATAGCACCGTCGGGTGCACTCTCCTCTGTTTCCTCGATTGTTACTCACGGTATCATCAGATATTCCTGAAAGAAGAGGATCAGATTAAAACTTCCTTCATTCCGTATGGTGCTTATTGCTATAAAATTGTGCCCTTTTGTCTTAAAAATGCAGGTGCCACCTATCAAATGGCGATACAGGGTTGTCTCCAGGACCAACTTCAACGCAACGTCGAAGCTTACGTAGATGACATGGTCATCAAGACAAGAAACCCAAATGATCTCATTGCCGACCTCTCTGAGACATTTGCTAACCTACGCAAATGGGGTTGGAAGACAAACCTGGCCAAATGCGTTAATGGCGTTCCTTCTGGCAAACTCATAGGCTTCATCGTCAGCGAGCGCGACATTGAGGCAAATCCAGAAAAAATCTCTACTATCATGAATGTGCAGCCACCACGCATAGTGAAAGACGTCATGAAGCTCACCGGTTGTATGACTTCTCTCAATCGGTTCGTTTCGAAATTAGGAGAATCAGGGGCTGAGTTTTTCAAGCTTTTGAAAAAGCAAGAAAAGTTCCAATGGACAGAGGAAGCTCAAGTCGCTTTCGACAATCTCAAGACCTTTCTCACCACGCCACTGGTGCTCACGGTCCCGCTCCTAGGAGAGGATCTTTTGCTCTACATATCGACCACCACCAATGTCGTCAGTGCAGCTATAATTGTTGAACAAGAAGAAGAGGTTCACCTCCAAAAGGTCCAAAGGCCCCTTTACTTTTTGAGTGAAGTCCTCTTCAACTCCAAATCAAGGTACCCTCAAGTTCAGAAAATTTTATATGTTGTGCTCGTGACTTCAAGAAAATTACGGCACTACTTCGAATCCTTCAAGATCATTGTGCTATCTGGATGTCCCATTGGTGCAATTCTCCGTAATCAAGAAGCAACTGGCCGTATTGCCAAATGGGCAGTTGAGTTGGGTACTTATACCATTGAGTTCCGATCCGTACAGCCATGAGGTCTCAAGTCCTTACTGATTTCATATCTGAATGGACTGAGCATCAACTCCCTGCCGCCACTACAAAGCCTGAGCATTGGGTAATGTATTTCGATGGATCTCTCAAGTTGGAGGGTGGTGGCATCGGTGTCCTATTGATCTTTCCACGAGGAGAACAACACAAATATGTCTTGCAAATCCAATTTCTAATATCCAACAATGCTGCGGAATATGAGGCTCTCCTACACGGCCTAAAACTGGCGATCTCTCTGAGCATTAAGCACTTATTAGTTTACAGAAATTCAATGTTGGTTATCAAACAAGTCAACAAATACTGGAATCATAATCATGATAACAAGGATGCATATTGTGAAGAAGTTCAAAACTTGGAGAAGAATTTTCTCGGCCTCAAATTCCATCATGTTGAGCGGGACTTCAATGTCGCCGCCGACGATTTATCAAAGCTGGGTTCTTCTTGAGCTCATGTACCCAGTGGGGTGTTCGTCAATGAATTATCCAAGCCATCCATCGTCGAGTCAACACATACCTCCACCTCTGAGCCCACGCCTGAGGTTACGGTTATCGATGCATCATAGTCAGCACCAATCATCAACTATATCTTGCACAACAAACTTCCTTCAGAGAAGGCGGAAGCTGAGCAAATTATAAGGCGCAACAAGTCTTATGTAGTAATTGGTTTTGGTGATACATTATACTGATGGTGTTCTCATTCAGGCGCAACAAGCCTTGATGACATGTGTTTCACAGCAAGAAGGCATTGATATCCTCAAAGAAATCCACGCGAGAGAATGCGGTAACCACGCGGCTTCACGCACTATAGTGGGCAAGGCTTTCCTCTCAGGATTCTGCTGGCCCACAGCTATGCATGATGCCAAGAAAATCGTCTGTTGTTGCAAGGGTTGTGAATACATTGCTCACCAGTCTCACGTGCCTGCACATAAGATCAAGTTGATCCCTCCATCATGGCCATTTGCATGCTGGGGGCTCGATATGATTGGCAAACTACCTAGGGCTCCAGGTGGCTTCGAATACTATTTTGTTGCAATTGACAAATTCTCGAAATGGATCGAGGTTTTTCCGTTGGTCAAAGCCACGGCTGAAAAAGCTGTTCAGTTTATTCAAGAATTGATTTGCGCTTTGGGCACCGAATTTTTACAAATTTGGGCACCACCTTTACTGGCAGCAAGTTATGGGATTATTGCGAAGATCGTGGCATTGAGGTATGCTATGCTTTAGTCGCTCATCCATGGGTTAATGGCCAGGTCGAGCTAGCCAATGGTTTAATCTTGGATGGCCTAAAGGCGAGGATGGAAAGAACCCTGAAGAAAGTTGAGGGCCGCTGGATGAGGGAACTCCAACCAGTGGTCTTGGGGCTACGCTCTCAACCTAGCAAAGCTACAGGGCAATCTCCCTTCTTCATGGTCTACAGCTCTGAAGCTGTACTTCCAGTTGATGTCATGCATGGCCCTCCGTGTGTTGAAGAATTTGAGGAAGCCATGGCTGACGAACAGTGGATGATTGATGTCAATACCGTAGAGGAAGCTCGACTAGCAGCTCTGCTACATAACACGTCATATCTTCAAGGCATTCGCTGATTTCACGACAAGCACGTGAAGAACATATCGTTTCAAATTGGCGATTTAGTGTTGCGTCGCATCCAAAACACGGCATGTCATTCAAAACTCACCTCGTCCTGGTATGGTCCTTTCATCGTTTTTAAAGTCCTCAAGCCAGGCACATACCGTCTTCAAATAGAGGATGGCGCAGAATTGCCAAATCCTCGGAATATCGAACATTTACGCAAGTTTTAATAGCATGCTGAGATAGGGCAACTCTAAACTCTTCAATTGAATAATAGATTGATCCCTGAGACATAGGTGGATCGTCTTTGTCATATACAAATTTAGGTATGTCATATTGTTCTACATCTTTTGCCACCCAGTCATCACTTTCTCCCTCCTCGCCCTCCTCGCCATCATCATCTCCCTCCTCACCCTCCTCACCATCATCATCTCCCTCATTTCCATGCTCACCATCATCATCTCCCTCATTGTCCTTCTCCTCGCCCTCCTCGCCATCGTCGACGCCCTTATCATCGTCATCATCAGGGTCTTCACCATACAATACCTCTTCGTTGATGCCAACATTCTCAAACATTGGAAATGGATTGTCCAGATAACTATTAGTGGGAGAAACAATGCCATGACTTGGTTGGCTGCTAGGTGGTGGAATTTCAGGGCCACAAATAACAAATTTTTCACTTGCTTGAGTCAACGTTGGATCCATCCTGCACCACATGGCCAGAGATCGTGAAAGGGTCATCAATCATCTACTAATCTTCATATTGTTTCTCAAAAAAATATACTAGTCTGCAGAAATGCGTTCAATACCACTACAATGGTTGGTTTCAGAAATACAAGCAAGTACTCAATATGCAAAAAGTCGTATCCTTCCATACAGTATGCTGCAAATCTATCTCGAATGGGACTGATGGTGTCGTACCTTGCTGGGAGGGAGAAGCAGCAATCATGTACCAGCCACACCACGCGCCGAGTAGCACCACACTCCCGAGCACTGGGCCACACCCCAACGCAGCTGGGGGCGTGCCGTGCGTGCAGCGGCAGCGGGTGCTTGGGGAAGCGAAAGGGGCGGCGGATCAGAGATGCAGCACCATCGATCTGTTTGTCACCAAGCCACCCATCCCTTCTCTACGATTGTGTGATTTGGCTGTGCGATTTGGGGATGGGAAGGGTCGGGCATCTCTGGGATGGGAAGTGATGGTTAGGGGCAGTATTGCCCATTCATATTTTTTCCGGTGGTGAATGTTAATAGACGTAACGGCGGTGGCACGATACGGATTACGTTTTAAGACCAATGGTCTATACAGGAATAGACTTTTTTCGGTGGCAAATCAAGGATTTAAGTTTTTGCCAATGGCAGATAAGGAATTTATCCATTCTTCCTTGTACAGTTGTTTCGGCAGCTTGATGTATCTTCAATGAATAAAATTATTTGTTATCTCCTTGGACCTATACTCTGTCTTAATTGTCAATACTAAAGTTTGCCTGGTTTCTTTGGAAGCTACAACGGACCGACTCTCATGCATTTTACTAGAGCCCTTACAATAGGTCTATCCGGGTTCCTTCGGGGCCGCCGACTGATTTGTTCCTAGTTTTTCACTAATAGGCGGAAGTCATAGGCTTTAAGCCGTCACTCTGCGGGTCTTACTGGGTTCTTTTAGAAGGCGATACATAGTTTGTTCCCATGTTTTTCCGGTCAAAATTTACGCTAAAATAGCTACGGCTAACTAAATCTCCCTGGGTTCCTTTGGGTCCATAATAGGGTTGTTTTTCCGGTCAAAATTTACGCTTATTACATTTTTTGGCTAAGTCTCATACTAAACAGAGACACCCCAAGGGTTCTTCGAAATCCTTGGGTTCTTCCTTTCATGGTGCATATGATTATGAATATACACAACATTCATCTTTTCATAGCGAAAAAGGAATAATAACAGTTATCACTACACAACTATTTGTTCACAATACATATAGTTTTTACAATTTCAGGCTCTGCACGATCGCCTTGGCGATTGGCTCTGCTTCTTTCTCCAGGTTCCTAATGTCTTCTTTAGTGCAGTTCGCTTCTATGCCCTCTACTCATTTGGCAATGACTACTTCAGGATACCTGGACTTAATCACCACTAGAACATGGATCAGGCAGGCCTCTGATGACATCTTGATAAAGGCCTTCAATTGGCGAGGCACAACCTTTAATCGATCTAGGAATGATTGCAGAGCTGCAGGATCTTGCAGGACTAAGGATTTTACTAATGGATTGGCTGCCTTCTCCAAGAGCATGATGTGCTTGGTGGCCTCCGCCAAATCTCCATTAGTTTTCTTCATCTGTTGGACTGTCCCTTCCATTTCAGCCAGCCTCTTGGAAGCCTCCTGCAGTTTTTCATCCAAGACTTTCTTATTGGCAATGCTCTCGCGCAATTGAACAAGCTCTTCAGATAGCTGCTTGTTGTCATCACACGCTTACTCCAGATCCTTGGCAGCTTTCTTTTGCAGTTCTAACACTTGGATTAATTGCTCACCGGCATCTTTACGTTGTTGTACTGCGGTGTTCATTTTTTTAGCTAGATCTTCCTTCTCCGCCGTGAGGATTTTTATACTTTCCTCTCGACGGTCGCCAAGTTCGACCAGTCCGTCAGCTTACTTTGGATCATGGCCATTTGTTGCTGAGAACCTGATATACAAATATGTGGGGCTGTTTCAAGTTCAGGATATGACATTCAGTACAATAATGAGCAGAGAGATGGTGTACCTTTGTGCTTGGTCCGCGTGGTTGTCAACTTCGTCTTCAAGTCGTCCCTCTCCGACGACAACTCCTTCATTCGCAGATGCAGCGTGCGAATCAGGTTGTCATCTTCGATCTCCTAAGCATGCTGCTCTTTGTGCTCCTTGTCAAGTTCTTTTTGAAGGTGCTCCGCCTTGGCATGCATCTGGACAATTCTACGAATATATCAGTTTTTTGCCACGACGCTTCACCAACAGCCTACATAGAACAGTAATCAAAGCACATTATTGAGATTGACAAAATTTCTGAGTTGAAATTCATACCTTGAAGTATGCCACCGTCCTCTCCGCATGGTATAGATCCCTTTCGATGAATCAATCGACTTCATCGGCATCCAACACATTGTCAAATGCCTGAAGAGTTGGATCAGCAATGGGATCGTAGCTTCCAATGCGGAAGTTGCCAGTTTCTTCATCTGTTCTCTGTGGCGGCAGCATACGCGGAATATGCTCGATTTCTTCTGCAGTTGTTTCTTCAATTTCCTTGCCCTTTGAGCAACCCGCTTCCACAACAGAATCTACCCAAGCTGACTTGGGAGATTCCAAGTTGCTCGGGGGCTCGTGGACGCTTGGTGCACTTCGCTATGCTTCGGTTTCTTCTATTGAAAGTGCATTTGACCCCCTAGTTGGTTTTGGTGTTGATGACACACATAATTTGGAGGTTTCATGCGTTTATTGAGATGTGCGCAGGAAGTAAAGAAAAAGGGATGAAACGAAAATTCCACAAAACTATCCCCGGAAGCAAAAGAACAAAAGGTGTGAAGATCAATGGTGGATTTAAATCTTATTCAATGACATTGAGTATAGGAAACACCGTACTATCAAGGGGGATGTGATCTATAAGCAAAGGATGCCAATTTGCCTTAAAAGATGAGAGAAACTAACTTTGGGAAAGCGCAAAGCACATTTGTTGTCCTAACAGAAAGTTCCGGTTCACAACCGAAAGGTCTGGTGTGGGACAGAGCGTTCCCAGATTTTTCATCGGAAAATTCCGGCCGCATGGCACCCAGAACTTCATTGTACATGGTTGACCGGAAGTTTCGGTATGGAGCCGGATGTTTCGGTGCGGGACAAAGAAACCCCGGATTTTATATCGGTAATTTCCGGTTGTTCGAGAGCTAATTCCATGTATACTGTGCGGACCGGAAGTTCCGGTGATGAATCGGAAGTTCCGGTCTACACAGGAAAATGACTACCAACGGCAAAATTTTTGGTGTCCCTATATATACCCCCGCATACCCTTTCACTCACTCACTATCGCCATTTGAATAGCCAACACTCTCTCTTGCATTCCTTTGAGCACCTCTCCCCTCTCTAGCCTCCAAATGATAGGGAAACACTTGGGGATAGATTGGAGTGGAGAGATTTAAGAAAAGAAAGTTGACTTTAGTGAGGGAAGGCACTCATCCATCTCAAAAGGCACTTGAGGCATCCTTGGCTCGGATTTCGCATTTGTTATTCTTGGAGCTTTGCTCCTAGACGGTTAGGCGTCGCCAATGCAGAACCTAGATTGTGGGAGTGCCTTGGAAGTTTGTATCACCCGTTCCTTGTGTGGAACTATTGAGTAAATGACTCAATCTTGATCTTTGTGGTCGATTGAGGGAGGAAGCAAGTTGAAAGACACTCCACCCTTTGTGGGTAGCATCAACGGAGACGTAGCTCCCTTGGGAGTGAACTCCGGGATCAAATCCTTGTCTCCGTGTGCTTTATTGTTTTCATATTTGCTCATATACTCATATTTGTTCATATTTGCTTGTGACGGATCGATCTCTTCATATACTAGTTTTCGCAGTGCTAGATCATAGCTATAAGCTGTTATTTATCTATTGGCACCTTTCTATGCAAGTGGAATTGTGATGCGGTGGTTAGATTTTGAATCTCGAGTAGGGGAGTTCATCTTGACCGGAACTTCCGGTCAAGTTCCTACTCTAAGTCGAACGTTCCGATGTAATTAGCACTGCTTTGGAAGAATTTTCAGGTTTTATTAGGTATGCCTATTCACTCCCCTCTAGGCATCTACAAGATCCTCTCATCTATAACAACTTGTGTCACGAGCTTCTTGATGGCTGCCAGAGCATCTGCATGGGGATCTACCCCTGATACTTCATTTCTCCCAGCTTGCTCAGGCAGGGTTGTTGCGGTATTCTCTGCTTGACTACCAGGATGGGCTTGAGTTGACGCATTAGTAACTTTGGTTACTCGTGGCTCCATCCTGGGTTCTTCTTGCCCGGCGCCTGTAGGTTCTGCGGTTGATGGTGCTGGTGGAACCCTGCACATATACAATACAATGAGCATGGGATATTTATTTCACCAGGAGTTTATTCTCTTATGAATTATTACACAAATCATAAAGATTACTTACAAGACGGATGGGCGCATGGGTATCTCTGGTTCGCCCAGGGTGAACTCTGCTTCTTTAGATTCTTGTTCACCAGCAGCTGGCTTCATGGATGATTCTGCTTGCGGCCTCTCTTGCATAGCCTCTTGGCCTGAGACATTCTTCGTGACGCGGCTTTGATCATTGGTTTCCGCAATAGCATCACGATGAATGGCTAGTGAACTTGGCGTAGCTTCGGCAGACTTGTTCACCTCCAGACTTGGCTCTGCCCTCGACTGCTGCGGTGCTTCTGGATTGAATATATTTTATTTCATCCACAGAAAGTGGCTTACAGGCAGCACTGGGTTCTATGGACGAACTGCGCCCTATTGTCACCCCCGGCATTGATTGGATCTTTAGCCGTGGGGATACATTGACCCTTGGTTCTAGTATGATTTTGGCACGGGGCTTCATGGCGGTCCTTGGCCTGTTGGGCATTGACGCGCTTTTGCCAGTGTAGGTTTGCCCTATTTTCGCACAGGATTCTTCGTCACCTTTTTCCTCCAAGGAATGAGATGTATCGCTACCAACTTCAGTGGCACTCTTTTTAAAATCATGAAAGCTGGGATTTCTCATACCAACCTGAGCACTGATCCTTAGGTCTACACAACGAGCTATGATTGAAGCCTCATCAGTGTTCATTGGATCCAATGGTGGCAGGCTAACATACACGACTCGCCTTGCTTCATACTGCATATATCAAAACAAGAATTATTTCCTACAATATTGATTTCTATTACAATACAATTCAAGAACTTTATTTACCTCAGGTGTCGTGGTGGCTAAGGTGACTTCCATCATTTCAGGAAAGTCTTCAGTGGCTCCAATCATATACTTCTTGATAAACTGCAGTGCTATTTTTGTTGTAGACAACTCTGGCCCATTCCGAGAAGGATCAGACTCTCCAGCATAAGAGTACCCGAGGGAGCAACGTTGTTTCCAGGGTTGAATTCTTCATTTCAAGAAAGACATGTAGACACCATCATGTTGAGCAATTCTGGTATCTGCATGGCCTGGCTTACATCAATTGGATCACACCAATGAGGCTTCATAACTGGTGGCTTGCCTGAGCAGCTCGACAGTTGCGGCTGATGATTCCGGGCATAAAACCACTCTTTGTGTCAATCCTTCAAGCTTTCCTTGGTAGTGTACTGCAGGTACAAAGGCTTCATCCCCTATCTGAACTGGATGACTACTTTTCCAACCACTTGGGATGGACCACTAGATACCATGCTTTTGGATGAAAATTAGCACAAAGTATTGTGAGCTCAATAGATCAAGGACAGGTAAGATCACAACCACATATGTGTTAGCTGAAAAGAATGGAATTGTACTCCTAAGATTGTGTACAATGCGTGGGATGTACTGCATTGAGTCTCTGGGGAAAAAAAATAGGAGTAGATGGCTTGGAGGGCAAGTAGCCTCTCCTAGAGGTAAGGAAGGTTATCCCGGGATTACAATGAATCATAAACTAATCATATCTGGAGTTGTCTGATATACTCTAATAGTAATATTGCATTTTACTGCAGCTGTCAAAAGAATTTACCTGCTAACTTGCTAAGTTACGAATGGGGTAGAAAGATATTAACTGCATACTATTCCAGAGGTGTGGAAATATTTTAATCCCTGGCTGTCGTAATCGATTTATCATATGCTGCTTATATAAGGTTGTCCAGCAAATCCATGTAGTTCTACTTGTATCAGCTGACCACATAGCATAATTCATCAGAGGATTCCTGTAATATAAAATGAAAGTACATGAGAATTAAGTAAAAATATTCAGCATAATTTAAGGTCTTGTAATTACTTTTGCCATGGCTAATCTATGCTCGTAATATTTCTTTTGATCCTACTCCTAGGACGTAGTGCACACAGATTTGTACAAGACTGAAAATGCAACAACCTAAAGTCTAGGAGCCACCGAAACTGCCATTATCTGTTCCCAGGTTTCTCACGGCTCCAGAGCCGTCAACAAGAAGGGAATCCGAGTATGTTTGAAGGAGGAAATGTGAAACTGCTTGTGCCAAGGGAATAGGGGTCAACTGTGGCATGAACACATTATTGCATTGTCCATGATTCTAGCTTGATCTTGTCAGCTAATAACTAGCATAGGATCGCAAGTTCACATGCACAATATCTTATGAGATAGTTTTGTGGGTAAAAAGCTTTGAGGTTCGAGTCCGATTAAAAGAAGTGACAAATCAGAAAATTTGCTGCTTATGTTGCTAACCTTAAACATTTATGCCTTATGATCTCATCATCTCAAAAGTGAGGAATCGCTCTTATACAAATTGCTCAAACATTACATGTAACACCCTAGCCCAGGGCTTAATAGGATTAATAAGGATACTCATATCAACAAGTTGCAACTTCTTTTCCAAGAGCTCATCCTGAAAGAACTCAAGGTTAATCTTGCTTGGCCCAGAGCAATCAAGGATGGGTGACCGGGTGCGCACTAGTGAGGACAAAGCGCGTAGAAAAGACATGTGTTGGTCTGTGGGGGCATTCTTGGGATTCTAGAGAGCTGCCAGGGTAGACGGACCCGGCCCGGAGTGGCGGGATGTTACATTACATTCTCAGGTTGCCAACACATGATGTTCCTCAGTTAATTGCAATGCTTTAGCACAACATCTTGAGCTTAATTCAGGTGTAAATTTTGTATAATTTTCTTTGTTTTGTGCACTTTTTCCACTACAACAAGGTGCCAGATTAGGGTGCGTTTAGGTCACCCAAAGATTCCCCGAAAATGCACTATTCACAAAAAAACACTGTAGATGAATAGTGTTCTGTGAGTGGGAGGGATGAGATGAATAGGGAAAAGTTGGATGAATAGTGTTTTTTTGAAACTTTCTTGAATCTAAACGCTCCCTTAGTCGAAGCACAAGTCATGAAGAGGCTTCTTCCACCGCACGGGTGCCAAATGCGTCTTCACCTTAATTGAGAATAGTTGGATAGTGTGAGTAGTTTCTGGGCAACATCTTTAGTTGTTAAACCATAAGTTGCTACTGCCGATTGTATTAGAGTAGGTATAAGGCCTTTCTCAATATAAGTTTCATTGACACAATTACCTATTGTGATATGTCATCTAAAATGCTTGAAACTAGGATGAAACACATCTCTCTCAATGTATAGTTTCGTCTATTATTGTTTCTTAGGTTACATGTAAGACACAAGCTATCTACGTAATTGTGTACGTAGGGTTTCATCCTCATGAAACTTATTTTACATCCTCTTCATTAATACGTTGTGACATTATAAAAATATTATTACTCATGAAACCTCCACTGAGACTGATCTAATGATTTTGCCGGCTACGACACACAATGAAGTGACACGGTTTGATGGTGGCTCCCACATGAATTTAATGCCCTGCAGCTCGTTCAAGGAATAAGAGTTGTGCTCGCGCGCCTGCGCCGACGTCAAGCGGGCGTGTCGTCAGATGCACCCGCATGTTCTCTTTCCTACTCCACGTCGGACCTCGCCATCTTACAGTCCCTTATTAAACTTGCTCTCAAGGAGACACGTGCCACTTTGTATAGCTTGCCATGTTCATTGTTCAGGATGGAAACTACTCAACCTTCCTACTTTTCTGTGAGTGTTTTTTTATTAAGAAAACTCTATTGGAGCAGATCAGTTGAATCTTTGCATGTGAGTTCCTAGTTCCTACCATGCTCTGCTGCACATCCGCCATTAGCAACCATTCGGTAGTTACCCATATGACAGCACTTGGAAGGCGCAATCTACTTCAAACACTGCATGTGCATGGGTACCGCGTCAAATCCTTAAAGCTAATTCGTTCGTAGCCATCAAAATAAAATTTACAAGGCTTCCCTCACTACCATAGAATTCTATGAAATTCCTTCAATACTGATAAGTCTATAAAATTTATCTCTTTGGTGCCAATCCGTACATATTTTCAGCTAATTCCTTCGTAGCCATCGAAATTAAATTTACAAGGCTTCCCTCACTACCATAGAATTCTACGAAATTCCTTCAATACTAATAAATCTAAAATTTATCCACTTTAGCCAGGATTTGACCATAGAAGGGGCCGAGATGCCGAGTAAGAAACACCTTATAAAAATTAATAGGGTGAATTTTCAATGTTTGAAACTTTATTATTACCATATTTTTATGTGTTTCTTGACATAATCAAATTTATATCTAGCTTGTGAGTTAACAAGCCAAATCAAGCTGAGTTGGTTCGGATGGTGACCATTGGAGGGCATTCTATGTTTTTTACAACCTGTAATAAATGGTTAAAGGAAAGATGTATGTGCCGTGCTACTGGATAAAATTCTCTGTGTACCCAAAGAAATTAGACCCACTCTTCTATACCTAAAAAAATTGCAAAATCCCTTCCATACCCAAATTTTCATCATTTCCGTACCCAAAACCGTTATGTTTGGGATTAGGTGGGGTTAGATGTGGGCTGAAAAGACTATTTTACCCCTATTTGAAAATGAATAATTTATTCTTCACAAATATATGATATAGCATATAACAAAAGCGCAAACTAAGCTGACAACGCAAGCAGGAGCCTGCAAGCTGACAACGCAAGCAGGAGCCTACACTTGCTTGCGTGATGTCGCTCGTGTTACAGCCAGGGACAGAGCTGCCACGGGTCCCCAAAAAGACATTGCTGCATGCCCCTTGTGCCCTGTCCCTACCGCTGCTTCTGCCATTGCATATCCTTTGTGCGTGCCGTCGTTCGATTCCACACCCCTGCCTGTCCACGCGCGCGGCACCGCAGGCAGACGTGCGGCGAGCCAAGACGCATCGGGACTGTGCCCCGGCGTCCCCATCTGGCCGCCACAGGAGATGGGCGCTGGTGCGCCGCCCTGCCCTGCCTTGCCCTCTCGAGGGCGGCGGTGTCCCCGCTGCCTGCAGAAGGCGTCAAGGACGGGGCAAGGACCAGGCGTCGAGGACGGGGCGAGGACCAAGCGACCAGGAGGTTGCGCCGGCAGGAGAAGGGCGCCGCGCCTACGACTGCGCCTGCTAGGGTTGGCGCTGCCTGCGCCTGCGAGTCGGGGAGGAAAGCGAGACGGCGCCCGAGCCGAATCGATCGATTCGGTGGGAGACTGGGAGGAGATTTGGCGGGGGTAAAATTGGTATTATGTAAATTTCTAACACCGTCTCCTTAAACTTAACGGTTTTGGGTATGGAAGGGATAGGAAATTTGCATTTGGGTATGGAAGGATTTTATAATTTTTTTGGGTATCTCAGGGATAGGGATGGGAATTTTCTCATGCTACTACTATTTTACGGGGAGAATAATAAATAACCAAGAGATAATGCTCCTATCCCCGGCCGCTGTTCAGTCACGGATAAATAAATAAAAAGAAAAAAAAAGGAAAAAAGAAGCCTCCTCCCCTTCCACCTCCGGGGCTCAAGGCGTCAGGATACAATCGAGCCGCCGCCGTACAAACCCCCACCGTCCCGTCCTCTTCAACCGCAGCGCGGCGGCACCTCGAGCTCCCCTCTCCCTGTAGCCCTATCCTCTTCCTCCCCTCTTCGCTGGATTCGCGTAGCGCGGCTGCACCTCGAGATCAGTCCCAGTGTTTGTTTTTCTTGGTAAGGGTCAAGGATTTCTTGTAGCAGGAGTCTCCGCTCGCGTCCTGTATTTGCTGCTAGGAACATGCCACTTAGATCTGTGTCTCGCTTGCTGTCCGCGCAGGTAGCTTCGGATTTGCTTGCGACCCGGTGCTAATCCGACCCATCCGGGGGTGGATTCGGTTCCTGGAGATCTTGGCGGGGATGTTCTGCCCGTAGCAGCTTGTCTCCAGAAATTCTTCGGGGTACGAGACGCCAACCCCACCCTCGCCATGGAATCAGGTACTTCATTCAATCCGTCCCACTAAAGTTATTGAGATTCCCATGAGATGAGTACATTATTCATTCCCAGGGAAGAGGTTGTCCTGATAGCGATTGGGGTTTCTCTGGTAAAACATGTTCGTTAACCCTTATCTTTTGGAGTTCCCTTTTTCGATTATTCTTAGTGTTAGTCTAAATGTTGCTTTTGAAATCAATCGGCTGGGTTCTTCCACAACTAGAATCTCAACATTTGCTGAGAGTTATCTGGAAGTGGCCGACGAATATGCATTTGCAAGTATCACTGTCTTCTAATGGCCGATGGTAATCAAGCCTTCTACGAACCATTGCTGAGGGTTGGCACAACTCAGCGACTAGCAATTGCCGACCATGAATCACAGACAAAGTGATGATTAGCTGGTGAATGACTAGTCACTGTTGGCCATTTTTTCAAAACACTAGGCAAAAGTGTTTATTCTTGTAGTGTTCCATGCATTTTTGTAGCAAGGGATTATATGTTGGTAATTGACCTAGTAACACCTGTTGGAGTTAGTTGTTATGTTGTCAGCTGTTTGAACTAGGTATTATAGTCGAGTGGAAGAATCAGTAAAGCTTGCGAATCTCCAATGGTTCTACTGTTCCCACATTTTCATGAATTAGTCCCTCCAGTCTGAAGCATCAATCACACTGCCACTTATCAATGAACTGGTTATTCTGTTGTAGGATTCATTTGTGATTCTTTTTTTTGTGTGTAGTTGGGAAGTCCTGTGAGATAAATAGATGTGATCTTTTTGGGGGCCTATACATATTTTTTCTTTAGTAAACTGCACACCCTCTATGATTAACATTCGTTCGTGATGATTGTGAGCTCATTGAAGCTGCCTCACTGTTGATTCCAGTCCTATTCATCTGACTTGATTGCATGGTTCTTTGACATCCCTGTACAGGCGATACTAAATTTGATGCATCACAGTATGCTTTCTTCGGCAACAATAACGTGGAGGAGGTTGAGCTAGGTGGATTGGATGATGATGATGGGGATACTGCATTTGCTGAGCATGGCGATGAAGAGTACCCTCTTTATGGCGGGATAATATACTGGAGGTAGCATAGATGATGGATCTCTTTTATGCTAGACAGAGCTCATATATGTTTGAATGATAAATCCCATGAGATTACTCTGTTTTGATAAGAGACCAAATATGATGCAATGAAATAAGGCAAAAAAATGTTAGATAACATTATAAAGATCCTGATATGAGCTCTCTTTTGACTTCAAAGGGATGGTCAATGAATAATCTCTTTTTGAGTTCAGAACTTGAGGGATGGTTCTCCAGAAGTTAATTGACCATTCTGATCTTGCTCTCTTGTTATCATTTTTGTTCATCTCATTTGTGTTAGGGAAACTCATGCATTCTTTTGTCAAACGGGTCATTATGTGAACAAAGAAAGCTAGCTGCTAACATTGCCATTTTTTTTTTATTCTGGATAAATATAAGTGCCAACAGCTGAAAGCCTGGAAGCTAATATAGTCAATATTTTGCGGTTTTGCTAATTAACATCAAGAACAATATATTGCCTTGAAATTATGAAGTTGGGATTATGTATTTGCATTAATACAATCATTAACAATTATAGGATGCATACAGCTAAATCGTATGTACATAATCTAGAATTAGAAAGCTTATGATGATGGTGAATGTACTGCACTAGTCACTAGAGCTAGTTCCATATGCACACTTCAGCAACATTTGTCTGTATTATGTCAGGAAGAAAATATTGCAAATTATCACTTAGGCTGTGTCCTGTGTTCTTGCTTGTTCCCCTTTTGTGTTTACCTGTTGTCTCTATTGTTTGAAAAAGGAAATATTGCAAATTGTCACTTCGTCTGTCCTGTGTTCTTGCTTGTTCTGCTTTTGTGTATTACCTGTAGAATCCGTTATGCATTCAATAATGTTTTAGACATTGTGTAGTGCTGTCTGTTTAAAAGATTTCAAGCTGCAGACCTGCAGCATCATTTCTTTATCTTTCTTTTGACAAAACTTTCTTTTGCAGGATGAAGGGATAGACTCATTTACTGATGCTGATGACCTGGCTGGAACATTCTCGAAGGTGTCTTGCATCTATATATTGCATATGCATAAGATAGCTCTCGAGATTCATTTGATCAAACGATGATGCTCATGAGTTTCTAAAAGTCCTAGCTCATAGATTTAAGTATTTCATCCATGAAATGACCTGCAAATAATTTGCTTTTACTTGTTCTGTGCCGAAGTTGTATGCTTCTTTTGTTGTATTTAACCATTTTTTGTATTGTTATATATGATTTGCTGGTTTAATGTATTCTTCATTTTCAGCTGACAAGAATTGTCAATGAACCAAAGCAACCAGGAGTAGTGGGTTATAGGGGGTCTGTTTCTAGACAAAGTAAGTAGCTGTCTGTATTATTTAATTTCTTAGATCTCCAGTTGTTGCTAATATGCTTAAGGGTTCTTTTTTTATTTTCATATTTTGTAAATATGCTTGGTCCATGTATTATGAAATTGCAAATTTGTGTCTCAACAATAAATTTATAAGTATTTTTTTTATAATAAATCATGATGCACAGGACTATTGCCTCCGATTCCATGAGTCATGACCATCCAATGCCACATACTGTTGTAGATTTCTGTGAATTCCTTGCAACTTGTACGACACTCACCGTTTCTGTTATGGCTTAGGTTTTTTACTATTTTTAATATCATGCACATAATTTAGTGATTTTGCCTTGTTAATAATCTCTCCCTCACTCAAATTTATGTCCTCTCTTATTCTCAAGACCATAAAACCAACCATTTCTCTCCAATACTTTCTTGGTTTCATATTAATCCTCCTGCTGAAGCAGGATGCACCTTATACAAATAATGGAGGGAGTAGTATTATTTTATTGCTAAAATATCTATTTCATCTGACCGGTGACCTGGATAATCTTTGTTCTCGTCTGTTTCTCGTTACTAGGCATTTCTCTGCTTCCCTAACTAATATTTATTCTTATTCTTATGCTTTAATGTATAGGTTCTAATTCCGACTGGGCCGCAAGAGACTGGCTCTTCATATTGGCCTACACAGCCTGTATTGGGCACTGATCGGGGGCTTGATAAGAAGAATTGGTGGTCTCAACAACCCCATTCAGTCGACTTCATTGATTCTAGACTGCACAGAACATCCTCATCCCCACATCAAGATGTTCAGTACAATCCTGTTGAACCTATTCTTGGAGCAAAGCCGTCTCCTTTGCACAGAACATCATCATACCCACTACAAGAGCCGCAGTACAATAATACCGAACCAATTCCTGTGCCTAAATCATCATTCATTTCGTACCCTCCATCTGGTGCAGCATCTCATTCTTCACCTAGTCAGCCACATCATATGAACATGCCATCTCCTCCCACGGCTTTCCAGATGCCTATGTCCGCACAAAATGATGTACCCCTTCCCCAGTTCCACCATGGAGGTACACCTCCAGGACCTCCATTTGGTAGGGAGATGGCTCGTATGGGTCCAATGGGCATGGCGACGAAAAATGTGCAGCAAAATCATGTTTTAAATAGTGGACAAATGCATGGGAACGGTGCCAGGTTTATGCCAGGTTTGATGCAGCATCAGTTGCAACGTCCCAATGGGCTGATGCAGTCTCATATGCAGCCACCTCATCAACAGCATGGAATGCTGCCAATACAAACAGTCTCCACCACATTTCTCACAACTACATGTGCAGATGCTTGGTCCCCGTCATTCTCCACAAAACATGCAAATGTTTGGTCCTCAGCATCCTCCTATGGGTAGATTTGATGCAAACTTTGGCATGCCTGACTTGAGTGATCCAAGAGCAAGATCAATGTTGCAACATGGAAGGCCAGGACAGCGATATCCTCACCAAGGTTATGAGTTCAATAATATGAGGATGGATAATGGATGGCCACGGTTTAGGTCCAGGTACATGTCCACTGAAGAAATTGAGAACATTGCAAGGATGCAGCAAGCTGCCACACACATCAATGACCCATATATTGATGATTACTATCATCAAGCTTGTTTAGCAAAAAAATCAGCAGGTGCACAGCTAAAGCACCACTTTTGTCCAACTTTGATTAGAGATCCATCTTCCCGTGCACGCAGCAAGGATGAACCACATGCATACCTACAGGTTGATGCTCTTGGGAGGCTCCCATTTTCTTCAATTCGCAGGCCTCGTCCCCTTCTTGATGTTGAACAAGCCTCTGCACCAAGTGAGAACACTGAAAAATCTGTGTCAAAGCCTCTTGACCAAGAACCTATGCTGGCTGCTAGGATCACAATTGAAGATGGACTTTGCTTACTGCTTGATGTTGATGATATTGATCGTCTGCTGCAATTTAGCCAGCAGCAAGATGGTGGTTTGCAACTGAGAAACAGAAGACAGGCCCTCCTTGAGCAGCTCGCAGAATCACTGCAATTAGTTGATCCACTTGCACCTAATAAGAATGCACCTCTGTCTTCATATGATGATTTTGTGTTTCTCCGCATAGTTACTCTACCGAAGGGCCGGAAACTACTGTCCCGCTACCTTGAACTCGTGACTTCAGGCAGTGAGCTTGCAAGGATAGCTTGGCATGGCAGTCTTCCGGCATCTAAGAACCATATTTGGAAATATGCCCTCTGATATCAGTGCAGCTGAAGCAATCACTAGACTCGCAAGAGCTATATCCACATGTGTTGTTCAGATGGAGTTGGGTGATCTCAGTGCTTGCTTGCAGCTATTGTGTGTTCGTCATTGCAACCGCCTCTTCGACCCCTTGGATCCCCGGCAGGTGATTGGCTTCTGTCATCATAAAATCTGTACTGGACCGGGCGACAGTTCTGCTCACTGATCAGCATGTGGGGTCTGCCTACAGTATGCAGAACAGAGCTCTATGGCAGGCATCATTTGATGCCTTCTTTGGGCTGCTTACACAGTATTGCATGAGTAAATTTGACAGTGTAGTTCATACTGCACATGTACAACCTGCTGCTGCAGCAGTTATAAGCAGGGAAATGCCAGTGGAGCTTCTGCGTGCCAGCCTCCCCCATACCAATGCGGACCAGCGCAAGCAGTTGCTCAGTTTTGCTCAGCGCACTGTGCCCTGTTGGCACACATAGTTCTCATGGGTCTGGTAGTGGACCCATGACATCAGATTCTGTCCCATGCTGAGATCGTCAGCCACAAATAGCATTGAGTTCTTGTTATGGACTTGATAAAATGGCTCTTTGAGAGGCCTGTATGCTTTTCCTGAGGGAAGAGAGAAACAAGCGTACAGCAGTCTGGACCATCAATGAGCTGATGGTGAACAAGATTTCAAATTAGTGTCGCAACATCTGTATTGGTTACCTTTGTAGGAAGTCAGATGTTTTGCGTCTATTCCGTGGTTAGCTGTGTTTGGTATTTGCAAAGCGATTTCTGTGGGCCGGGTTCTCTTAAGAGAACCCTTTGGTCTAGAGCTGTTACTTGAAGACACTGTTTAATTGCTCTTCAAGGTGGTATTTTCAGCAAGTAGTTACCTTGTTTTTCCCCTGTAATTCTGTTGGCCTGAAGATGTGTAAGTTGTTAGCCGCGCAACACATCCTTGAGAATTAGCTCGAGTAATTTTGGTTCTTCAGGAACAGTTGCTGTGCTATGAATTTGTTGAATGGTACCTCATTGCAACCTATGTTGCGTTTTTCTAAGCACGATGTGAATGGATAAGCTTGCAATTAAATTTTTGACTGATATTTGGGTAAATGCGCCCTTCCTGTATTGAAGCAGTGAATTTTACCAGAAAATCCTTGGATTAGAATCTTGATCGCAGCATGTGTTAGTATGGTATATTCACCAATTTATCTGTTTATAGGTAATGTTTATCCCTAGGTCAGCCTTATCTCTGTGAACTGTATGTGTGGTCTAGAGTCTTTGGTGAAATTAAGCCTCTGCATGGACTACGAAAAAGGGTGAATGGAATAACTTTCCTGAGTGTGGCTGCATCCTTGAATTTAAAAATGTACTTTCCAAATGTTTCCACGGCTCGGAATTGTTACTGGCATCTAATTAAAAAACTATACCCGGCGGGGGTAAGGAGCCCCGAGGTATTTTATTAAGAAGGGAGAAAATCCCCGAGCCCTGGCTACATCGACGTAGGTTTTTTTCTTAAAAAAAACCAACCCATAAACCCGCTTCCGTGAGGAATTGAATCTGGGTTGGTGCGACCATATCACCGGTCCCTAACCACTAGGCTAGAGGACCTTAGGTACTGTCATCCAATTCATGGCGTCAAAAAAAAAGTGGTCAGTGGTATGTGACTAGTGTTTAGGGACCGGTGATGTGGTCGTACCAGCCGGTTCAATTTCTCACGGATGTGGATTTATGTGTTGGTTTTTTTAAAAAAATCCCCTCGTCGGCATAGCTAGGGTTCGGGGTTTTCGGGGGTTTTTCTAGACTCAGAAAAGGTCTCCCTTATTAATGAAAAACCTCGGGCTCTTATCCCGCCGGATCTTTTTTTTTTTAAAAAAAAAGAGAGCGACGCCAGACGTACCACATGATCGCCCGCGAGTTGTCACTCCCCCAAGTCCTCACTCCCCTGTCCTCAGCCTACTTTGAGAATTCTGTGAATATACAACTATACATGGTTGAAAATTCCGTTTTTTTGTTTTGAGCAGTGGGAAGAACCTTCAAGTTAAATCCTATTAATTGGATCATCTTTCATTAACCAATCCAATTAGAAAGATTCAACTCCGGTTGTCATTGAGATGTGTCCCCGAATAATGCCCAGGACGACACATCTCACTGGCAGAAGTTAAATACCTTCATCACACATAGCGTAGCATACATAGAGTTCAACATACATAAAAGGGTTCAATTTCTTACATACCAAGTTTAAGATTCTTGCATATACATAACGTTTGCAGTGGAGGGTTGAAACACCGCTCTCATTATATTACATAGCAAAATAAATGATTTCACTCTCATACCACAAGTGACTCATTAAATATAGATGAGCATGTGGGGTGGCTATTCTATGCCCACACCTCCATCGACGAGGTAGAAGTACCCAACGGTACCTCACCTGGAATCAACTTAACGGAAACACTATTGGTACATAGCGTACTAGGAGGACTTTTCCCAAAATGACATTTGGTGGATGCAAGGGATTAGATAAGATTTTAATAGCCAAATATGAAATTGCAAGCAAATTTGAATAAGCAAAGGACATAGCATCTAATTCCTAAGTCATACACCAATATAGATGCAGAAATAAAGTGATCAAGTATCATTAACCATGAGCTCAATCTTCTATGACCTGTTTAGGAACTCTACGTTAAATTTCCAAATACATAAGCGGTTGCCGTATCCAAGAATGTTAGTTGCAATAGATTATGACCCTGCATTGGTGTACAACTTTTCCCACACGAGGCGCAAGACCAATGACCACACCCTATGCGCCAAGCATAAGTGTTAATTCATGCCCTCAACCGTTCACATACCCACACTCGGCGATGAGGGTGGCCAGCGATGTATAGGTGTAACAAGATTCACCGTCTAGACCTCATCAAAACCCATATCAAACCCATCCATTGTAAGGTGTGACTTATCTTACTTAGCTTGGCCATTCCCAAATTAATCATGTGGTTTGTACGAACAAATTCTAAAGTATCATAGCGAGAATGTTTTTGACGGTCATTACAAACGGCTTAGTGCCCGTCAACATTTTGGTAAAAAGGAGGATTATACTATGTTCCATACATGATTTGCTAATAATTAATGAGTTCCACTAGTTTGGATGAGTTGTGACTGCAGAAGGTGACACGAGGAAACTGAGCACCAGAAGCCACAGGGCCAAGCCAAGCGGCCACTTTGTGTGCCGGCCAGCCTCCCACCTGCCCTTTTCGCCACATCACTGATCCACGAGTGAGGAAACACAATGCATATTGATTTGAGCCGCGAGTTCCAAGTCGGTTTGATCAATGGACATTGAAAGGCGTCACCTTGAATTGGAGGGCCCACCTCCATGACAAAACTGACCAAACTACCGGGAATCAGACACAACCAACTTCAAGACATGATCACAGACGCACACGAGAAGGACGGTGCCAGGTGACACCATCCCAGGCGATCGTCTTGGGAGAGGCCGGCCGGCCTCCACTATGCCACCTTTCGCCTCCTCCTTTCGCGTGCATGCTGGTCCTTGGATGCAAGCCTCCCTATACTGTTCCCAAGTTTTCACCAACCTTCCAAGGCCATAAATGGATAACTCTCTCCACTTCAAAACACACACTCAAGGAGCTCTCTCTTCATTTTCCACTTTGTAAGTATAGGAGTTGTAGTTGGGAGTAGGGTTGAGTCGAGCTTTGCCTCGGGTTCCCGGAGTCCTCGGAAGTTCTGTTAAAGGCTCTTGTATCTTTTCCTTAATTTCTGAATGTTTTAATCAATAGAGTTATCTTGTTTACTATGTGTAAGCTTTACTCTTCATGTCTTCTTTACTTAAGTTTTACCTTAAGATGGAGAGTACCTTCCCTATAAATTTAGACTTAGAGTTTTATTTAGCTCTATCGGATCACCTTGTGGGTCTTTCTAGCCTATCTCGGAGCCATCGAAAGCTCCGAGCTGAGGTCTTTCTCTTGATAGACGTCCAAGGGAAGTCCTAACGTCAAGCGCAGACGTGGTGTCTGACTTACCGTTATAAAGTTAGTGTGTTACACCCACGGTACCGCAGTGGTAGGCGACAGGTGTGACAGGCCCCTACCGTCCTTTGTAGTCCACCACATTCGGGTGTTTTTATAACAGTAGTGCTGTGCCAGGAGGAACCCCTTCTCATCCCGTCTGAGTTCCTCCCGCTCTAGCCGTCGAAGCAAGGTCTGACCCCGACATCTAGGTAATAGTCTAAGCTAAGGATATAGTGTGTCTTTTCTCTAAGTATAGAAGTGTCATAGGACCCTTTCTCACCTTGTTCTCCCAACTCTTCCTTTTCTCTTTCGTCTGAGAAGTTCTTGTTGCGCTGGCTTACCAAGCCTTCTATCCGGTTATACATTGGCCATTATCCAAGCTATATGTTCCTCCCTAAGCTAGAGAGTTGATAATGCTGGGAAAAGTTATCATTCCATTCTTCAATATTCTTTAACCATAGTGCTTCCTTGAGATATAAATACGATACCTGGTTTACTCCAAGGTGAAGTGCTTATAGCAGGTTATTCTGTGCGCTTGTGGAAATCAGCATATAATATACTTACTAGGCGTTCCTGACTTTGCGTTAAGGAATGCCAACAAGCATTTCTGGCGCCGTTGCCGGGAAGCAATTGGCTTAAAGATATTGTTGAATTGTTTCGATAATTTTCACAGTTTTTATCACCGCTAGTCTTGCGGGTTTATCACTGATGTCTTTGTCTTTATGATGAACACGGGGCAGTGCATGACGGTTTCAACCTTCCTTCAACTTCGATCCTAATCTGGAACGCATTGGGGGAATGGAGACGACGCTTCGTCCCACCACAGATTCTCTCAGCCTGGAATCTGACCTTCATCGGAATCTTCAGAGTCATCATATTCATCAGCACACCTTCACCAATCATGTTTGCGATTGCCGCGACAACCCTTCGTGAGTTCTCAGCTCCGTCGAGCTTCCAGCATCCCGAGATAGAATTTCGAGCTGAAGACTGGGCTAGTGAATATGGTCCAAGCGAGTCCATTCTGTGGTAAGGCATCAAGGATGCCAACGCTCATCTTCAGAACTTCCTGGAAGTGAGCGGTACTATCAACCCCAATGGCACTACAATGGATGCTATCAAGCTACGCCTGTTTCCTTCTCTTTGCTTGCAAAGCGAAGGAATGGTTCTACACAACCAAGGGTCGTTCAAACAACTCTTGGAGGATTTGTTCAGACGCTTTTTTAACCAAGTACTTTCCGGTGGGCAAAACAAATGGCCCTCTGAGGCAAGATCACAACTTTTAGCAGACTGATGGAAAACTGTCCCAGAAGCTTGGAGAGGCTGGCAGTAGTACATCATAGCCGTCCACACCACGACAGGGCAGAATGGCTGGTGTCCAGAACTTCTACATGGCTGACCCGCCAATCACTAAGAGCACTGAATGCAGCCCGTAGGCGCTTCCTCTCGTTGGATGTAGCGGGCTTAGGGCGCTCGTGGAAAAGATCGCCTCTCATCAGAGTGGATGGGAGAATGCCAGGCTACTCGTTCCAAGGGAGTTCACTAAGTTGACTCCTTTCATATGTCAGTCAATCAGATGGATCTTCTTATGAAGAAGATGGGGTATCCTTCAATGGAGATGGCTCAGATTGTGGATGCAGCGGATCACATGGTGAGACGTGGTGACACCGGCACTCGGGCAACAATACCGACGACTCAGGAGGACGTCCACTTCGTAGGAGTATACGAACTCCAACAATTCGGATATCATCCTCAGCAAGGTGGGAATTCAGATCCCAATCTCCCCTTCGACCAACAAGCAAGGTAACAA